>CATIWC010002026.1:0-228637 GCA_948472305.1 Vicia faba | reverse complement strand
GGGGCAACCCACTGTCATTTTTTCAAAATAAACTAGAGAAATTGTTATTAATTTTAGACGAAGTATGTTCAAGTTCTGAAACCCTATAAAATTTATCGGAGACTTAATTTTAAATCTTGTAAGTTAGGACATAAGAATAAACAACCTGAAGATTATATTGTTTCTCTGTTAAAATATAAAGGACAAGAATTTCCATAGATGTCCTGATTATATCCATTGATCCATATAATGACCATATAAATGTCGCCAATGAGACTACGATTGTATCGGATATTACAAAGTTATTGATACATCTTTACATATTTATCAAACACAACTATGTAACACTGTAGGATTTATTTCTCTATTTATTAGATAAAAAACGCGTTCTCGTAAAGATGAAATTATGTCCATCTCCATGTGTCTCAGGTAGACTTTGATATACTTCTAAAATTAAAGATACAAAAATCAGAAAAGAAACTAAACTAAATTAGTATATATACAAAGAATCATAGATTAGATCCAAGAGAACTCTAAATTCAAAAGAAACTAAATAAATTAGATACTTACCAAAGAGGCTTGAGATTATTATGTTACGAAACACGCGCTATAGATTGTGTTAAACGATGTCATCATCCATCAACCGCATTGGAGTAGTGAAAAGGTTATAGGTTATGACGGTGAAAAGAGAAACATCGTGGATCGTGAAAACAATAATCATCTTCCCGTAAAAGACCACAAATATGACATATGGAATTTAAATGATTATAAGTCATAGTCACTTTATATTAAGTCTATATGAATTTTAATGATTATAAAATGTCTTTTTTTGAATATGAGAAAAATTTAAACATTTATAAAACAATCAACAAAAAAAAACATATATATGAAATATAGAATTGAGGTAAAAAATATTAATATAGAAAGACTATTAATTTTTTTAACTATGATAGTGAAAAGTTAACTTTACATTAACAAATTAGAAACTATGGGAAAAACAAAGCAAAACCAAAACAAAATTCATAGTCACTTTTAAATTGTGAACATTTGGTTTACCATGCTTTTAGATGACTCCTAATTACATGAATCCACATATATTACTGAATTTGGAGCTATTAATGCTCGAATGAGCCCTTGAAGAAAAACTCTAGTAAATTCGAAGCATGGATTTAAAATGAGTTACACCGTCAACCTCTTCAAAACTCAAACTTTCAAATAAGGGGCAACCCACTTTCATTTTTTCGAAATAAACTAGAGAAATTGTTATTAATTTTTGACGAAGTATGTTAAAGTTCTGAAAACCTATAAAATTTGTCGGAGACTTAATTTTAAATCTTATAAGTTAGGACATAGGAATAAACAACATGGAGATTATATTGTTTCTCTGTTAAAATATAAAGGACAAGAACTTCCATAGATGTCCCGATTATATCCATTGATCCATATGATGACCATATAAATTACGCCAATAAGACTACGATTGTATCGGATATTACAAAGTTATTGATACATCTTTACATCTTTTATCAAACACAACTATGTAACACTGTAGCATTTATGTATCTATTTATTAGATAAAAAACTCATTCTCGTAAAGGTGAAATTGTGTCCATTTCCATGTGTCTCAGATAGACTTTGATATACTTTAAAACTTAAAGATACAAAAATCAAAAAAGAAACTAAACTAAATTAGTATATATACAAAGATAACTTTAAATTCAAAAGAAACTAAATAAATTAGATACCTACCAAAGTGTTTTGATATTTTTATGTTAAGAAACACGCGCTATAGATTGTGTTAAACGATGTCATCATCCATCAACTGCGTTGGAGCAGTGCAAAAGTTGTAGGTTATGACGGTGAAAAGAGAAACATCATGAGATCGTGAAAATAGTAATCATCTTCCCGTAAAAGCTCGCAAATATGACATGTTGAATTTAAATGATTTTAAGTCATAGTCACTTTATATTAAGTCTATATGAATTTTAATGATTATAAAATGTCATTGTTTGAATATAAGAAAAATTTAAACATTTATAAAACAATCAACAACAAAAAAATAACATATATATATATATATATATATATATATATATATATATATATATATATATATATATATATATATATATATATATATATATATATATATATATATATATATATATATATATATATATATATATATATATATATATATATATATATATATATATATATATATATATATATATATATATATATATATATATATATATATATGAAATATAGAATTGAGGTAAAAAATATTAATATAAAAAGGCTATTTAATTTTTTAACTATGATAGTGAAAAGTTAACTTGACATTAACAAATTAGAAACTATGGAAAAAAACAAAGCAAAACCATATAAAAATTCATAGTCACTTATAAATTGTGAACATTTGGTTCACCATGCTTTTAGATGACTTATAATTACAGGAATCCACATATATTACTGAATTTGAGCTATTAATGCTTGAATGAGCCCTTGAAGAAAAACTCTAGTAAATTCGAAGCATGGATTTAAAATTAGTTACACCGCCAATCTTTTTAAAACTCAAACTTTCAAGTAAGGGGCAACCCACTATCATTTTTTCAAAATAAACTAGAGAAATTGTTATTAATTTTAGACGAAGTATGTTCAAGTTCTGAAACCCTATAAAATTTGTCGGAGACCTAATTTTAAATCTTGTAAGTTAGGACATAAGAATAAACAACCTGAAGATTATATTGTTTCTTTGTTAAAATATAAAGGACAAGAACTTCCATAGATGTCCCGATTATATCCATTGATCCATATGATGACCATATAAATGTCGCCAATGAGACTACGATTGTATCGGATATTACAAAGTTATTGATACATCTTTACATCTTTTATCAAACACAACTATGTAACACTGTAGCATTTATTTCTCTATTTATTAGATAAAAAACTCGTTCTCGTAAAGGTGAAATTGTGTCCATCTCCATGTGTCTCTGGTAGAGTTTGATATACTTCTAAAATTAAAGATACAAAAATCAGAAAAGAAACTAAACTAAATTAGTATATATACAAAGAATCATAGATTAGATCCCAGAGAACTCTAAATTAAAAAGAAACTAAATAAATTAGATACTTACCAAAGAGGCTTGAGATTTTTATGTTACGAAACACGCGCTATAGATTGTGTTAAACGATGTCATCATCCATCAACCGCATTGAAGTAGTGAAAAAGTTGTAGGTTATGACGGTGAAAAGAGAAACATCGTGAGATCGTGAAAACAATAATCATGTTCCCGTAAAAGACCACAAATATGACATATGGAATTTAAATGATTATAAGTCATAGTCACTTTATATTAAGTCTATATGAATTTTAATGATTATAAAATGTATTTATTTGAATATAAGAAAAATTTAAACATTTATAAAAAAAAAACTAAAAAAAACATATAAATGAAATATAGAATTGAGGTAAAAAATATTAATATAGAAAGACTATTAAATTTTTTAACTATGATAGTGAAAAGTTAACTTTACATTAACAAATTAGAAACTATGGGAAAAACAAAGCAAAACCAAATCAAAATTCATAAACACTTGTAAATTGTGAACATTTGGTTTACCATGCTTTTAGATGACTCATAATTACATGAATCCACATATATTACTGAATTTGGAGCTATTAATGCTCGAATGAGCCCTTGAAGAAAAACTTTAGTAAATTCGAAGCATGGATTTAAAATGAGTTACACCGTCAACCTCTTCAAAACTCAAACTTTCAAATAAGGGGCAACCCACTGTCATTTTTTTTAAATAAACTAGAGAAATTGTTATTAATTTTAGACGAAGTATGTTAGAGTTCTGAAAACCTATAAAATTTGTCAGAGACTTAATTTTAAATCTTATAAGTTAGGACATAGTAATAAACAACCTGTAGGTTATATTGTTTCTCTATTAAAATATAAAGGACAAGAACTTCCATAGATGTCCCGATTATATCCATTGATCCATATGATGACCATATAAATTACGCCAATCAGACTACGATTATATCGGATATTACAAAGTTATTGATACATATTTACATCTTTTATCAAACACAACTATGTAACACTGTAGCATTTACTTCTCTATTTATTAGATAAAAAACTCGTTCTCGTAAAGATGAAATTGTGTCCATCTCCATGTGTCTCAGGTAGACTTTGATATACTTCTAAAATTAAAGATACAAAAATCAGAAAAGAAACTAAACTAAATTAGTATATATACAAAGAATCATAGATTAGATCCAAGAGAACTCTAAATTCAAAAGAAACTAAATAAATTAGATACTTACCTGTGATACGGTGGGAGAACTGACTATGGTTTTGCGTTTGTTTTCGCCAATGTTTCGGTTGAGCAAGAGTCGCCACCGACTTTTTATTTTATCCTAAGGAAAGGTTTAAAAAGCACAGAAAAAACCTTTGAGATTTTTCTTGGGTTCGGGGAGTAGATTATAGGAGGGGAAGGTATTAGCACCCCTTCTATCCATGGTTATCCATGGGCTCTTAGGTACTTGCTTAGATCAACTTGCCTTGGTTTTCGATTGTTTGAAATGGTGCTTTGTGTGTGGCTTTGAAAAGGTTTTGAAAAAGATGCCTTGCATAGGCTACCCTTGTAACAATTCTTTACTCGAATGTTTTACAAAAGGTGTTTGTCTTTTTGAAAAGATGTTTCAAGGGTTTGAAAAGTTGATGTTGAAAGTGTTTGTGAAGTGGGTTTTTGAAATAAGGCAAGTGTTTTTCTTGGAAAGTTGACAAGTACTTAAGAGTTCATCTACCCTAAAATTTTCTCAAAGATTTTTGTCATGTTTTAAACCTTTTGACAATTTTGTTCCACCATTGCATTTGGTGGACAATCTTATCTTAGGAGATTAAAGGGACGGGCGCGGGTCATCGTTTAGACCATAGTTGCAATAGTGTTAAATGTCTTTGGGCAATTTTCTTTAAAAGGGACTTGATCATTTTATTTAAGCAACATTTTGTGGGACTATGATCATTTTGATTGTGTGTTTTACCCAAAGAAGTTCAACATGCAATATGGCCCAATAATAAAAGGCAACAAGTGGAATACCCTAGGGGGTGCAAGTGTGAAATTTGTTGTCCATTTTTCATGCTCATTTATCTTGTATTAGGTCCAACTATTTTGTTCATTTTTATTCGCATACAAAACCCTAATTCTAGCATAGTATGTTTAGAAAGCGATAAAAGTGTGAAATTTAATTTCCTACGCTATTACATCACAATAATATAGGGAGGGGGGTACAATGTTCAAATGGGGATATTTAGACAAGAAATTAAACCTAAAACTATTACATCATTTTTATGAATATTTACAAGATAAATAAAATGTATAATTCAAATGGTAAATAAAATAAATATGCAAGTATGCAAAAGGAATTCTTTATATGTTATGAAAAATGGTATTATTTATGTGAAATAAAACAGAAAATAAAAGGGATATCATTTTTGGAGTATTTTTGAATTTAGGGCAAAAACCCTAGTTTTTATTAAACAAAATGCATTATTTATTAACATATACAATATTTATTATTTACATACACAAATAAAATAAAATATGATATATTTGTAAAAAGGCATTTTTTAGTATTTAAATATTTAAAAAATAAAATATGTACATTTTTGGTATTTTTATCCTAGGTATACTAATATACTTATTTATTTACATTATTTATAAAATATGCATTATATATATATATATTAATAATATTTAGTAAAAATAAAAAAAGTATTTTTCTATAAAATATTTTCAGGGAGTAAAAATAAAATAAAAATGTATAAAAAGTGTATTGGTATTATTTTAATATTTTAAACAAAAGAAAGTATATATATATATATTTATTTATGTATAAATCAAAAGAAAATCAAATAAATATCTAATAAAATCCAAAATGGTGAGAAAAAATATTTTTAAATTTTTAATGTCATGAGAAAAAATAAATAAGTCAAACAAAAAAGAAAAAGTCAAAAAGAATTAGAAATAAAGCAAATGGGCTCAGGGGGTGTAATAGCAAAATCAGGGTGCAAAAAGAAATAACAACAAGCCCAGCCCAGGAAGCTGTTGTCTTCAACCTTCAGACAACAAAATTCAAAAAAACGCGCGCCTGCTTCTCAAGTTCCTAACTCCTGATCCTTTGATTTTTTGCCAAATCTTCCAACATGAAACCTGTAGAGCTTGAAGCCACGGTTCTAGACATATAAAGAAGTCAAACTAACTCTCAGAAATGAGAGAGAATTTCTTCTCCCCCAAATCCTGACCTAATTTTTCTGACATTTTTAAACCTTAAATTCTCTTAACTCAGGCAAAAGAAATGAAAAGTAAAGATATGTACATGTTCAGTGGCATGAGTAGAACCTTGTTTCTTCACAAACTTAAGACTAATGATGCATAATAAGAGAGATACGAGTTCAAAAAACTACCTGTTCAGCTGAAGTTCCAACTGGCAAATGGGGAGCTTACAGTGCAAGATACTGATTGGTATAGCTTCCTTGAGGTGTGGTGATGTTGTTCCAATATCTACTTTGCCTTGAAACACCTTGAACTGAGCTGTAGAACTTCAACTGCAAAATGGAAAAGTGAAAATGGTGGAACTTGTTAGAGGAATTACAGGTCGTGTTTCAAGGCATGGTTAGCTTGCATATGTGCTAGGGAATGTGTAGGAACTGATTTTGGCAAAAGAACTTGAAGGAGATGGAAGGTAGCACTCAAACTGCAGGCTTTCCCCTGTTTGTGCAGTTTGAGAGTGATTATGGCAATAGGAGTGTTTGAGAGGTGCAAGGGTCGTGTCTCAGCTTGGTTATGATGTCTTGAGTATGTTTTATAAGTTTGTTCTTGTGTCCTTTTGCTGATATGAGAGTTGGAGTTAGTTATGGAACTTTTCTTCAACTTTAAGCAACAAAATGCAACTTGTGTTTCTAGGTCAGTAGAGGACCCCCTAATGGGCTGCATAATCCCTCCTTGATCAGAGTAATTTGTCCATAATCTTGTGCCAATCAGATTTGCAATGTACTTGTTGGATTTCCAATTGGACATAAAGTTAACTTTTGCAAAAATGGAAAGAAAGCTTTATCTAATTTGGGATTAATCTTGCATACGATGTCCAAACTCATAGAACAACACCTTGAAACAATGAATATGCATTAAATTATGGAGTGTAGATGGGATAAAAGACCTGTAATCTATCTTAAGGCATGCTGAGTTCAAATTGCAAGGTTATGGACATGTAACTTGATCATGAACAAAGTGAGTTTTTGCCAACTTGTGAAATTCGAATCTCTCAAGTTATGAGGTTGTTTGATGAGTTCTTGGACATTTTGGAAAGCTTGGAGTGTGTACTACAATCCATCTTTGAAATGCAAATTGAAATTCCAAGTGGAAGTGTATGGAAATTGGCCTTGAAGTGGGGTAGAAAACCTTGTCAAAATAGGTTAAAATTTCACTAAGTTAAGAATGGTTTAGTGCCCTTATTCAAAAATTTGTAACTTGAGATACAAGCATCAAATGAGAAAACTTTGTGAATCAAAGTTGTAGATTATGCAACAAGCTACAACTTTCATGTTTGGACTTTTGTTTGAATCCAAATGGATCTTGGTGAAAAAGTGGGGCAAAGTTGGGAAAAAATTAGGGTTTTTCATAACTTAGAAAAATTCTAAGTTATGAAAAATTCCATTTTAAACCCTAATTTGCATTTCTTGGTTTCTTGGTGAACAATTTTCATGATTTGGCATGTTTTGATAAAAATGAATCTTGACTCTTGATTTTGACCAAAAAGTCAAAGTTTGACTTTTCAGGGTACAGTCAAAATTGATCAATTGACTGGGAAATTCAACTGTCAATCTTGTGTACTTGGGATCTTTTGAGCTTGTTGAGCATGTCAAGATAATTCCATGTGGTCCTTGAGTCCATGTGTGAGCTTGGTTTGCCATTGGCTAGATCAAACAGTCAAAAATTGCCTTTGTACAGTCAAAACCCTAAAAATGACCATTTTGCCCTTTTGGTGATCTGATCAATTTTCTTATGGAATTGTGATCCAAACTTGATCAAATGGTTCATGTGAGTCCAATATGTTGATGTGGGTCAATTTTCATGAGGTTTGACTGTCAATTGGCCACAGTTGACTTTTTCCCCAATACAGTTGATTTCTAGGTCAACTGTCCAATTGACTGGGCAAAACTTGGAATCAGGACTTGAAACTTGATATGGGTAAACTTGGGAGTCCAATATGAAGCATGAAAGTCATATTAGGCATTTTGGGTCAAAACATCTTTGTGCAAACACAAACCCTAATTTGAGTCAACAGTGCAAGGAGAGGTCTTGAGCAGATGAAATCCTAACTGGATCTTGAGCTTTAAAGGCTTTGTGGTGAGAAATCAATGAGAAATGGGAGGGCAAATTTTGGGGTACAACATTACCCAAGAGACTTGAGATTTTTATGTTACGAAACACGCGCTATAGATTGTGTTAAACGATGTCATCATCCATCAACCGCATTGGAGTAGTGAAAAAGTTGTAGGTTATGACGGTGAAAAGAGAAACATCGTGAGATCGTGAAAACAATAATCATCTTCCCGTAAAAGACCACAAATATGACATATGGAATTTAAATGATTATAAGTCATAGTTACTTTATATTAAGTCTATATGAATTTTAATGATTATAAAATGTATTTATTTGAATATAAGAAAAATTTAAACATTTAAAAAAAAAACTAAAAAAAAAACATATATATGAAATATTGAATTGAGGTAAAAAATATTAATATAGAAAGACTATTAAATTTTTTAACTATGATAGTGAAAAGTTAACTTTACATTAACAAATTAGAAACTATGGGAAAAACAAAGCAAAACCAAATCAAAATTCATAGTCACTTGTAAATTGTGAACATTTGGTTTACCATGCTTTTAGATGACTCATAATTACATGAATCAACATATATTACTGAATTTGGAGCTATTAATGCTCGAATGAGCCCTTGAAGAAAAACTCTAGTAAATTCGAAGCATGGATTTAAAATGAGTTACACCGTCAACCTCTTCAAAGCTCAAACTTTCAAATAAGGGGCAACCCACTGTCATTTTTTAAAAATAAACTAGAGAAATTGTTATTAATTTTAGACGAAGTATGTTAAAGTTCTGAAAACCTATAAAATTTGTCGGAGACTTAATTTTAAATCATATAAGTTAGGACATAAGAATAAACAACCTGGAGATTATATTGTTTCTCTGTAAAATATAAAGGACAAGAACATCCATAGATGTCCCGATTATATCCTTTGTTCCATATGATGACCATATAAATTGCGCCAATAAGACTACAATTGTATCAGATATTACAAAGTTATTGATACATCTTTACATCTTTTATCAAACTCAACTATGTAACACTGTAGCATTTATTTCTCTATTTATTAGATAAAAAACTCGTTCTCGTAAAGGTGAAATTGTGTCCATTTCCATGTGTCTCAGATAGACTTTGATATACTTCAAAAATTAAAGATACAAAAATCAAAAAAGAAACTAAACTAAATTAGTATATATAAAAAGAATCATAGATTAGATCCAATAAAACATTAAATTCAAAAGAAACTAAATAAATTAGATACTTACCAAAGTGGTTTGAGATTTTTATGTTAAGAAACACGCGCTATAGATTGTGTTAAACGATGTCATCATCCATCAACCGCGTTGGAGCAGTGCAAAAGTTGTAGGTTATGACGGTGAAAAGAGAAACATCATGAGATCGTGAAAACAATAATCATCTTCCCATAAACGCTCGCAAATATGACATGTGGAATTTAAATGATTTTAAGTCATAGTCACTTTATATTAAGTCTATATGAATTTTAATGATTATAAAATGTCATTGTTTGAATATAAGAAAAATTTAAACATTTATAAAATAATCAACAACCAAAAAATAACATATATATATATATATATATATATATATATATATATATATATATATATATATATATATATATATATATATATATATATATATGAATTATAGAATTGAGGTAAAAAATATTAATATAAAAAGGCTATTTAATTTTTTAACTATGATAATGAAAAGTTAACTTGACATTAACAAATTAGAAACTATGGAAAAAAACAAAGCAAAATCGAATAAAAATTCATAGTCACTTGTAAATTGTGAACATTTTGTTCACCATGCTTTTAGATGACTTATAATTACATGAATCCACATATATTACTGAATTTGGGGCTATTAATGCTCGAATGAGCCCTTGAAGAAAAACTCTAGTAAATTCGAAGCTTGGATTTAAAATGAGTTACACCGCCAATCTCTTTAAAACTCAAACTTTCAAGTAAGGGGCAACCCGCTATCATTTTTTCAAAATCAACTAGAGAAATTGTTATTAATTTTAGACGAAGTATGTGCAAGTTCTGAAACCCTATAAAATTTGTCGGAGACTTAATTTTAAATCTTGTAAGTTAGGACATAAGAATAAACAACATGAAGATTATATTGTTTCTTTGTTAAAATATAAAGGACAAGAATTTCCATAGATGTCCCGATTATATCCATTGATCCATATGATGACCATATAAATTGCGCCAATAAGACTACGATTGTATCAGATATTACAAAGTTATTGATACATCTTTACATATTTTATCAAACATAACTATGTAACACTGTAGCATTTATTTCTCTATTTATTAGATAAAAAACCCGTTCTCGTAAATGTGAAATTGTGTCCATTTCCATGTGTCTCAGATAGACTTTGATATACTTCAAAAATTAAAGATACAAAAATCAAAAAAGAAACTAAACTAAATTAGTATATATAAAAAGAATCATAGATTAGATCCAAGAGAACATTAAATTCAAAAGAAACTAAATAAATTAGATACTTACCAAAGTGGTTTGAGATTTTTATGTTAAGAAACACGCGCTATAGATTGTGATAAACGATGTCATCATCCATCAACCGCGTTGGAGCAGTGCAAAAGTTGTAGGTTATGACAGTGAAAAGAGAAACATCATGAGATCGTGAAAACAATAATCATCTTCCCGTAAAAGCTCGCAAATATGACAAGTGGAATTTAAATGATTTTAAGTCATAGTCACTTTATATTAAGTCTATATGAATTTTAATGATTATAAAAGGTCATTGTTTGAATATAAGAAGAATTTAAACATTTATAAAATAATCAACAACCAAAAAATAACATATATATATATATATATATATATATATATATATATATATATATATATATATATATATATATATGAAATATAGAATTGAGGTAAAAAATATTAATATAAAAAGGCTATTTAATTTTTTAACTATGATAATGAAAAGTTAACTTGACATTAACAAATTAGAAACAATGGAACAAAACAAAGCAAAATCAAATAAAAATTCATAGTCACTTGTAAATTGTGAACATTTGGTTCACCATGCTTTTAGATGACTTATAATTACATGAATCCACATATATTACTGAATTTGGGGCTATTAATGCTCGAATGAGCCCTTGAAGAAAAACTCTAGTAAATTCGAAGCTTCGATTTAAAATGAGTTACACCGCCAATCTCTTTAAAACTCAAACTTTCAAGTAAGGGGCAACCCACTATCATTTTTTCAAAATAAACTAGAGAAATTGTTATTAATTTTAGACGAAGTATGTTCAAGTTCTGAAACCCTATAAAATTTGTCGGAGACTTAATTTTAAATCTTGTAAGTTAGGACATAAGAATAAACAACTTGAAGATTATATTGTTTCTATGTTAAAATATAAAGGACAAGAACTTCCATAGATGTCCCGATTATATCCATTGATCCATATGATGACCATATAAATGTCGCCAATAAGACTACGATTGTATCGGATATTACAAAGTTATTGATATAACTTTACATCTTTTATCAAAAACAACTATGTAACACTGTAGCATTTATTTCTCTATTTATTAGATAAAAAACTCGTTCTCGTAAAGGTGAAATTGTGTCCATCTCCATGTGTCTCTGGTAGACTTTGATATACTTCTAAAATTAAAGATACAAAAATCAGAAAAGAAACTAAACTAAATTAGTATATATACAAAGAATCATAGATTAGATCCAAGAGAACTCTAAATTCAAAAGAAACTAAATAAATTAGATACTTACCAAAGAGGCTTGAGATTTTTATGTTACGAAACGCGCGCTATAGATTTTGTTAAACGATGTAATCATCCATCAACCGCATTGGGGTAGTGAAAAAGTTGTAGGTTATGACGGTGAAAAGAGAAACATCGTGAGATCGTGAAAACAATAATCATCATCCCATAAAAGACCACAAATATGATATATGGAATTTAAATGATTATAAGTCATAGTCACTTTATATTAAGTCTATATGAATTTTAATGATTATAAAATGTCTTTATTTGAATAAAAGATAAATTTAAACATTTATAAAACAATCAATAACAAAAAAATAACATATATATATATATATATATATATATATATATATATATATATATATATATATATATATATATATATATATATATATATATATATATATATGAAATATAGAATTGAGGTAAAAAATATTAATATAGAAAAGACTATTAAATTTTTAAACTATGATAGTGAAAAGTTAACTTGACATTAACAAATTAGAAACTATGGGAAAAACAAAGCAAAACCAAATCAAAATTCATAGTCACGTGTAAGTTGTGAACATTTGGTTCACCATGCTTTTAGATGAATTATAATTACATGAATCCACATATATTACTGAATTTGGAGCTATTAATGCTCGAATGAGCCCTTGAAGAAAAACTCTAGTAAATTCGAAGCATGGATTTAAAATGAGTTACACCGCCAACCTCTTTAAAACTAAAACTTTCAAGTAAGGGGCAACCCACTATCATTTTTTCAAAATAAACTAGAGAAATTGTTATTAATTTTAGACGAAGTATGTTCAAGTTCTGAAACCCTATAAAATTTGTCGGAGACTTAATTTTAAATCTTGTAAGTTAGGACATAAGAATAAACAACCTGAAGATTATATTGTTTCTCTGTTAAAATATAAAGGACAAGAACTTCCATAGATGTCCCGATTATATCCATTGATCCATATGATGACCATATAAATGTCGCCAATGAGACTACGATTGTATAGGATATTACAAAGTTATTGATACAACTTTACATCTTTTATCAAAAACAACTATGTAACACTGTAGCATTTATTTCTCTATTTATTAGGTAAAAAACTCGTTTTCGTAAAGGTGAAATTGTGTCCATCTCCGTGTGTCTCAGGTAGACTTTGATATACTTCTAAAATTAAAGATAAAAAAATCATAAAATAAACTAAACTAAATTATTGTATATACAAAGAATCATAGATTAGATCCAAGAGAACTCTAAATTCAAAAGAAACTAAATAAATTAGATACTTACCAAAGAGGCTTGAGATTTTTATGTTACGAAACGCGCGCTATAGATTGTGTTAAACGATGTCATCATCCATCAACCGCGTTGGAGTAGTGAAAAAGTTGTAGGTTATGACGGTGAAAAGAGAAACATCGTGAGATCGTGAAAACAATAATCATCATATCGTAAAAGCCCACAAATATGACATATGGAATTTAAATAATTATAAGTCATAATCACTTTATATTAAGTCTATATGAATTTTAATGATTATAAAATGTCTTTATTTGAATATAAAAAAATTTAAACATTTATAAAACAATCAACAACAAAAAAATAACATATATATGAAATATAGAATTGAGGTAAAAAATATTAATATAGAAAGACTATTAAATTTTTTAACTATGATAGTGAAAAGTTAACTTGACATTAACAAATTAGAAACTATGGGAAAAACAAAGCAAAACCAAATCAAAATTCATAGTCACTTGTAAATTGTGAACATTTGGTTTACCATGCTTTTAGATGACTCATAATTACATGAATCCACATATATTACTGAACTTGGAGCTATTAATGCTCGAATGAGCCCTTGAAGAAAAATTCTAGTAAATTCGAAGCATGGATTTAAAATGAGTTACACCGTCAACCTCTTCAAAAGTCAAACTTTCAAATAAGGGGTAACCCACTGTCATTTTTTCGAAATAAACTAGAGAAATTGTTATTAATTTTAGACGAAGTATGTTAAAGTTCTGAAAACCTATAAAATTTGTCGGAGACTTAATTTTAAATCTTATAAGTTAGGACATAAGAATAAACAACCTGGAGATTATATTGTTTCTATGTTAAAATATAAAGGACAAGAACTTCCATAGATGTCCCGATTATATCCATTGATCCATATGATGACCATATAAATTGCGCCAATAAGACTACGATTGTATCGGATATTACAAAGTTATTGATACATCTTTACATCTTTTATCAAACACAACTATGTAACACTGTAGCATTTATTTCTCTATTTATTAGGTAAAAAACTCATTCTCGTAAAGGTGAAATTATGTCCATCTCCGTGTGTCTCAGGTAGACTTTGATATACTTCTAAAATTAAAGATAAAAAAATCATAAAATAAACTAAACTAAATTAGTGTATATACAAAGAATCATAGATTAGATCCAAGAGAACTCTAAATTCAAAAGAAACTAAATAAATTAGATACTTACCAAAGAGGCTTGAGATTTTTATGTTACGAAACGCGCGCTATAGATTGTGTTAAACGATGTCATCATCCATCAACCGCGTTGGAGTAGTGAAAAAGTTGTAGGTTATGGCGGTGAAAAGAGAAACATCGTGAGATCGTGAAAACAATAATCATCATATCGTAAAAGCCCACAAATATGACATATGGAATTTAAATGATTATAAGTCATAGTCACTTTATATTAAGTCTATATGAATTTTAATGATTATAAAATGTCTTTATTTGAATATAAAAAAATTTAAACATTTATAAAACAATCAACAACAAAAAATAACATATATATGAAATATAGAATTGAGGTAAAAATTATTAATATAGAAAGACTATTAAATTTTTTAACTATGATAGTGAAAAGTTAACTTGACATTAACAAATTAGAAACTATGGGAAAAACAAAGCAAAACCAAATCAAAATTCATAGTCACTTGTAAATTGTGAACATTTGATTTACCATGCTTTTAGATGACTCATAATTACATGAATCCACATATATTACGGAATTTGGAGCTATTAATGCTCGAATGAGCCCTTGAAGAAAAACTCTTGTAAATTCGAAGCATGGATTTAAAATGAGTTACACCGCAAACCTCTTTAAAACTCAAACTTTCAAGTAAGGGGCAACCCACTGTCATTTTTTCAAAATAAACTAGAGAAATTGTTATTAATTTTAGACGAAGTATGTTAAAGTTCTTAAAACATATAAAATTTGTCGGAGACTTAATTTTAAATCTTATAAGTTAGGACATAAGAATAAACAACCTGGAGATTATATTGTTTCTCTGTTAAAATATAAAGGACAAGAACTTCCATAGATGTCCCGATTATATCCATTGATCCATATGATGACCATATAAATTGCGCCAATAAGACTACGATTGTATCGGATCTTACAAAGTTATTGATACATCTTTACATCTTTTATCAAACACAACTATGTAACACTGTAGCATTTATTTCTCTATTTAGTAGATAAAAAACTCGTTCTCGTAAAGGTGAAATTGTTTCCATTTCCATGTGTCTCAGATAGACTTTGATATACTTCAATAATTAAAGATACAAAAATCAAAAAAGAAACTAAACTAAATTAGTATATATAAAAAGAATCATAGATTAGATCCAAGAGAACTTAAAATTCAAAAGAAACTAAATAAATTAGATACTTACCAAAGTGGTTTGAGATTTTTATGTTAAGAAACACACGCTATAGATTGTGTTAAACGATGTCATCATCCGTCAACCGCGTTGGAGCAGTGCAAAAGTTGTAGGTTATGACAGTGAAAAGAGAAACATCATGAGATCGTGAAAACAGTAATCATCTTCACGTAAAAGCTCGCAAATATGACATGTGGAATTTAAATGATTTTAAGTCATAGTCACTTTATATTAAGTCTATATGAATTATAATGATTATAAAATGTCATTGTTTGAATATAAGAAAAATTTAAACATTTATAAAACAATCAACAACAAAAAAATAACATATATATATATATATATATTATATATATATATATATATAGTATATATATATATATATATATATATATATATATATATATATATATATATATATATATATATATATATATATATATATATATATATATATATATATATATATATATATATATATATATATATATATATATATCAAATATAGAATTGAGGTAAAAAATATTAATATAAAAAGGCTATTTAATTTTTTAACTATGATAGTGAAAAGTTAACTTGACATTAACAAATTAGAAACTATGGAAAAAACAAAGCAAAACCAAATCAAAATTCATAGTCACTTGTAAATTGTGAAGATTTGGTTCACCATGCTTTTAGATGACTTATAATTACATGAATCCACATATATTACTGAATTTGGAGCTATTAATGCTCGAATGAGCCCTTGAAGAAAAACTCTAGTAAATTCGAAGCATGGATTTAAAATGAGTTACACCGCCAACCTCTTTAAAACTAAAACTTTCAAGTAAGGGGCAACCCACTATCATTTTTTCAAAATAAACTAGAGAAATTGTTATTAATTTTAGACGAAGTATGTTCAAGTTCTGAAACCCTATAAAATTTGTCGGAGACTTAATTTTAAATCTTGTAAGTTAGGACATAAGAATAAACAACCTGAAGATTATATTGTTTCTCTGTTAAAATATAAAGGACAAGAACTTCCATAGATGTCCCGATTATATCCATTGATCCATATGATGACCATATAAATGTCGCCAATGAGACTACGATTGTATAGGATATTACAAAGTTATTGATACAACTTTACATCTTTTATCAAAAACAACTATGTAACACTGTAGCATTTATTTCTCTATTTATTAGGTAAAAAACTCGTTCTCGTAAAGGTGAAATTGTGTCCATCTCCGGTGTGTCTCAGGTAGACTTTGATATACTTCTAAAATTAAGATAAAAAAATCATAAAATAAACTAAACTAAATTATTGTATATACAAAGAATCATAGATTAGATCCAAGAGAACTCTAAATTCAAAAGAAACTAAATAAATTAGATACTTACCAAAGAGGCTTGAGATTTTTATGTTACGAAACGCGCGCTATAGATTGTGTTAAACGATGTCATCATCCATCAACCGCATTGGAGTAGTGAAAAAGTTGTAGGTTATGACGGTGAAAAGAGAAACATCGTGAGATCGTGAAAACAATAATCATCATATCGTAAAAGCCCACAAATATGACATATGGAATTTAAATAATTATAAGTCATAATCACTTTATATTAAGTCTATATGAATTTTAATGATTATAAAATGTCTTTATTTGAATATAAAAAAATTTAAACATTTATAAAACAATCAACAACAAAAAAATAACATATATATGAAATATAGAATTGAGGTAAAAAATATTAATATAGAAAGACTATTAAATTTTTTAACTATGATAGTGAAAAGTTAACTTGACATTAACAAATTAGAAACTATGGGAAAAACAAAGCAAAACCAAATCAAAATTCATAGTCACTTGTAAATTGTGAACATTTGGTTTACCATGCTTTTAGATGACTCATAATTACATGAATCCACATATATTACTGAACTTGGAGCTATTAATGCTCGAATGAGCCCTTGAAGAAAAATTCTAGTAAATTCGAAGCATGGATTTAAAATGAGTTACACCGTCAACCTCTTCAAAAGTCAAACTTTCAAATAAGGGGTAACCCACTGTCATTTTTTCGAAATAAACTAGAGAAATTGTTATTAATTTTAGACGAAGTATGTTAAAGTTCTGAAAACCTATAAAATTTGTCGGAGACTTAATTTTAAATCTTATAAGTTAGGACATAAGAATAAACAACCTGGAGATTATATTGTTTCTATGTTAAAATATAAAGGACAAGAACTTCCATAGATGTCCCGATTATATCCATTGATCCATATGATGACCATATAAATTGCGCCAATAAGACTACGATTGTATCGGATATTACAAAGTTATTGATACATCTTTACATCTTTTATCAAACACAACTATGTAACACTGTAGCATTTATTTCTCTATTTATTAGGTAAAAAACTCATTCTCGTAAAGGTGAAATTATGTCCATCTCCGTGTGTCTCAGGTAGACTTTGATATACTTCTAAAATTAAAGATAAAAAAATCATAAAATAAACTAAACTAAATTAGTGTATATACAAAGAATCATAGATTAGATCCAAGAGAACTCTAAATTCAAAAGAAACTAAATAAATTAGATACTTACCAAAGAGGCTTGAGATTTTTATGTTACGAAACGCGCGCTATAGATTGTGTTAAACGATGTCATCATCCATCAACCGCGTTGGAGTAGTGAAAAAGTTGTAGGTTATGGCGGTGAAAAGAGAAACATCGTGAGATCGTGAAAACAATAATCATCATATCGTAAAAGCCCACAAATATGACATATGGAATTTAAATGATTATAAGTCATAGTCACTTTATATTAAGTCTATATGAATTTTAATGATTATAAAATGTCTTTATTTGAATATAAAAAAATTTAAACATTTATAAAACAATCAACAACAAAAAATAACATATATATGAAATATAGAATTGAGGTAAAAATTATTAATATAGAAAGACTATTAAATTTTTTAACTATGATAGTGAAAAGTTAACTTGACATTAACAAATTAGAAACTATGGGAAAAACAAAGCAAAACCAAATCAAAATTCATAGTCACTTGTAAATTGTGAACATTTGGTTTACCATGCTTTTAGATGACTCATAATTACATGAATCCACATATATTACTGAATTTGGAGCTATTAATGCTCGAATGAGCCCTTGAAGAAAAACTCTTGTAAATTCGAAGCATGGATTTAAAATGAGTTACACCGCAAACCTCTTTAAAACTCAAACTTTCAAGTAAGGGGCAACCCACTGTCATTTTTTCAAAATAAACTAGAGAAATTGTTATTAATTTTAGACGAAGTATGTTAAAGTTCTTAAAACATATAAAATTTGTCGGAGACTTAATTTTAAATCTTATAAGTTAGGACATAAGAATAAACAACCTGGAGATTATATTGTTTCTCTGTTAAAATATAAAGGACAAGAACTTCCATAGATGTCCCGATTATATCCATTGATCCATATGATGACCATATAAATTGCGCCAATAAGACTACGATTGTATCGGATCTTACAAAGTTATTGATACATCTTTACATCTTTTATCAAACACAACTATGTAACACTGTAGCATTTATTTCTCTATTTAGTAGATAAAAAACTCGTTCTCGTAAAGGTGAAATTGTTTCCATTTCCATGTGTCTCAGATAGACTTTGATATACTTCAATAATTAAAGATACAAAAATCAAAAAAGAAACTAAACTAAATTAGTATATATAAAAAGAATCATAGATTAGATCCAAGAGAACTTAAAATTCAAAAGAAACTAAATAAATTAGATACTTACCAAAGTGGTTTGAGATTTTTATGTTAAGAAACACACGCTATAGATTGTGTTAAACGATGTCATCATCCGTCAACCGCGTTGGAGCAGTGCAAAAGTTGTAGGTTATGACAGTGAAAAGAGAAACATCATGAGATCGTGAAAACAGTAATCATCTTCACGTAAAAGCTCGCAAATATGACATGTGGAATTTAAATGATTTTAAGTCATAGTCACTTTATATTAAGTCTATATGAATTATAATGATTATAAAATGTCATTGTTTGAATATAAGAAAAATTTAAACATTTATAAAACAATCAACAACAAAAAAATAACATATATATATATATATATATATATATATATATATATATATATATATATATATATATATATATATATATATATATATATATATATATATATCAAATATATAATTGAGGTAAAAAATATTAATATAAAAAGGCTATTTAATTTTTTAACTATGATAGTGAAAAGTTAACTTGACATTAACAAATTAGAAACTATGGAAAAAACAAAGCAAAACCAAATCAAAATTCATAGTCACTTGTAAATTGTGAAGATTTGGTTCACCATGCTTTTAGATGACTTATAATTACATGAATCCACATATATTACTGAATTTGGAGCTATTAATGCTCGAATGAGCCCTTGAAGAAAAACTCTAGTAAATTCGAAGCATGGATTTAAAATGAGTTACACCGCCAACCTCTTTAAAACTAAAACTTTCAAGTAAGGGGCAACCCACTATCATTTTTTCAAAATAAACTAGAGAAATTGTTATTAATTTTAGATGAAGTATGTTTAAGTTCTGAAACCCTATAAAATTTGTCGGAGACTTAATTTTAAATCTTGTAAGTTAGGACATAAGAATAAACAACCTGAAGATTATATTGTTTCTCTATTAAAATATAAAGGACAAGAACTTCCATAGATGTCCCGATTATATCCATTGATCCATATGATGACCATATAAATGTCGCCAATGAGACTACGATTATATAGGATATTACAAAGTTATTGATACAACTTTACATCTTTTATCAAAAACAACTATGTAACACTGTAGCATTTATTTCTCTATTTATTAGGTAAAAAACTCATTCTCGTAAAGGTGAAATTATGTCCATCTCCGTGTGTCTCAGGTAGACTTTGATATACTTCTAAAATTAAAGATAAAAAAATCATAAAATAAACTAAACTAAATTAGTGTATATACAAAGAATCATAGATTATATCCAAGAGAACTCTAAATTCAAAAGAAACTACATAAATTAGATACTTACCAAAGAGGCTTGAGATTTTTATGTTACGAAACGCGCGCTATAGATTGTGTTAAACGATGTCATCATCCATCAACCGCGTTGGAGTAGTGAAAAAGTTGTAGGTTATGGCGGTGAAAAGAGAAACATCGTGAGATCGTGAAAACAATAATCATCATATCGTAAAAGCCCACAAATATGACATATGGAATGTAAATGATTATAAGTCATAGTCACTTTATATTAAGTCTATATGAATTTTAATGATTATAAAATGTCTTTATTTGAATATAAAAAAATTTAAACATTTATAAAACAATCAACAACAAAAAATAACATATATATGAAATATAGAATTGAGGTAAAAATTATTAATATAGAAAGACTATTAAATTTTTTAACTATGATAGTGAAAAGTTAACTTGACATTAACAAATTAGAAACTATGGGAAAAACAAAGTAAAACCAAATCAAAATTCATAGTCACTTGTAAATTGTGAACATTTGGTTTACCATGCTTTTAGATGACTCATAATTACATGAATCCACATATATTACTGAATTTGGAGCTATTAATGCTCGAATGAGCCCTTGAAGAAAAACTCTTGTAAATTCGAAGCATGGATTTAAAATGAGTTACACCGCAAACCTCTTTAAAACTCAAACTTTCAAGTAAGGGGCAACCCACTGTCATTTTTTCAAAATAAACTAGAGAAATTGTTATTAATTTTAGACGAAGTATGTTAAAGTTCTTAAAACATATAAAATTTGTCGGAGACTTAATTTTAAATCTTATAAGTTAGGATATAAGAATAAACAACCTGGAGATTATATTCTTTCTCTGTTAAAATATAAAGGACAAGAACTTCCATAGATGTCCCGATTATATCCATTGATCCATATGATGACCATATAAATTGCGCCAATAAGACTACGATTGTATCGGATATTACAAAGTTATTGATACATCTTTACATCTTTTATCAAACACAACTATGTAACACTGTAGCATTTATTTCTCTATTTAGTAGATAAAAAACTCGTTCTCGTAAAGGTGAAATTGTTTCCATTTCCATGTGTCTCAGATAGACTTTGATATACTTCAATAATTAAAGATACAAAAATCAAAAAAGAAACTAAACTAAATTAGTATATATAAAAAGAATCATAGATTAGATCCAAGAGAACTTAAAATTCAAAAGAAACTAAATAAATTAGATACTTACCAAAGTGGTTTGAGATTTTTATGTTAAGAAACACACGCTATAGATTGTGTTAAACGATGTCATCATCCGTCAACCGCGTTGTAGCAGTGCAAAAGTTGTAGGTTATGACAGTGAAAAGAGAAACATCATGAGATCGTGAAAACAGTAATCATCTTCACGTAAAAGCTCGCAAATATGACATGTGGAATTTAAATGATTTTAAGTCATAGTCACTTTATATTAAGTCTATATGAATTATAATGATTATAAAATGTCATTGTTTGAATATAAGAAAAATTTAAACATTTATAAAACAATCAACAACAAAAAAATAACATATATATATATATATATATATATATATATATATATATATATATATATATATATATATATATATATATATATATATATATATATATATATATATATCAAATATAGAATTGAGGTAAAAAATATTAATATAAAAAGCCTATTTAATTTTTTAACTATGATAGTGAAAAGTTAACTTGACATTAACAAATTAGAAACTATGGAAAAAACAAAGCAAAACCAAATCAAAATTCATAGTCACTTGTAAATTATGAACATTTGGTTCACCATGCTTTTAGATGACTTATAATTACATGAATCCACATATATTACTGAATTTGGAGCTATTAATGCTCGAATGAGTCCTTGAAGAAAAACTCTAGTAAATTCGAAGCGTGGATTTAAAATGAGTTACAGAGCCAACCTCTTTAAAACTCAAATTTTCAAGTAAGGGGCAACCCACTATCATTTTTTCAAAATAAACTAGAGAAATTGTTATTAATTTTAGACGAAGTATGTTCAAGTTTTGAAACCCTAATTTGTCGGAAACTTAATTTTAAATCTAGTAAGTTAGGACATAAGAATAAACAACCTGAAGATTATATTGTTTCTTTGTTAAAATATAAAGGACAAGAACTTCCATAGGTGTCTCGATTATATCCATTGATCCATATGATGACCATATAAATGTCGCCAATAAGACTACGATTGTATCGGATATTACAAAGTTATTGATACAACTTTACATCTTTTATCAAAAACAACTCTGTAACACTGTAGCATTTATTTCTCTATTTATTAGATAAAAAACTCGTTCTCGTAAAGGTGAAATTGTGTCCATCTCCATGTGTCTCTGGTAGACTTTGATATACTTCTAAAATTAAAGATACAAAAATCAGAAAAGAAACTAAACTAAATTAGTATATATACAAAGAATCATAGATTAGATCTAAGAGAACTCTAAATTCAAAAGAAACTAAATAAATTAGATACTTACCAAAGTGGTTTGAGATTTTTATGTTAAGAAACACGCGCTATAGATTGTGTTAAACGATGTCATCATCCATCAACCGCGTTGGAGCAGTGCAAAAGTTGTAGGTTATGACAGTGAAAAGAGAAACATCATGATATCGTGAAAACAGTAATCATCTTCACGTAAAAGCTCGCAAATATGACATGTGGAATTTAAATGATTTTAAGTCATAGTCACTTTATATTAAGTCTATATGAATTATAATGATTATAAAATGTCTTTATTTGAATATAAGAAAAATTTAAACATTTATAAAACAATCAACAACAAAAAAATAACATATATATGAAATATAGAATTGAGGTAAAAAATATTAATATAGAAAGACTATTAAATTTTTTAACTATGATAGTGAAAAGTTAACTCGACATTAACAAATTAGAAACTATGGGAAAAACAAAGCAAAACCAAATCAAAATTCATAGTCACTTGTAAATTGTGAACATTTGGTTTACCATGCTTTTAGATGACTCATAATTACATGAATCAACATATATTACTGAATTTGGAGCTATTAATGCTCGAATGAGCCCTTGAAGAAAAAATCTAGTAAATTCGAAGCATGGATTTAAAATGAGTTACACCGTCAACCTCTTCAAAGCTCAAACTTTCAAATAAGGGGCAACCCACTGTCATTTTTTAAAAATAAACTAGAGAAATTGTTATTAATTTTAGACGAAGTATGTTAAAGTTCTGAAAACCTATAAAATTTGTCGGAGACTTAATTTTAAATCATATAAGTTAGGACATAAGAATAAACAACCTGGAGATTATATTGTTTCTCTGTTAAAATATAAAGGACAAGAACTTCCATAGATGTCCCGATTATATCCATTGATCCATATGATGACCATATAAATTGCGCCAATAAGACTACGATTGTATCGGATATTACAAAGTTATTGATACATCTTTACATCTTTTATCAAACACAACTATGTAACACTGTAGCATTTATTTCTCTATTTAGTAGATAAAAAACTCGTTCTCGTAAAGGTGAAATTGTTTCCATTTCCATGTGTCTCAGATAGACTTTGATATACTTCAAAAATTAAAGATACAAAAATCAAAAAAGAAACTAAACTAAATTAGTATATATAAAAAGAATCATAGATTAGATCCAAGAGAACTTTAAATTCTAAAGAAACTAAATAAATTAGATACTTACCAAAGTGGTTTGAGATTTTTATGTTACGAAACACGCGCTATAGATTGTGTTAAACGATGTCATCATCTATCAACCGCGTTGGAGCAGTGCAAAAGTTGTAGGTTATGACGGTGAAAAGAGAAACATCGTGAGATCGTGAAAACAGTAATCATCTTCCCGTAAAAGCTCGCAAATATGACATGTGGAATTTAAATGATTATGAGTCATAGTCACTTTATATTAAGTATATATGAATTTTAATGATTATAAAATGTATTTGTTTGAATATAAGAAAAATTTAAACATTTATAAAACAATCAACAACAAAAATAACATATATATATATATATATATATATATATATATATATATATATATATATATATATATATATATATATATATATATATATATATATATATATATATATATATATATATATATATATATATATATATATATATATATATATATATATATATATATATATATATATATATATATATATATATATGAAATATAGAATTGAGGTAAAAAATATTAATATGAAAAGGCTATTTAATTTTTTAACTATGATAGTGAAAAGTTAACTTGACATTAACAAATTAGAAACTATGGAAAAAACAAAGCAAAACCAAATCAAAATTCATAGTCACTTGTAAATTGTGAAGATTTGGTTCACCATGCTTTTAGATGACTTATAATTACATGAATCCACATATATTACTGAATTTGGAGCTATTAATGCTCGAATGAGCCCTTGAAGAAAAACTCTAGTAAATTCGAAGCATGGATTTAAAATGAGTTACACCGCCAACCTCTTTAAAACTAAAACTTTCAAGTAAGGGGCAACCCACTATCATTTTTTCAAAATAAACTAGAGAAATTGTTATTAATTTTAGACGAAGTATGTTCAAGTTCTGAAAACTTATAAAAATTGTCGGAGACTTAATTTTTAAATCTTGTAAGTTAGGACATAAGAATAAACAACCTGAATATTATATTGTTTATTTGTTAAAATATAAAGGACAAGAACTTCCATAGATGTCCCGATTATATCCATTGATCCATACGATGACCATATAAATGTCGCCAATAAGACTACGATTGTATCGGATATTACAAAGTTATTGATACATCTCTACATCTTTTATCAAAGACAACTATGTAACACTGTAGCATTTATTTCTCTATTTATTAGATAAAAAACTCGTTCTCGTAAAGGTGAAATTGTGTCCATTTCCATGTGTCTCAGATAGACTTTGATATACTTCAAAAATTAAAGATACAGAAATCAAAAAATAAACTAAACTAAATTAGTATATATACAAAGAATCATAAATTAGATCCAAGAGAACTTTAAATTCAAAATAAACTAAATAAATTAGATACTTACCAAAGAGGTTTGAGATTTTTATGTTAAGAAACACGCGCTATAGATTGTGTTAAACGATGTCATCATCCATAAACTGCGTTGGAGCAGTGCAAAAGTTATAGGTTATGACGGTGAAAAGAGAAACATCGTGAGATCGTGAAAACAATAATCATCTTCTCGTAAAAGCTCGCAAATATGACATGTGGAATTTAAATGATTATAAGTCATAGTCACTTTATATTAAGTCTATATGAATTTTAATGATTATAAAATGTCTTTATTTGAATATAAGAAAAATTTAAACATTTATAAAACAATCAACAACAAATAAATAACATATATATGAAATATAGAATTGAGGTAAAAAATATTAATATAGAAAGACTATTAAATTTTTTAACTATAATAGTGAAAAGTTAACTTGACATTAACAAATTAGAAACTATGGAAAAAACAAAGAAAAACCAAATCAAAATTCATAGTCACTTGTAAATTGTGAACATTTGGTTCACCATGCTTTTAGATGACTCATAATTACATGAATCCACATATATTACTGAATTTGGAGCTATTAATGCTCGAATGAGCCCTTGAAGAAAAACTCTAGTAAATTCGAAGCATGGATTTAAAATGAGTTACACTGCCAACCTCTTTAAAACTCAAACTTTCAAGTAAGGGGCAACCCACTATCATTTTTTCAAAATAAACTAGAGAAATTTTTATTAATTTTAGACGAAGTATGTTAAAGTTTTGAAAACCTATAAAATTTGTCGGAGACTTAATTTTAAATCATATAAGTTAGGACATAAGAATAAACAACATGAAGATTATATTGTTTCACTGTTAAAACATAAAGGACAAGAACTTCCATAGATGTCCCGATTATATCCATTGATCCATACGATGACCATATAAATGTCGCCAATAAGACTACGATTGTATCGGATATTACAAAGTTATTGATACATCTTTACATCTTTTATCAAAGACAACTATGTAACACTGTAGCATTTATTTCTCTATTTATTAGATAAAAAACTCGTTCTCGTAAAGGTGAAATTGTGTCCATTTCCAAGTGTCTCAGATAGACTTTGATATACTTCAAAAATTAAAGATACAAAAATCAAAAAATAAACTAAACTAAATTATTATATATACAAAGAATCATAGATTAGATCCAAGAGAACTTTAAATTCAAAATAAACTAAATAAATTAGATACTTACCAAAGAGGTTTGAGATTTTTATGTTAAGAAACACGCGCTATAGATTGTGTTAAACGATGTCATCATCCATAAACCGCGTTGGAGCAGTGCAAAAGTTATAGGTTATGACGGTGAAAAGAGAAACATCGTGAGATCCTGAAAACAATAATCATCTTCTCGTAAAAGCTCGCAAATATGACATGTGGAATATAATGATTATAAGTCATAGTCACTTTATATTAAGTCTATATGAATTTTAATGATTATAAAATGTCTTTATTTGAATATAAGAAAAATTTAAACATTTATAAAACAATCAACAACAAATAAATAACATATATATGAAATATAGAATTGAGGTAAAAAATATTAATATAGAAAGACTATTAAATTTTTTAACTATGATAGTGAAAAGTTAACTTGACATTAACAATCTAGAAACTATGGGAAAAACAAAGCAAAACCAAATCAAAATTCATAGTCACTTGTAAATTGTGAACATTTGGTTCACCATGCTTTTAGATGACTCATAATTACATGAATCCACATATATTACTGAATTTGGAGCTATTAATGCTCGAATGATCCCTTGAAGAAAAACACTAGTAAATTCGAATCATGGATTTAAAATGAGTTACACCGTCAACCTCTTTAAAACTCAAACTTTCAAGTAATGGGCAACCCGCTATCATTTTTTTCAAAATAAACTAGAGAAATTGTTATTAATTTTAGACGAAGTATGTTCAAGTTCTGAAAACTTATAAAAATTGTCGGAGACTTAATTTTTAAATCTTGTAAGTTAGGACATAAGAATAAACAACCTGAATATTATATTGTTTATTTGTTAAAATATAAAGGACAAGAACTTCCATAGATGTCCCGATTATATCCATTGATCCATACGATGACCATATAAATGTCGCCAATAAGACTACGATTGTATCGGATATTACAAAGTTATTGATACATCTCTACATCTTTTATCAAAGACAACTATGTAACACTGTAGCATTTATTTCTCTATTTATTAGATAAAAAACTCGTTCTCGTAAAGGTGAAATTGTGTCCATTTCCATGTGTCTCAGATAGACTTTGATATACTTCAAAAATTAAAGATACAGAAATCAAAAAATAAACTAAACTAAATTAGTATATATACAAAGAATCATAAATTAGATCCAAGAGAACTTTAAATTCAAAATAAACTAAATAAATTAGATACTTACCAAAGAGGTTTGAGATTTTTATGTTAAGAAACACGCGCTATAGATTGTGTTAAACGATGTCATCATCCATAAACTGCGTTGGAGCAGTGCAAAAGTTATAGGTTATGACGGTGAAAAGAGAAACATCGTGAGATCGTGAAAACAATAATCATCTTCTCGTAAAAGCTCGTAAATATGACATGTGGAATTTAAATGATTATAAGTCATAGTCACTTTATATTAAGTCTATATGAATTTTAATGATTATAAAATGTCTTTATTTGAATATAAGAAAAATTTAAACATTTATAAAACAATCAACAACAAATAAATAACATATATATGAAATATAGAATTGAGGTAAAAAATATTAATATAGAAAGACTATTAAATTTTTTAACTATGATAGTGAAAAGTTAACTTGACATTAACAATCTAGAAACTATGGGAAAAACAAAGCAAAACCAAATCAAAATTCATAGTCACTTGTAAATTGTGAACATTTGGTTCACCATGCTTTTAGATGACTCATAATTACATGAATCCACATATATTACTGAATTTGGAGCTATTAATGCTCGAATGATCCCTTGAAGAAAAACACTAGTAAATTCGAATCATGGATTTAAAATGAGTTACACCGTTAACATCTTTAAAACTCAAACTTTCAAGTAATGGCCAACCCGCTATCATTTTTTTCAAAATAAACTAGAGAAATTTTTATTAATTTTAGACGAAGTATGTTAAAGTTTTGAAAACCTATAAAATTTGTCGGAGACTTAATTTTAAATCTTATAAGTTAGGACATAAGAATAAACAACCTGAAGATTATATTGTTTCACTGTTAAAATATAAAGGACAAGAACTTCCATAGATGTCCCGATTATATCCATTGATCAATATGATGACCATATAAATGTCGCCAATAAGACTACGATTGTATCGGATATTACAAAGTTATTGATACATCTCTACATCTTTTATCAAAGACAACTATGTAACACTGTAGCATTTATTTCTCTATTTATTAGATAAAAAACTCGTTCTCGTAAAGGTGAAATTGTGTCCATTTCCATGTGTCTCAGATAGACTTTGATATACTTCAAAAATTAAAGATACAGAAATCAAAAAATAAACTAAACTAAATTAGTATATATACAAAGAATCATAAATTAGATCCAAGAGAACTTTAAATTCAAAATAAACTAAATAAATTAGATACTTACCAAAGAGGTTTGAGATTTTTATGTTAAGAAACACGCGCTATAGATTGTGTTAAACGATGTCATCATCCATAAACTGCGTTGGAGCAGTGCAAAAGTTATAGGTTATGACGGTGAAAAGAGAAACATCGTGAGATCGTGAAAACAATAATCATCTTCTCGTAAAAGCTCGTAAATATGACATGTGGAATTTAAATGATTATAAGTCATAGTCACTTTATATTAAGTCTATATGAATTTTAATGATTATAAAATGTCTTTATTTGAATATAAGAAAAATTTAAACATTTATAAAACAATCAACAACAAATAAATAACATATATATGAAATATAAAATTGAGGTAAAAAATATTAATATAGAAAGACTATTAAATTTTTTAACTATGATAGTGAAAAGTTAACTTGACATTAACAAATTAGAAACTATGGAAAAAACAAAGAAAAACAAAATCAAAATTCATAGTCACTTGTAAATTGTGAACATTTGGTTCACCATGCTTTTAGATGACTCATAATTACATGAATCCACATATATTACTGAATTTGGAGCTATTAATGCTCGAATGAGCCCTTGAAGAAAAACTCTAGTAAATTCAAAGCATGGATTTAAAATGAGTTACACTGCCAACCTCTTTAAAACTCAAACTTTCAAGTAAGGGGCAACCCACTATCATTTTTTCAAAATAAACTAGAGAAATTTTTATTAATTTTAGACGAAGTATGTTAAAGTTTTGAAAACCTATAAAATTTGTCGGAGACTTAATTTTAAATCTTATAAGTTAGGACATAAGAATAAACAACATGAAGATTATATTGTTTCACTGTTAAAACATAAAGGACAAGAACTTCCATAGATGTCCCGATTATATCCATTGATCCATACGATGACCATATAAATGTCGCCAATAAGACTACGATTGTATCGGATATTACAAAGTTATTGATACATCTTTACATCTTTTATCAAAGACAACTATGTAACACTGTAGCATTTATTTCTCTATTTATTAGATAAAAAACTCGTTCTCCTAAAGGTGAAATTGTGTCCATTTCCAAGTGTCTCAGATAGACTTTGATATACTTCAAAAATTAAAGATACAGAAATCAAAAAATAAACTAAACTAAATTATTATATATACAAAGAATCATAGATTAGATCCAAGAGAACTTTAAATTCAAAATAAACTAAATAAATTAGATACTTACCAAAGAGGTTTGAGATTTTTATGTTAAGAAACACGCGCTATAGATTGTGTTAAACGATGTCATCATCCATAAACCGCGTTGGAGCAGTGCAAAAGTTATAGGTTATGACGGTGAAAAGAGAAACATCGTGAGATCGTGAAAACAATAATCATCTTCTCGTAAAAGCTCGCAAATATGACATGTGGAATTTAAATGATTATAAGTCATAGTCACTTTATATTAAGTCTATATGAATTTTAATGATTATAAAATGTCTTTATTTGAATATAAGAAAAATTTAAACATTTATAAAACAATCAACAACAAATAAATAACATATATATGAAATATATAATTGAGGTAAAAAATATTAATATAGAAAGACTATTAAATTTTTTAACTATGATAGTGAAAAGTTAACTTGACATTAACAATCTAGAAACTATGGGAAAAACAAAGCAAAACCAAATCAAAATTCATAGTCACTTGTAAATTGTGAACATTTGGTTCACCATGCTTTTAGATGACTCATAATTACATGAATCCACATATATTACTGAATTTGGAGCTATTAATGCTCGAATGATCCCTTGAAGAAAAACACTAGTAAATTCGAATCATGGATTTAAAATGAGTTACACCGTTAACATCTTTAAAACTCAAACTTTCAAGTAATGGGCAACCCGCTATCATTTTTTTCAAAATAAACTAGAGAAATTTTTATTAATTTTAGACAAAGTATGTTAAAGTTTTGAAAACCTATAAAATTTGTCGGAGACTTAATTTTAAATCTTATAAGTTAGGACATAAGAATAAACAACCTGAAGATTATATTGTTTCACTGTTAAAATATAAAGGACAAGAACTTCCATAGATGTCCCGATTATATCCATTGATCCATACGATGACCATATAAATGTCGCAAATAAGACTACGATTGTATCAGATATTACAAAGTTATTGATACATCTTTACATCTTTTATCAAAGACAACTATGTAACACTGTACCATTTATTTCTCTATTTATTAGATAAAAAACTCGTTCTCGTAAAGGTGAAATTGTGTCCATTTCCATGTGTCTCAGATAGACTTTGATATACTTCAAAAATTAAAGATACAAAAATCAAAAAATAAACTAAACTAAATTAGTATATATACAAAGAATCATAAATTAGATCCAAGAGAACTTTAAATTCAAAATAAACTAAATAAATTAGATACTTACCAAAGAGGTTTGAGATTTTTATGTTAAGAAACACGCGCTATAGATTGTGTTAAACGATGTCATCATCCATAAACCGCGTTGGAGCAGTGCAAAAGTTATAGGTTATGACGGTGAAAAGAGAAACATCGTGAGATCGTGAAAACAATAATCATCTTCTCGTAAAAGCTCGCAAATATGACATGTGGAATTTAAATGATTATAAGTCATAGTCACTTTATATTAAGTCTATATGAATTTTAATGATTATAAAATGTCTTTATTTGAATATAAGAAAAATTTAAACATTTATAAAACAATCAACAACAAATAAATAACATATATATGAAATATAGAATTGAGGTAAAAAATATTAATATAGAAAGACTATTAAATTTTTTAACTATGATAGTGAAAAGTTAACTTGACATTAACAAATTAGAAACTATGGAAAAAACAAAGCAAAACCAAATCAAAATTCATAGTCACTCGTAAATTGTGAACATTTGGTTTACCATGCTTTTAGATGACTCATAATTACATGAATCCACATATATTACTGAATTTGGAGCTATTAATGCTCCAATGAGCCCTTGAAGAAAAACTCTAGTAAATTCGAAGCATGGATTTAAAATGAGTTACATCGCCAACCTCTTTAAAACTCAAACTTTCAAGTAAGGGGAAACCCACTGTCATTTTTTCAAAATAAACTAGAGAAATTGTTGTTAATTTTAGACGAAGTATGTTAAAGTTCTGAAAACCTATAAAATTTGTCGGAGACTTTATTTTAAATCTTATGAGTTAGGACATAAGAATAAACAACCTGAAGATTATATTGTTTCTCTGTTAAAATATAAAGGACAAGAACTTCCATAGATGTCCCGATTATATCCATTGATCCATATGATGACCATATAAATTGCGCCAATAAGACTACGATTGTATCGGATATTACAAAGTTATTGATACATCTTTACATCTTTTATCAAACACAACTATGTAACACTGTAGCATTTATTTCTCTATTTATTAGATAAAAAACTCGTTCTCGTAAAGGTGAAATTGTGTCCATTTCCATGTGTCTCAGATAGGCTTTAATATACTTCAAAAATTAAAGATACAAAAATAAAAAAAGAAACTAAACTAAATTCGTATGTATACAAAGAATCATAGATTTGATCCAAGAGAACTTTAAATTCAAAAGAAACTAAATAAATTAGATACTTACCAAAGAGGTTTGAGATTTTTATGTTACGAAACACGCGCTATAGATTGTGTTAAACGATGTCATCATCCATCAACCGCGTTGGAGCAGTGCAAAAGTTGTAGGTTATGACGGTGAAAAGAGAAACATCTTGAGATCGTTAAAACAATAATCATCTTACCGTAAAAGCTCGCAAATATGACATGTGGAATTTAAATGATTATAAGTCATAGTCTTTTTATATTAAGTATATATGAATTTTAATGATTATAAAATGTCTTTGTTTGAATATAAGAAAAAATTAAACATTTATAAAACAATCAACAACAAAAAAATAACATATATATATATATATGAAATATAGAATTGAGGTAAAAAATATTAATATAAAAAGGCTATTTAATTTTTTAACTATGATAGTGAAAAGTTAACTTGACATTAACAAATTAGAAACTATGGGAAAAACAAAGCAAAACCAAATCAAAATTCATAGTCACTTGTAAATTGTGAACATTTGGTTCACCATGCTTTTAGATGACTCATAATTACATGAATCCACATATATTACTGAATTTGGAGCTATTAATGCTCGAATGAGCCCTTGAAGAAAAACTCTAGTAAATTCGAAGCATGGATTTAAAATGAGTTACACCGCCAACCTCTTTAAAACTCAAACTTTCAAGTAAGGGGCAACCCACTGTCATTTTTTCAAAATAAACTAGAGAAATTTTTATTAATTTTAGACGAAGTATGTTAAAGTTTTGAAAACCTATAAAATTTGTCGGAGATTTAATTTTAAATCTTATAAGTTAGGACATAAGAATAAACAACCTGAAGATTATATTGTTTCACTGTTAAAATATAAAGGACAAGAACTTCCATAGATGTCCCGATTATATCCATTGATCCATATGATGACCATATAAATGTCGCCAATAAGACTACGATTGTATCGGATATTACAAAGTTATTGATACATCTTTACATCTTTTATCAAAGACAACTATGTAACACTGTAGCATTTATTTCTCTATTTATTAGATAAAAAACTCGTTCTCGTAAAGGTGAAATTGTGTCCATTTCCAAGTGTCTCAGATAGACTTTGATATACTTCAAAAATTAAAGATACAGAAATCAAAAAATAAACTAAACTAAATTATTATATATACAAAGAATCATAGATTAGATCCAAGAGAACTTTAAATTCAAAATAAACTAAATAAATTAGATACTTACCAAAGAGGTTTGAGATTTTTATGTTAAGAAACACGCGCTATAGATTGTGTTAAACGATGTCATCATCCATAAACCGCGTTGGAGCAGTGCAAAAGTTATAGGTTATGACGGTGAAAAGAGAAACATCGTGAGATCGTGAAAACAATAATCATCTTCTCGTAAAAGCTCGCAAATATGACATGTGGAATTTAAATGATTATAAGTCATAGTCACTTTATATTAAGTCTATATGAATTTTAATGATTATAAAATGTCTTTATTTGAATATAAGAAAAATTTAAACATTTATAAAACAATCAACAACAAATAAATAACATATATATGAAATATATAGTTGAGGTAAAAAATATTAATATAGAAAGACTATTAAATTTTTTAACTATGATAGTGAAAAGTTAACTTGACATTAACAATCTAGAAACTATGGGAAAAACAAAGCAAAACCAAATCAAAATTCATAGTCACTTGTAAATTGTGAACATTTGGTTCACCATGCTTTTAGATGACTCATAATTACATGAATCCACATATATTACTGAATTTGGAGCTATTAATGCTCGAATGATCCCTTGAAGAAAAACACTAGTAAATTCGAATCATGGATTTAAAATGAGTTACACCGTTAACATCTTTAAAACTCAAACTTTCAAGTAATGGGCAACCCGCTATCATTTTTTTCAAAATAAACTAGAGAAATTTTTATTAATTTTAGACGAAGTATGTTAAAGTTTTGAAAACCTATAAAATTTGTCGGAGACTTAATTTTAAATCTTATAAGTTAGGACATAAGAATAAACAACCTGAAGATTATATTGTTTCACTGTTAAAATATAAAGGACAAGAACTTCCATAGATGTCCCGATTATATCCATTGATCCATACGATGACCATATAAATGTCGCAAATAAGACTACGATTGTATCAGATATTACAAAGTTATTGATACATCTTTACATCTTTTATCAAAGACAACTATGTAACACTGTACCATTTATTTCTCTATTTATTAGATAAAAAACTCGTTCTCGTAAAGGTGAAATTGTGTCCATTTCCATGTGTCTCAGATAGACTTTGATATACTTCAAAAATTAAAGATACAAAAATCAAAAAATAAACTAAACTAAATTAGTATATATACAAAGAATCATAAATTAGATCCAAGAGAACTTTAAATTCAAAATAAACTAAATAAATTAGATACTTACCAAAGAGGTTTGAGATTTTTATGTTAAGAAACACGCGCTATAGATTGTGTTAAACGATGTCATCATCCATAAACCGCGTTGGAGCAGTGCAAAAGTTATAGGTTATGACGGTGAAAAGAGAAACATCGTGAGATCGTGAAAACAATAATCATCTTCTCGTAAAAGCTCGCAAATATGACATGTGGAATTTAAATGATTATAAGTCATAGTCACTTTATATTAAGTCTATATGAATTTTAATGATTATAAAATGTCTTTATTTGAATATAAGAAAAATTTAAACATTTATAAAACAATCAACAACAAATAAATAACATATATATGAAATATAGAATTGAGGTAAAAAATATTAATATAGAAAGACTATTAAATTTTTTAACTATGATAGTGAAAAGTTAACTTGACATTAACAAATTAGAAACTATGGAAAAAACAAAGCAAAACCAAATCAAAATTCATAGTCACTCGTAAATTGTGAACATTTGGTTTACCATGCTTTTAGATGACTCATAATTACATGAATCCACATATATTACTGAATTTGGAGCTATTAATGCTCCAATGAGCCCTTGAAGAAAAACTCTAGTAAATTCGAAGCATGGATTTAAAATGAGTTACATCGCCAACCTCTTTAAAACTCAAACTTTCAAGTAAGGGGAAACCCACTGTCATTTTTTCAAAATAAACTAGAGAAATTGTTGTTAATTTTAGACGAAGTATGTTAAAGTTCTGAAAACCTATAAAATTTGTCGGAGACTTAATTTTAAATCTTATGAGTTAGGACATAAGAATAAACAACCTGAAGATTATATTGTTTCTCTGTTAAAATATAAAGGACAAGAACTTCCATAGATGTCCCGATTATATCCATTGATCCATATGATGACCATATAAATTGCGCCAATAAGACTACGATTGTATCGGATATTACAAAGTTATTGATACATCTTTACATCTTTTATCAAACACAACTATGTAACACTGTAGCATTTATTTCTCTATTTATTAGATAAAAAACTCGTTCTTGTAAAGGTGAAATTGTGTCCATTTCCATGTGTCTCAGATAGGCTTTAATATACTTCAAAAATTAAAGATACAAAAATAAAAAAAGAAACTAAACTAAATTCGTATGTATACAAAGAATCATAGATTTGATCCAAGAGAACTTTAAATTCAAAAGAAACTAAATAAATTAGATACTTACCAAAGAGGTTTGAGATTTTTATGTTACGAAACACGCGCTATAGATTGTGTTAAACGATGTCATCATCCATCAACCGCGTTGGAGCAGTGCAAAAGTTGTAGGTTATGACGGTGAAAAGAGAAACATCTTGAGATCGTTAAAACAATAATCATCTTACCGTAAAAGCTCGCAAATATGACATGTGGAATTTAAATGATTATAAGTCATAGTCTTTTTATATTAAGTATATATGAATTTTAATGATTATAAAATGTCTTTGTTTGAATATAAGAAAAAATTAAACATTTATAAAACAATCAACAACAAAAAAATAACATATATATATATATATGAAATATAGAATTGAGGTAAAAAATATTAATATAAAAAGGCTATTTAATTTTTTAACTATGATAGTGAAAAGTTAACTTGACATTAACAAATTAGAAACTATGGGAAAAACAAAGCAAAACCAAATCAAAATTCATAGTCACTTGTAAATTGTGAACATTTGGTTCACCATGCTTTTAGATGAATCATAATTACATGAATCCACATATATTACTGAATTTGGAGCTATTAATGCTCGAATGAGCCCTTGAAGAAAAACTCTAGTAAATTCGAAGCATGGATTTAAAATGAGTTACACCGCCAACCTCTTTAAAACTCAAACTTTCAAGTAAGGGGCAACCCACTGTCATTTTTTCAAAATAAACTAGAGAAATTTTTATTAATTTTAGACGAAGTATGTTAAAGTTTTGAAAACCTATAAAATTTGTCGGAGATTTAATTTTAAATCTTATAAGTTAGGACATAAGAATAAACAACCTGAAGATTATATTGTTTCACTGTTAAAATATAAAGGACAAGAACTTCCATAGATGTCCCGATTATATCCATTGATCCATACGATGACCATATAAATGTCGCCAATAAGACTACGATTGTATCGGATATTACAAAGTTATTGATACATCTTTACATCTTTTATCAAAGACAACTATGTAACACTGTAGCATTTATTTCTCTATTTATTAGATAAAAAACTCGTTCTCGTAAAGGTGAAATTGTGTCCATTTCCATGTGTCTCAGATAGACTTTGATATACTTCAAAAATTAAAGATACAAAAATCAAAAAATAAACTAAACTAAATTAGTATATATACAAAGAATCATAAATTAGATCCAAGAGAACTTTAAATTCAAAATAAACTAAATAAATTAGATACTTACCAAAGAGGTTTGAGATTTTTATGTTAAGAAACACGCGCTATAGATTGTGTTAAACGATGTCATCATCCATAAACCGCGTTGGAGCAGTGCAAAAGTTATAGGTTATGACGGTGAAAAGAGAAACATCGTGAGATCGTGAAAACAATAATCATCTTCTCGTAAAAGCTCGCAAATATGACATGTGGAACTTAAATGATTATAAGTCATAGTCACTTTATATTAAGTCTATATGAATTTTAATGATTATAAAATGTCTTTATTTGAATATAAGAAAAATTTAAACATTTATAAAACAATCAACAACAAATAAATAACATATATATGAAATATAGAATTGAGGTAAAAAATATTAATATAGAAAGACTATTAAATTTTTTAACTATGATAGTGAAAAGTTAACTTGACATTAACAAATTAGAAACTATGGAAAAAACAAAGCAAAACCAAATCAAAATTCATAGTCACTTGTAAATTGTGAACATTTGGTTTACCATGCTTTTAGATGACTCATAATTACATGAATCCACATATATTACTGAATTTGGAGCTATTAATGCTCGAATGAGCCCTTGAAGAAAAACTCTTGTAAATTCAAAGCATGGATTTAAAATGAGTTACACCGCCAACCTCTTTAAAACTCAAACTTTCAAGTAAGGGGAAACCCACTGTCATTTTTTCAAAATAAACTAGAGAAATTGTTATTAATTTTAGACGAAGTATGTTAAAGTTCTGAAAACCTATAAAAATTTTCGGAGACTTAATTTTAAATCTTATGAGTTAGGACATAAGAATAAACAACCTGAAGATTATATTGTTTCTCTGTTAAAATATAAAGGACAAGAACTTCCATAGATCTCCCGATTATATCTATTGATCGATATGATGACCATATAAATTGAGCCAATAAGACTACGATTGTATCGGATATTAAAAAGTTATTGATACATCTTTACATCTTTTATCAAACACAAATATGTAACACTGTAGAATTTATTTATCTATTTATTAGATAAAAAACTCGTTCTCGTAAAGGTGAAATTGTGTCCATTTCCATGTGTCTCAGATAGACTTTGATATACTTCAAAAATTAAAGATACAAAAATCAACAAAGAAACTAAACTAAATTAGTATATATACAAAGAATCATAGATTAGATCCAAGAGAACTTTAAATTCAAAAGAAACTAAATAAATTAGATACTTACCAAAGAGGTTTGAGATTTTTATGTTACGAAACACGCGCTATAGATTGTGTTAAACGATGTCATCATCCATCAACCGCGTTGGAGCAGTGCAAAAGTTGTAGGTTATGACGGTGAAAAGAGAAACATCGTGAGATCGTTAAAACAATAATCATCTTACCGTAAAAGCTCGCAAATATGACATGTGGAATTTAAATGATTATAAGTCATAGTCTTTTTATATTAAGTATATATGAATTTTAATGATTATAAAATGTCTTTTTTTGAATATAAGAAAAAATTAAACATTTATAAAACAATCAACAACAAAAAAATAACATATATATATATATATATATATGAAATATAGAATTGAGGTAAAAAATATTAATATAAAAAGGCTATTTAATTTTTTAACTATGATAGTGAAAAGTTAACTTGACATTAACAAATTAGAAACTATGGGAAAAACAAAGCAAAACCAAATCAAAATTCATAGTCACTTGTAAATTGTGAACATTTGGTTCACCATGCTTTTAGATGACTCATAATTACATGAATCCACATATATTACTGAATTTGGAGCTATTAATGCTCGAATGAGCCCTTGAAGAAAAACTCTAGTAAATTCGAAGCATGGATTTAAAATGAGTTACACCGCCAACCTCTTTAAAACTCAAACTTTCAAGTAAGGGGCAACCCACTGTCATTTTTTCAAAATAAACTAGAGAAATTTTTATTAATTTTAGACGAAGTATGTTAAAGTTTTGAAAACCTATAAAATTTGTCGGAGATTTAATTTTAAATCTTATAAGTTAGGACATAAGAATAAACAACCTGAAGATTATATTGTTTCACTGTTAAAATATAAAGGACAAGAACTTTAATAGATGTCCCGATTATATCCATTGATCCATACGATGACCATATAAATGTCGCCAATAAGACTACGATTGTATCGGATATTACAAAGTTATTGATACATCTTTACATCTTTTATCAAAGACAACTATGTAACACTGTAGCATTTATTTCTCTATTTATTAGATAAAAAACTCGTTCTCGTAAAGGTGAAATTGTGTCCATTTCCATGTGTCTCAGATAGACTTTGATATACTTCAAAAATTAAAGATACAAAAATCAAAAAATAAACTAAACTAAATTAGTATATATACAAAGAATCATAAATTAGATCCAAGAGAACTTTAAATTCAAAATAAACTAAATAAATTAGATACTTACCAAAGAGGTTTGAGATTTTTATGTTAAGAAACACGCGCTATAGATTGTGTTAAACGATGTCATCATCCATAAACCGCGTTGGAGCAGTGCAAAAGTTATAGGTTATGACGGTGAAAAGAGAAACATCGTGAGATCGTGAAAACAATAATCATCTTCTCGTAAAAGCTCGCAAATATGACATGTGGAACTTAAATGATTATAAGTCATAGTCACTTTATATTAAGTCTATATGAATTTTAATGATTATAAAATGTCTTTATTTGAATATAAGAAAAATTTAAACATTTATAAAACAATCAACAACAAATAAATAACATATATATGAAATATAGAATTGAGGTAAAAAATATTAATATAGAAAGACTATTAAATTTTTTAACTATGATAGTGAAAAGTTAACTTGACATTAACAAATTAGAAACTATGGAAAAAACAAAGCAAAACCAAATCAAAATTCATAGTCACTTGTAAATTGTGAACATTTGGTTTACCATGCTTTTAGATGACTCATAATTACATGAATCCACATATATTACTGAATTTGGAGCTATTAATGCTCGAATGAGCCCTTGAAGAAAAACTCTTGTAAATTCAAAGCATGGATTTAAAATGAGTTACACCGCCAACCTCTTTAAAACTCAAACTTTCAAGTAAGGGGAAACCCACTGTCATTTTTTCAAAATAAACTAGAGAAATTGTTATTAATTTTAGACGAAGTATGTTAAAGTTCTGAAAACCTATAAAATTTTTCGGAGACTTAATTTTAAATCTTATGAGTTAGGACATAAGCATAAACAACCGGAAGATTATATTGTTTCTCTGTTAAAATATAAAGGACAAGAACTTCCATAGATCTCCCGATTATATCCATTGATCCATATGATGACCATATAAATTGAGCCAATAAGACTATGATTGTATCGGATATTAAAAAGTTATTGATACATCTTTACATCTTTTATCAAACACAAATATGTAACACTGTAGAATTTATTTATCTATTTATTAGATAAAAAACTCATTCTCGTAAAGGTGAAATTGTGTCCATTTCCATGTGTCTCAGATAGACTTTGATATACTTCAAAAATTAAAGATACAAAAATCAACAAAGAAACTAAACTAAATTAGTATATATACAAAGAATCATAGATTAGATCCAAGAGAACTTTAAATTCAAAAGAAACTAAATAAATTAGATACTTACCAAAGAGGTTTGAGATTTTTATGTTACGAAACACGCGCTATAGATTGTGTTAAACGATGTCATCATCCATCAACCGCGTTGGAGCAGTGCAAAAGTTGTAGGTTATGACGGTGAAAAGAGAAACATCGTGAGATCGTTAAAACAATAATCATCTTACCGTTGTTGGCTCCTAAATTCGACACCTTTGTTTCAATTGATGACAGCCATTAAAAGCTGAAAGATGCTTTCGACTGGCTAAGCTTGTCGAAGTGACCGTCGAAAGATGGCCAAATACTTAGAAGATTTCTTCCAAGGAAGGAGGCTGATTGCCTTCGACGTCGAAGGAGTTTTCGTCGAAGACGTCTCTTGACGAACGTGTTCGATGGTCCAGAGTGGAGCAGTTTGAAATTCAAAGCTTTGGAGGGAAAACGGTTTCCAGCAGTTACTACGTGCGAACGTGCAAGGATCTGGAGCGTCGAGCATGGAGAACGTGACAAGTGGCTCGATCTCGAAGCAGTGTAACTGCCCGACGGTTACTTGGAATGTTTTTGTATAAATAGGAGTAGACGTGTAGTTTCTCGCGTGTGTTCACAATAGATACATAGTCACTCATTTAGATTCAAGTACCCAGTGTGAGCGAACGAATTGTTGAGAAATGTATGTGTGAAACACCAATTTATTAATTCAAGTCATTTACTTTTCCAGTATTTTACTTGCTCTTTCCCTTTAAGATTCCTGTCGAACCTTTACATTCAAGCCTCGTTTATTTTACCAAGCCTTTTCCTTCATGCAATTTACTTTAAACAATTTACTTAAAGCCTTATCCACATTAATTAAACTTCAAAATCAACCTATGTCCATAGGATCAATCTGATCGATCCTGCGAGTAACCAAATAAGTAACCATTTGGAGGATCAGCGGTTGTTTACCAAATCCCTAGGTAAACAAATTGGCACACCCGGTGGGACTGTGTGTTGATTGTTGAAAAATCTCATCTTTTCGAGTTGTATGTTATTGAGGAGTGGTAGAATATACACCAACGATAATAATACTGCCAAAAGAAGGGAAGAGATGGCGAATCCGCCAAACAACAATGAAATCCCACAAACGAGTGTGGGAGCAACGGTTAATATGACCGTGAGTGAAGCGACGAATGCTGGTTCGATACCAGCGGTGTCAGTCACAACCACGGGGCCAACGACTTCGTTTGCAGGCCCCAGAATGACTTTGGGAACCCCCCCTCCAAGGGGAAATACTGGCCCAAGGCCAGTGGTTCCCCCAGGATTTATTCCATTCTATGGTATGCCAACTTCTGAATTGGCAAGCCTGACGAATGCTGCGTCCACTTATTCAGACCCTTTCGTGAGTGCCACTTCGCCACTCCAAGGCTCTGGAGTAGGCATGGCGAATAGAAATAGGACCCAACTCTTAGGAGGAACGGCCCAAGTAGCCCATGGCCTTACAAATGCCTCGACAGCAGTCTTGAGGCAACAGATGGACGAAAGCAACCATGATATGGTGCAAATGTTGGCACAAACTTTGAGTACAGTGCTAAATCCTCTAATACAAAATACTACTCAGTCGAATCAGCAAGTTACAGCGCAAATGACGCGTTTGGCTGACTTCTTTGGAGTACCCCCACCTATTCGACAGCCCCAAAGGGCGCAAATAAGAGGAAATCAGGGGATATTTGTAGAGGAAGAAACCACCATTAATCAGGCCCAACAGCCTGTAGAACAACCTGTCGAAGAACCTAGGGTAATAGCCCCAGAGGTTAGGTTAGTTAACAGAAACCAAAATGCTGACGAAGTGGTTCAGCATGTCCAATACCAAAACATGGGGTTGGAAAACAATCTGGCAACCATGATCGAAAGGATCATGACTCAGAATGGAATGAACATGGGCTTTCGAAGGCCCAACTTTACATCTCCATTGTCAGAATATGTGTTACAAACTGACTTACCCCCTAGAACCAAAGTCCCCAAATTTACTAAGTTCTCTGGGGACACGACAGAATCTACTGTCGAACATGTGGCTAGGTATTTGATCGAAGCAGGAGACATTTCAAATAATGAAAACCTAAGAATCAAATACTTCCCAAGTTCCTTAACCAAGAATGCTTTTACTTGGTTTACAACCCTTCCCCCCAATTCGATCCACCATTGGACCCAATTGGAAAGATTGTTCCATGAACAATTCTATATGGGGCAAACCAAGATAAGCCTGAAAGAACTGGCGAGTGTTAAGAGACGTTTCACTGAACCTATAGACGAATATCTAAATAGGTTTAGGTTGCTTAAGGCGAGATGTTTTACACAAGTGCCAGAACATGAGCTGGTCGAAATGGCCGCAGGCGGTTTAGACTATTCCATTAGGAAGAAGCTAGATACCCAGTACCTAAGAGACATGGCCCAACTGGCCGATAGAGTTCGACAAGTCGAACGCCTTAAAGCTGAAAAAGCTAAGGCAACAAAAACTCACAAGAGAGAGAGAATAGCTTACGTTGAGATGGATGACGAAGAGCTAGAATCCTTCGACGATACTTTAGCTGTCGAGGAAGGAGAAGTCGATTTAGCAGAACTGAAACAAGGGCCTCCATACTCTTGTAAACAGTTGGTCCCCTCAAATGGGAAAAATCCCATTGGTCCAGACAAGACCAATGATAGGTTCCCAAAAAAGACTTATAGTTTTGACATCACAAAATGTGATGAAATATTCGACTTACTAGTTAAAGATGGCCAAATGATAGTACCCCCTGGGGTAAAAGTGCCTCCTCTTGATCAAAGAAAGAAGAGGGGTTTTTGCAAATATCATAATTTTCTGGGCCATAAAACTTCTCAATGTTTTCTTTTCAGGAATCTTGTGCAAGACGCTATTGAGGAAGGGAGATTAAAGTTTGCTGACAAATCCCCCATGGCTGTCGACTCCAATCCAATGAAGGCTGAAGCCCACTATGCAGAACCCTCTGAGGTGAACATGATAGAGGCTACCAAGATCCAGTCGAAGAAGCCAGGCATTAACATGGTCGAAGTCTCTAAGGACCATATCAACATGCCAATCTTTGGCAGTTTTTCTGGAAACTTATCCAGGAAGACAATCGAGGCTGTCCAGAAAGCGGTCGAAGACCCAAAGTCGAAGACTGCTGAAGTACAAAAAACTGGACCAAAGCCCAGTTCCCAATTGGCCACTGTACAAGGCCAGACGGAGAAACTGGAAACACAAATGAAAAAACTAACTCTTGCTACTAAAGATACCATGAACATCAACATGGTTGAACTTTCTGACCCTAAAGCTTCAGAAGAAGCCATAAGGCAAGAGCAGGCAAATAAAACGGCTTTCCCTAAGGAAAACGAAAACTTGGCAGATTTTTTACAAAGATGCCAGAAGAAGAAATCAGAGGTCATGCTATGTCCAAGATGTAGTTCTATCTTTGATAAAAAAGCTGCTGAGCACATCCAAGGAGTGAGAGCAGCGAACAAGAGAAGGGAGAATTCTAACCTTCGACATGATCCCAGAAGGGGTTCTAATCAAGACAAGAGGCCTTTGACTTTTAGGCCTCCAACAAATGTACCAGTAGACACTTGGTACAAAACATCTGGCCGGAAAAGGCCAAGTGAAGACAAATGGCACTCTTTCGAAGTGCCAAGAGGTTCCTCTTTAATTCAGAAGAAAGATCCTCAAGTTGCTGCACCCAAGGTTGCTCAAGTGTCCAGCAACTACAAGGGAAAAAATCCTATGTCGAGATCCCAATGGAGGAGGTATCAAAGAAGGCGAAAAGCTGAAAGGGAGGCTGCCAATGAACCTAAGGCTGAAACTAGTTCGAATGTGCCTCAAAGGAAACAAAGAAAGCCTCTTGAGAGAGAACCAGTTACCAACAGGCTAGTTTGGCCTAACCAGAGCGAAGTCGAAGACGAAGATGATGCTGAGTCCGACGATACTCTGGATATAATGGTGAACGTTGTTTCAATGCTGCCTAGGGAATTCAATCGACAAGTAGAAGTCGAAACCAGTGACTGGGAGATGGAACAAGAAATGGCCAGACACAGGCCAGTGTGCTATTTTGTCATGAACAATGGCACTACAGAAGAACAAAATGGCTTCTTCGAGCCACCCACAGAGGCGATGAAGAATCACCTCAAACCTTTGTTCATAAGGGCCAAGCTCGAAGAGACCACTGTGAACAAGATATTGGTCGACTGTGGGGCCACTATCAATATTATCCCTCATTCTGTGCTAATAAAGATTGGCAAAAGGGATGAAGAAATAAAGCCTCACAATATGGTCCTGTCCAACTATGAGGGAGGCATTGGGACCACCATGGGAGTGATCCAGCTCGACATAAAAGTTGGGTCGATCCTTCGACCAACAATGTTCATGGTCATTTCAGCCAAACCTAACTACAACCTTTTGTTAGGTCGTGAGTGGATACATGGTGTAGGTGCTGTGCCTTCATCGATGCATCAAAGACTGCTTCTATGGCGCCCAGATGGGTTGGTCGAAAACATAGAGGCTGATCAGAGTTACTACCTTGGCGAAGTAAACCATTTGGGTGTAACAGATTTCGACAAAAACTTGGCTCACATAGGGCCATGTCCAGCTCCTGATTTCGACATGGCGCCAGCGCCAAACACCTTTTGTTCCCTATACCTGCATCCTGAGCATGGTTTCCAATGGGACAGAGAGGACGTGTCACACATAGAATTCAGTGGGCTAACTGGAATCCAACCAACTGGTTGGGGAAGTGAATTCAGTGATAATGACTGAGTCACAATCTCTGAAGCGAATTTCGGCCTATGTGGCTGAAACCAAGATGATAACGGCTCTCGAAGCCGAAGTAAAATACATGGCCACCAAGGCCAATGACCAAGCACTACCTTCTGCAGGTCCTGGAAAAGATTTCGACCCAGAGCCACCAGATATAGGTCCTGGAAAAGATTTCGACCCAGAGCCACCAGATATAGGTCCTGGAAAAGATTTTGACCCAGAACCTCCTGATATCTCGACAGAAGGAATGCAGGAACAGAGGCTCGACGCGATCTATGACGATGAGCCTTTGGGCTTCGAAAAGGATCCCTTGGCGAACAACATCAAGATGTTAGCACAAGACCCTTTAGAAGAAATCAACTTAGGTGAAGGATCAGAGAATAGGCCAACCTACATCAGCGCCAAAATTGATCCAGAACTTAGGTTAGAAGTAATCCAATTGCTGAAAGAGTTTAAAGACTGTTTTGCATGGGATTATGACGAGATGCCTGGTCTCGACAGAGGATTGGTAGAACTTCAGTTGCCAATCAAACCTGGAAAGAAGCCAATCAAACAAAATCCAAGACGCTTCGCTCCAGAAATATTGTCGAAGATCAAAACGGAGGTCGAAAGACTTCTGAAATGCAAGTTCATCCGTGTTACAAGGTATGTCGAATGGATTGCAAATATTGTGCCAGTAATTAAGAAAAATGGCACATTAAGGGTGTGCATAGATTTCAGAGATCTGAATGCTGCCACCCCCAAAGATGAATATCCAATGCCTGTGGCGGAAATGCTAGTCGATTCTGCCGCTGGCTACGAATACCTGAGTATGCTCGATGGTTATTCAGGATATAATCAAATTTTCATTGCTGAAGAGGATGTGTCGAAAACAGCTTTTCGATGCCCTGGGGCCTTAGGCACTTACGAATGGGTAGTGATGCCTTTTGGCCTAAAGAACGCTGGGGCAACGTACCAGCGAGCAATGAATACTATCTTCCATGATTTTATTAACACGTTTATGCAAGTTTATATTGATGATATTGTTATAAAATCTGTTTCCAGGAAGAGTCACATTGACCACCTTCGACAATCATTCGAAAGAATGAGAGAACATGGTCTGAAGATGAACCCTTTGAAGTGTGCGTTCTGTGTAAAAGCTGGAGATTTCTTGGGCTTCGTTGTCCACAAGAAAGGGATCGAAATCAATCAGAACAAGACGAAGGCAATTTTGGAAGCGAAAGCGCCATCGAATAAGAAGGAATTGCAATCTCTCTTAGGCAAGATAAATTTCTTAAGAAGGTTTATATCTAACCTAAGTGGGAAAGCTCAGGCCTTTTCACCCTTGCTTCGACTGAATAAGGAGGGGTTCGAATGGGGGCAAGAGCAACAAGAAGCCTTCGACAAAATCAAAGGGTACCTCACTAAGCCACCTATTTTGGTGCCTCCTTGTAGCAATAGGAGTATGAGATTGTACATAGCTGCATCTGACAAAACTCTGGGAAGTATGTTAGCCCAAGAGGATGAGAATGGAGTCGAAAGACCCATTTATTATCTCAGTCGAGTTTTGAATGATGCAGAAACTAGATATAGCGAGGTTGAAAAATTGTGTCTATGTCTGTATTTTTCTTGTACAAAGCTCAAACAATATATCAAACCAGTTGATGTTTATGTTTCGTCTCATTTTGATGTTTTCAAATATATGTTGTCGAAACCTATCTTGCATAGTCGAATTGGCAAGTGGGCATTAGCATTGACTGAATACTCCTTGACCTTTATGCCTCTTAAGGCAGTAAAAGGACAAGTGGTTGCAGACTTCATAGTCGACCACTCTATTCAAGTCGAGGATATTAACTATGTGGAGATAGAACCTTGGAAATTCTACTTCGATGGTTCCAGCCATAAAAATGGAACAGGAGTAGGAGTCCTGCTTATTTCTCCAGACAAAATTCCAACAACATTCAAGTACCAAATCGAAGGTTCTTGTTCGAACAATGAGGCTGAGTATGAAGCTCTAATTACTGGCCTTGAAATATTGTTGGAATTGGGGGCAACTCGAGTCGAAATAATGGGAGACTCAGAGTTAGTCATCAAGCAAGTCACAAAGGAGTATAAATGCATAAGAGAGAATCTCATTATGTACTTTGTGATTGCAAATCGTTTATTGAAACAATTTGAAAGTGTCAATATTCGACACATACCCAGAGTCGAAAATCAAATAGCCAATGACTTGGCACAGATTGCATCTGGGTATAAAATTTCAAAAACGAGATTACAAAGAGCAATCGAAGTTCGAGAGAAGATAAGAGCAACTTGTCTATCACCAACAGACTTAGAGTCAACAAGGTTAGGATATGCTGATCACTCAAACTTCGAGATTTCGTTCATTGATAATTTGTCAGACCAGGATTGGAGGAAACCCATTGTGGACTATCTTCAAAATCCAGGAGCTCCGACAGAACGAAAAACAAAATACAGGGCGTTGAGTTTTGTACTCATGGGTAATGAGTTATTCAAGAAGACGCCTGAAGGGGTGTTGCTGAAATGTTTAAGTGAAACTGAAGCATACATAGCCCTTTCGACTACGCATGCTGGCGCATGTGGGGCTCACCAAGCAGGCCATAAGATGAAATGGTTGTTGTTTCGACAAGGACTGTATTGGCCCACTATGCTGAAAGATTGTGTTGAGTTCGCCAAAGGTTGCCAAGAGTGTCAAGTTCATACAGGCATCCAGCATGTACCAGCAAGCGAACTTCACTCGATAGTGAAGCCTTGGCCCTTTCGAGGATGGGCGTTGGATCTTATTGGAGAGATTCGACCAGCATCATCAAAGAGTCAAAAATACATATTGGTAGGCATTGATTATTTTACTAAGTGGATCGAAGCTGTCCCTTTAGTCAATGTAGACCAAGAAAATGTCATTGAATTTATTCAAAAGAACATTATATTTAGGTATGGAATCCCTGAGACAATAACAACTGATCAAGGTTCAGTTTTCACTGGTCGAAAGATGCAGGAATTTGCTCAGGAAACAGGTTTCAAACTCCTAACATCCACGCCTTACTATGCACAGGCGAATGGTCAAGTCGAAGCAGCTAACAAAGTGGTAATTGGCTTGATAAAGAAGCATGTTGGGAAGAAACCAAAGAATTGGCATAAGACGTTAGACCAGATTTTATGGGCTTGTCGAACGTCCCCAAAAGAAGCCACTGGTACAACACCATATAGGCTAACTTTTGGCCATGATGCAGTATTGCCAGCAGAAATTTGTCTTCAATCTGCAAGAGTTCAGAGGCATTATGATATTCCTTCTGAGGTTTATTGGAACATGATGTTAGATGAATTGGTGGATTTAGACGAAGAGAGATTACACGCTCTCGACTTACTCAGGCTTCAGAAGAAAAGAGTCGAAGACTCTTATAATAGAAAGGTAAAACCTAAGGTGTTTTTGCCTGAAGATTTAGTTTGGAAGGTAATTCTTCCCATGGATCGACGGGATCGAAGCATGGGGAAATGGTCACCCAAATGGGAAGGACCCTTCAGAGTTATCCAAACTTTTTCTGGTGGAGCCTATGAAGTCGAAGAGATAAGTGGTGATAAAAGACTCTTGAGAGTAAATGGTAAATATTTGAAAAAATACAAGCCTATACTTCAAGAGATAAAAATAAAATAATAAACTAAATTAACCATAGAAATGCCAAAATGGAAATTTTTATTAATTTCTGCCAAAATGGCAATTGTTGTCGAAAGCGATTACAATAGATGGTTACAAAAGAGAATCAAAAAGAAAGAGAATTCTTAAGTCGAAGATACTTAGCATGCTGCAAATCCAACCTCTTCTTGCACCAAGATTTCTCTTGCTCCAGTTTGGCAATTTGAGCGTCGAGGCTTTGGGCCCTCTCAGCGAACTCCAGGCCTTGCTTGACCTCAGTCTGGCTCTCAGCGTCTGGGATGGTCGAAAGAATTTCCTCCTGGAGCACAGTGTTGGCGTTTATCTTCGCCTCTATCTCTGCAATTTGTGCTCGGAAGGAGACATTCTCTCGCTCAATAGCATCGAACCTTTCCTGTGCAGACGCTTTCTGTTTCGACAACTCGGCAATTCGAGAAGTCGAACTTGTGACGGCAGTCCATGCAGATAAGCTCCTGCCATGCAACGTTTCGAGCTGACTGTTGAAATTTCGTTGGCGCCGGTAATCCGCTGAGACTTGGTCAATCATAGAATGTAATTCCATGATTAAGTCTGAGATTTCTGGAGCTACAGCATCGAAATCAACAGCATTCAAAACCTCTTTTAAGCAAGATGGAGCAGTGGGGTCCCCCTCTAAAGCCTTCATTAAATCTCTCTTGAAGAACTGGGCCTTGACCTTCGCCAATGCATCATCAAGAGGAGAAGTCTCAGTTGATTTCCCCGACAAAGTAGGAATTTCCTGACTGGTGTCGGAAGAACTCTTACTCTCAACGATTGCATTGAGGTAGCTGATAGGGTCAGTTCGCTTCAAGATTTCCAGGTCTTCTTTCGACCTATGCTTTGAGGAGGTGACCCTTGCCATAGCATTATCTTGGACTGGAGGCTGTTGAATGCTGAGTGCCTCATTTGGTTGTTCTTCGACTTGAACTGAGGCGGTACTAGCGTCGACTCGTGGTTCTTCGTTAACTTCACCTTGGGGTCTTTCGCCAGCGTCATTCTGTGGTTCTTCGCTGGCGTCATCCTGGTGTTCTTCGCCAGTACCACCTTCATGTGCTTCGACAACAGCATCTTGATTCTCTTCGCCATTGCCTTGGTCTCTTCCTTCAGGATTCTCTTCTGACGACAAGACCACCACAGGAACCTTTTCTGGCTGTGTTTCCTCCGCCATAGGTTCTTCAGTTGTCTTCTCCACGGTTTCGGCATTGGCCTCATGCTCAGTGTGGGCTTCGTCATTGCCCAAATCTTGCACCTGAGGCCTGCTGAGGTCAGCAGATTCCAGAGTTTCTGAAGTCCTTGGTGGGGAACTTCCAGTAGTTTCCTGAAAAAGAGGAAGGGGACAAATCTTCAGATGTCGAAAGAGATATAATCAAACACTGGTATTTATGCCTAAGTTACAAGAAGGGTCTAATAGATTACCTGTGGATTGGCTTCAGCCCCAGGGCTGGAATTATCACTTTCGACAGGCTGGGTAACTAGAGCGTTCAGTTCCTCCTCAGTTGGTTCTTCGATGACCACTGCAGGTGGCCTAGGCTTTCTCGCACCAACTTTTATTCTGACGGTTCGACCTTCAGGAGCTGGAGGAGGAACAGAAGCGTCCTTTGTTAACTTTCGCCTCTTTAAGGGGGAAGGAGGAGAATCACTTTCCTCATCACTCCCTGATTCGATCACAAAGGCTGCCCTTTTCTTGGGCGAAGGGGCCTATAAAACCAATAGGAAATTCGATTGAGTAATAACGTCGAAAATAAAAAATCGAAAGCCAGAATGAAAATGAAGAAAATCTGGTTACCGATGCAGGAGGCCTCCTCGAAGAGCCTTCCCCCTGTTGGTTGCCTGTTGTCTTCGCCGGCGCTATAGTCTTCGCCGGCGGTGGAGGTTTTGTCGAAGGGACCCCTCCTTGTGGGCCTCCTGTAGCCTTCTTGACCAAGGGTTTTCGAACAACTGGAAGCGAAAAGGAAAGTTAACAGGCTAACAGTCGAAGAGAAAGATAAAAAGTAATGTGAGAGTATGAACTTACATTTCTTTACTTTGTCAAATACGAGGACAAAAGACTTCTGCAACTCTGCTGTGAAGTCCTTCTCGTCGAAGAAGTACTCAGCGTAATAGCTTCTCCACCATTCTTCAAAAGATGGCGAACAAAGGAAGTTAAGCTGGTAGTTGAACAGCGAGAGGATGGTTCGACCAGCATATCTCCCAATATGCTTGGTAGCAGCTTCTTCTGTATAATCGTTGCAGAAGTACAACATTGACTTCTCTCTTGGAAAAATGGGAGAAGGCAAGGTTTGGATGATACCAAACTGGCGAGATACCAGGTTTGGTTGATAGGCCAGCAGACTCAGATGAGTCTTAGAACTTTTAAATCGAAGAGGCATAATCCTTGGAGTAAGGAATGCCTCCCACAGTATGGTGTGCTCATCAACATTGGGACCACTCGACTCCTTGGGATGTGGCCTTGTGAACCAAGCTGGCCCCACCTTTCGCTGAGCGAATGGAGCCATGGTCGAAACAAATTCCTTCCTTCGAGCGAACATCAGCACGAAGTTAGTGAAGGTTTGTTGGAACTCTAGCCCATCTTCCACAGGTGTCAGTAGAGCCAGCCTAATCCCTTCGATACGTCTGTTAGCTATCGCTGAGGCTTGTTCATTTATCGGAGTCTTCTTGGGTAAGAAAGACTCGAAAGTGGCGTTAAGCCACAGTTGAAGTAACCAGAAAGGCCCAGCGAGTAGCAGACTGTTCCTATCTTCGATATGCTTCAAAAGAGTAACCCCATTGCTGATGGAGTCATAAAGACTGGCCAGAATTAGTTCTGCCAGACAGATGTTCTGACGGTGATGCAGTTGGGTGGCCAGGGTGACCATCTTTTTGGTCACTTGCAGAGACTTCGAACAGAACACGAAGCGAGTTAGCCATAAGGCTAGAAACGCTATGTGTTCAACGTCGGACACTGTGTCTGTCGACTTGTCATGAAAGTGGTTGATAAAGGTGGTGAATGTTGGCTTCGTCTCAGAAAAGCCAATTTGGTCCTCCGACATCTCTTCCGGGTCGAAGTAATCTCCGGTTGGTCGAAGGCCAGTGATGGCTGCTACGTCGAAGAGTGTGGGAGTTAACATCCCACATGGGAGGTGAAAGGTGAAGTGAGAGTTATCCCAGAACAGCATCGAAGCTATAAGCATCTCTGGGGAGTAGTTTAAACCTGTCTTCGACAGCATTATTAGGTCAAAGATGCCCATCTCCTTCCAGACCGGAGTTTGATGTTTTTCCAGCTTTGTTAGCCAAGCAACATAGTCCTGGGTGAGATTAGGGCAAGACCTAAAAACTCTGACACTTCTGTTGAAGAAACGAAGGTCGATCTTCTCGTGTGTGGGGTCTTCGTTGTCTTCTGGATCCTTCTTAGCACAAGCTACTGGCTTGAGCTTCTCGACAATGGGAAAGTAGCTCTTGATCTTCAGAGCTGCAGAGATGCTGGGGTTCATGGGTCCAGCCATTGCGAAGATTTGGTTGGAGTATCCAACCGGAATCATCAAGTGACGCGAGTAAGCGTCGCGGACGGAGATATCAGATGGTTCAGGAACCCTTCGTTTCCCTGTAGCGTTCACTACCGGAGCGGTTACAAAAACCTTGGGTTTAGCAAGTTGTTCGGTTGGTGCGTTAGTCTTGGGGGCAGTTGAAGCAGAAGCCATTGTTGAGGATGAAGATGAAGCTGGAAAGGGAAGAGTTTTTCTGCAAAGAGAAACAAGTTTGCAAGAAAGCAAGGGAGTTTGAGAGATTGTTTGCGTGAAAAGTCCCACAATGGGATATTCACTACTATTTATAGTAGTGGGAGAAATTCCCAATAACGAGGGCATTAAATGTCATTTAATGCTGCAGGGAGTAGTGGGACGCGTGGCAGCATCCTGTTGTTTTGGCCGTTTCTGCAGAAACAGAGAGACGCAGCGTGCGTCCTCGTTTTTTGAATTTGTCATAATGACAAATTATGAAGTGATGTTTTGGTTCTGCACGCCGTACTGACAGTGACGTCCTAGGATCAAATCAATGATGGTTTCTTGGGATTGCCAACAATTGGTAAAAAGCAACAAAAAGTGCACAAGTTAACTTGTGACTCAGCGTGGACAAACAGGTGTCGAATGGCGTTTTCAAAGAATGCCTTTTTCTTTTCAAGAGTCGAAATAAGGCATTCTTGGGGGGCAATTTGTTGGCTCCTAAATTCGACACCTTTGTTTCAATTGATGACAGCCATTAAAAGCTGAAAGATGCTTTCGACTGGCTAAGCTTGTCGAAGTGACCGTCGAAAGATGGCCAAATACTTAGAAGATTTCTTCCAAGGAAGGAGGCTGATTGCCTTCGACGTCGAAGGAGTTTTCGTCGAAGACGTCTCTTGACGAACGTGTTCGATGGTCCAGAGTGGAGCAGTTTGAAATTCAAAGCTTTGGAGGGAAAACGGTTTCCAGCAGTTACTACGTGCGAACGTGCAAGGATCTGGAGCGTCGAGCATGGAGAACGTGACAAGTGGCTCGATCTCGAAGCAGTGTAACTGCCCGACGGTTACTTGGAATGTTTTTGTATAAATAGGAGTAGACGTGTAGTTTCTCGCGTGTGTTCACAATAGATACATAGTCACTCATTTAGATTCAAGTACCCAGTGTGAGCGAACGAATTGTTGAGAAATGTATGTGTGAAACACCAATTTATTAATTCAAGTCATTTACTTTTCCAGTATTTTACTTGCTCTTTCCCTTTAAGATTCCTGTCGAACCTTTACATTCAAGCCTCGTTTATTTTACCAAGCCTTTTCCTTCATGCAATTTACTTTAAACAATTTACTTAAAGCCTTATCCACATTAATTAAACTTCAAAATCAACCTATGTCCATAGGATCAATCTGATCGATCCTGCGAGTAACCAAATAAGTAACCATTTGGAGGATCAGCGGTTGTTTACCAAATCCCTAGGTAAACAACCGTAAAAGCTCGCAAATATGACATGTGGAATTTAAATGATTATAAGTCATAGTCTTTTTATATTAAGTATATATGAATTTTAATGATTATAAAATGTCTTTTTTTGAATATAAGAAAAAATTAAACATTTATAAAACAATCAACAACAAAAAAATAACATATATATATATATATGAAATATAGAATTGAGGTAAAAAATATTAATATAAAAAGGCTATTTAATTTTTTAACTATGATAGTGAAAAGTTAACTTGACATTAACAAATTAGAAACTATGGGAAAAACAAAGCAAAACCAAATCAAAATTCATAGTCACTTGTAAATTGTGAACATTTGGTTCACCATGCTTTTAGATGACTCATAATTACATGAATCCACATATATTACTGAATTTGGAGCTATTAATGCTCGAATGAGCCCTTGAAGAAAAACTCTAGTAAATTCGAAGCATGGATTTAAAATGAGTTACACCGCCAACCTCTTTAAAACTCAAACTTTCAAGTAAGGGGCAACCCACTGTCATTTTTTCAAAATAAACTAGAGAAATTTTTATTAATTTTAGACGAAGTATGTTAAAGTTTTGAAAACCTATAAAATTTGTCGGAGATTTAATTTTAAATCTTATAAGTTAGGACATAAGAATAAACAACCTGAAGATTATATTGTTTCACTGTTAAAATATAAAGGACAAGAACTTCCATAGATGTCCCGATTATATCCATTGATCCATACGATGACCATATAAATGTCGCCAATAAGACTACGATTGTATCGGATATTACAAAGTTATTGATACATCTTTACATCTTTTATCAAAGACAACTATGTAACACTGTAGCATTTATTTCTCTATTTATTAGATAAAAAACTCGTTCTCGTAAAGGTGAAATTGTGTCCATTTCCATGTGTCTCAGATAGACTTTGATATACTTCAAAAATTAAAGATACAAAAATCAAAAAATAAACTAAACTAAATTAGTATATATACAAAGAATCATAAATTAGATCCAAGAGAACTTTAAATTCAAAATAAACTAAATAAATTAGATACTTACCAAAGAGGTTTGAGATTTTTATGTTAAGAAACACGCGCTATAGATTGTGTTAAACGATGTCATCATCCATAAACCGCGTTGGAGCAGTGCAAAAGTTATAGGTTATGACGGTGAAAAGAGAAACATCGTGAGATCGTGAAAACAATAATCATCTTCTCGTAAAAGCTCGCAAATATGACATGTGGAACTTAAATGATTATAAGTCATAGTCACTTTATATTAAGTCTATATGAATTTTAATGATTATAAAATGTCTTTATTTGAATATAAGAAAAATTTAAACATTTATAAAACAATCAACAACAAATAAATAACATATATATGAAATATAGAATTGAGGTAAAAAATATTAATATAGAAAGACTATTAAATTTTTTAACTATGATAGTGAAAAGTTAACTTGACATTAACAAATTAGAAACTATGGAAAAAACAAAGCAAAACCAAATCAAAATTCATAGTCACTTGTAAATTGTGAACATTTGGTTTACCATGCTTTTAGATGACTCATAATTACATGAATCCACATATATTACTGAATTTGGAGCTATTAATGCTCGAATGAGCCCTTGAAGAAAAACTCTTGTAAATTCAAAGCTTGGATTTAAAATGAGTTACACCGCCAACCTCTTTAAAACTCAAACTTTCAAGTAAGGGGAAACCCACTGTCATTTTTTCAAAATAAACTAGAGAAATTGTTATTAATTTTAGACGAAGTATGTTAAAGTTCTGAAAACCTATAAAATTTTTCGGAGACTTAATTTTAAATCTTATGAGTTAGGACATAAGCATAAACAACCGGAAGATTATATTGTTTCTCTGTTAAAATATAAAGGACAAGAACTTCCATAGATGTCCCGATTATATCCATTGATCCATATGATGACCATATAAATTGAGCCAATAAGACTACGATTGTATCGGATATTAAAAAGTTATTGATACATCTTTACATCTTTTATCAAACACAAATATGTAACACTGTAGAATTTATTTATCTATTTATTAGATAAAAAACTCATTCTCGTAAAGGTGAAATTGTGTCCATTTCCATGTGTCTCAGATAGACTTTGATATACTTCAAAAATTAAAGATACAAAAATCAACAAAGAAACTAAACTAAATTAGTATATATACAAAGAATCATAGATTAGATCCAAGAGAACTTTAAATTCAAAAGAAACTAAATAAATTAGATACTTACCAAAGAGGTTTGAGATTTTTATGTTACGAAACACGCGCTATAGATTGTGTTAAACGATGTCATCATCCATCAACCGCGTTGGAGCAGTGCAAAAGTTGTAGGTTATGACGGTGAAAAGAGAAACATCGTGAGATCGTTAAAACAATAATCATCTTACCGTAAAAGCTCGCAAATATGACATGTGGAATTTAAATGATTATAAGTCATAGTCTTTTTATATTAAGTATATATGAATTTTAATGATTATAAAATGTCTTTGTTTGAATATAAGAAAAAATTAAACATTTATAAAACAATAAACAACAAAAAATAACATATATATATATATATATGAAATATAGAACTGAGGTAAAAAATATTAATATAAAAAGGCTATTTAATTTTTTAACTATGATAGTGAAAAGTTAACTTGACATTAACAAATTAGAAACTATGGGAAAAACAAAGCAAAACCAAATCAAAATTCATAGTCACTTGTAAATTGTGAACATTTGGTTCACCATGCTTTTAGATGACTCATAATTTCATGAATCCACATATATTACTGAATTTGGAGCTATTAATGCTCGAATGAGCCCTTGAAGAAAAACTCTAGTAAATTCGAAGCATGGATTTAAAATGAGTTACACCGCCAACCTCTTTAAAACTCAAACTTTCAAGTAAGGGGCAACCCACTGTCATTTTTTCAAAATAAACTAGAGAAATTTTTATTAATTTTAGACGAAGTATGTTAAAGTTTTGAAAACCTATAAAATTTGTCGGAGATTTAATTTTAAATCTTATAAGTTAGGACATAAGAATAAACAACCTGAAGATTATATTGTTTCACTATTAAAATATAAAGGACAAGAACTTCCATAGATGTCCCGATTATATCCATTGATCCATACGATGACCATATAAATGTCGCCAATAAGACTACGATTGTATCGGATATTACAAAGTTATTGATACATCTTTACATCTTTTATCAAAGACAATTATGTAACACTGTAGCATTTATTTCTCTATTTATTAGATAAAAAACTCGTTCTCGTAAAGGTGAAATTGTGTCCATTTCCATGTGTCTCAGATAGACTTTGATATACTTCAAAAATTAAAGATACAAAAATCAAAAAATAAACTAAACTAAATTAGTATATATACAAAGAATCATAAATTAGATCCAAGAGAACTTTAAATTCAAAATAAACTAAATAAATTAGATACTTACCAAAGAGGTTTGAGATTTTTATGTTAAGAAACACGCGCTATAGATTGTGTTAAACGATGTCATCATCCATAAACCGCGTTGGAGCAGTGCAAAAGTTATAGGTTATGACAGTGAAAAGAGAAACATCGTGAGATCGTGAAAACAATAATCATCTTCTCGTAAAAGCTCGCAAATATGACATGTGGAATTTAAATGATTATAAGTCATAGTCACTTTATATTAAGTCTATATGAATTTTAATGATTATAAAATGTCTTTATTTGAATATAAGAAAAATTTAAACATTTATAAAACAATCAACAACAAATAAATAACATATATATGAAATATAGAATTGAGGTAAAAAATATTAATATAGAAAGACTATTAAATTTTTTAATTATGAAAGTGAAAAGTTAACTTGACATTAACAAATTAGAAACTATGGAAAAAACAAAGCAAAACCAAATCAAAATTCATAGTCACTTGTAAATTGTGAACATTTGGTTTACCATGCTTTTAGATGACTCATAATTACATGAATCCACATATATTACTGAATTTGGAGCTATTAATGCTCGAATGAGCCCTTGAAGAAAAACTCTTGTAAATTCAAAGCATGGATTTAAAATGAGTTACACCGCCAACCTCTTTAAAACTCAAACTTTCAAGTAAGGGGAAACCCACTGTCATTTTTTCAAAATAAACTAGAGAAATTGTTATTAATTTTAGACGAAGTATGTTAAAGTTCTGAAAACCTATAAAATTTTTCGGAGACTTAATTTTAAATCTTATGAGTTAGGACATAAGAATAAACAACCTGAAGATTATATTGTTTCTCTGTTAAAATATAAAGGACAAGTCCTTCCATAGATCTCCCGATTATATCCATTGATCCATATGATGACCATATAAATTGAGCCAATAAGACTACGATTGTATCGGATATTAAAAAGTTATTGATACATCTTTACATCTTTTATCAAACACAAATATGTAACACTATAGAATTTATTTATCTATTTATTAGATAAAAAACTCGTTCTCGTAAAGGTGAAATTGTGTCCATTTCCATGTGTCTCAGATAGACTTTGATATACTTCAAAAATTAAAAATACAAAAATCAAAAAAGAAACTAAACTAAATTAGTATATATACAAAGAATCATATATTAGATCCAAGAGAACTTTAAATTCAAAAGAAACTAAATAAATTAGATACTTACCAAAGAGGTTTGAGATTTTTATGTTACGAAACACGCGCTATAGATTGTGTTAAACGATGTCATCATCCATCAACCGCGTTGGAGTAGTGCAAAAGTTGTAGGTTATGACGGTGAAAAGAGAAACATCGTGAGATCGTTAAAACAATAATCATCTTACCGTAAAAGTTCGCAAATATGACATGTGGAATTTAAATGATTATAAGTCATAGTCTTTTTATATTAAGTATATATGAATTTTAATGATTATAAAATGTCTTTGTTTGAATATAAGAAAAAATTAAACATTTATAAAACAATCAACAACAAAAAAATAACATATATATATATATATATATGAAATATAGAATTGGGGTAAAAAATATTAATATAAAAAGGCTATTTAATTTTTTAACTATGATAGTGAAAAGTTAACTTGACATTAACAAATTAGAAACTATGGGAAAAACAAAGCAAAACCAAATCAAAATTCATAGTCACTTGTAAATTGTGATCATTTGGTTCACCATGCTTTTAGATGACTCATAATTACATGAATCCACATATATTACTGAATTTGGAGCTATTAATGCTTGAATGAGCCCTTGAAGAAAAACTCTAGTAAATTCGAAGCATGGATTTAAAATGAGTTACACCGCCAACCTCTTTAAAACTCAAACTTTCAAGTAAGGGGCAACCCACTGTCATTTTTTCAAAATAAACTAGAGAAATTTTTATTAATTTTAGACGAAGTATGTTAAAGATTTGAAAACCTATAAAATTTGTTGGAGATTTAATTTTAAATCTTATAAGTTAGGACATAAGAATAAACAACCTGAAGATTATATTGTTTCACTGTTAAAATATAAAGGACAAGAACTTTCATAGATGTCCCGATTATATCCATTGATCCATACGATGACCATATAAATGTCGCCAATAAGACTACGATTGTATCGGATATTACAAAGTTATTGATACATCTTTAAATCTTTTATCAAAGACAACTATGTAACACTGTAGCATTTATTTCTCTATTTATTAGATAAAAAACTCGTTCTCATAAAGGTGAAATTGTGTCCATTTCCATGTGTCTCAGATAGACTTTGATATACTTCAAAAATTAAAGATACAAAATCAAAAAATAAACTAAACTAAATTAGTATATATACAAAGAATCATAAATTAGATCCAAGAGAACTTTAAATTCAAAATAAACTAAATAAATTAGATACTTACCAAAGAGGTTTGAGATTTTTATGTTAAGAAACACGCGCTATAGATTGTGTTAAACGATGTCATCATCCATAAACCGCGTTGGAGCAGTGCAAAAGTTATAGGTTATGACGGTGAAAAGAGAAACATCGTGAGATCGTGAAAACAATAATCATCTTGTCGTAAAAGCTCGCAAATATGACATGTGGAATTTAAATGATTATAAGTCATAGTCACTTTATATTAAGTCTATATGAATTTTAATGATTATAAAATGTCTTTATTTGAATATAAGAAAAATTTAAACATTTATAAAACAATCAACAACAAATAAATAACATATATATGAAATATAGAATTGAGGTAAAAAATATTAATATAGAAAGACTATTAAATTTTTTAACTATGATAGTGAAAAGTTAACTTGACATTAACAAATTAGAAACTATGGAATAAACAAAGCAAAACCAAATCAAAATTCATAGTCACTTGTAAATTGTGAACATTTGGTTTACCATGCATTTAGATGACTCATAATTACATGAATCCACATATATTACTGAATTTGGAGCTATTAATGCTCGAATGAGCCCTTGAAGAAAAACTCTTGTAAATTCAAAGCATGGATTTAAAATGAGTTACACCGCCAACCTCTTTAAAACTCAAACTTTCAAGTAAGGGGAAACCCACTGTCATTTTTTCAAAATAAACTAGATAAATTGTTATTAATTTTAGACGAAGTATATTAAAGTTCTGAAAAGCTATAAAATTTTTCGGAGACTTAATTTTAAATCTTATGAGTTAGGACATAAGAATAAACAACCTGAAGATTATATTGTTTCTCTGTTAAAATATAAAGGACAAGAACTTCCATAGATCTCCCGATTATATCCATTGATCCATATGATGACCATATAAATTGAGCCCATAAGACTACGATTGTATCGGATATTAAAAAGTTATTGATACATCTTTACATCTTTTATCAAACACAAATATGTAACACTGTAGAATTTATTTATCTATTTATTAGATAAAAAACTCATTCTCGTAAAGGTGAAATTGTGTCCATTTCCATGTGTCTCAGATCGACTTTGATATACTTCAAAAATTAAAAATACGAAAATCAAAAAAGAAACTAAACTAAATTAGTATATATACAAAGAATCATAGATTAGATCCAAGAGAACTTTAAATTCAAAAGAAACTAAATAAATTAGATACTTACCAAAGAGGTTTGAGATTTTTATGTTAAGAAACACGCGCTATAGATTGTGTTAAACGATGTCATCATCCATCAACCGCGTTGGAGTAGTGAAAAAGTTGTAGGTTATGACGGTGAAAAGAGAAACATCGTGAGATCGTGAAAACAATAATCATCTTCTCGTAAAAGCTTGCAAATATGACATGTGAAATTTAAATGATTATAAGTCATAGTCACTTCATATTAAGTCTATATGAATTTTAATGATTATAAAATGTCTTTATTTGAATATAAGAAAAATTTAAACATTTATAAAACAATCAACAACAAAAAAATAACATATATATGAAATGTAGAATTGAGGTAAAAAATATTAATATAGAAAGACTATTAAATTTTTTAACTATGATAGTGAAAAGTTAACTTGACATTAACAAATTAGAAACTATGGGAAAAACAGAGCAAAACCAAATAAAAATTCATAGTCACTTGTAAATTGTGAACATTTGGTTCACCATGCTTTTAGATGACTCATAATTACATGAATCCACATATATTACTGAATTTGGAGCTATTAATGCTCCAATGAGCCCTTGAAGAAAAACTCTAGTAAATTCGAAGCATGGATTTAAAATGGGTTACACCGCCAACCTCTTTGAAATTCAAACTTTCAAGTAAGGGGCAACCCACTGTCATTTATTCAAAATAAACTAGAGAAATTGTTATTAATTTTAGACGAAGTATGTTCAAGTTCTGAAACCCTATAAAATTTGTTGGAGACTTAATTTTAAATCTTGTAAGTTAGGACATAAGAATAAACAACCTGAAGATTATATTGTTTCTCTGTTAAAATATAAAGGACAAGAACTTCCATATATGTCCCGATTATATCCATTGATCCATATGATGACCATATAAATGTCGCCAATAAGACTACGATTGTATCGGATATTACAAAGTTATTGATATATCTTTACATCTTTTATGAAAGACAACTATGTAACACTGTAGCATTTATTTCTCTATTTATTAGATAAAAAACTCGTTCTCGTAAAGGTGAAATTGTGTCCATTTCCATGTGTCTCAGATAGACTTTGATATACTTCAAAAATTAAAGATACAAAAATCAACAAAGAAACTAAACTAAATTAGTATATATACAAAGAATCATAGATTAGATCCAAGAGAACTTTAAATTCAAAAGAAACTAAATAAATTAGATACTTACCAGAGGTTTGAGATTTTTATGTTACGTAACACGCGCTATAGATTGTGTTAAACGATGTCATCATCCATCAACCGCATTGGAGCAGTGCAAAAGTTGTAGGTTATGACGGTGAAAAGAGAAACATCGTGAGATCGTTAAAAAAATAATCATCTTACCGTAAAAGCTCGCAAATATGACATGTGGAATTTAAATGATTATAAGTCATAGTCTTTTTATATTAAGTATATATGAATTTTAATGATTATAAAATGTCTTGTGGGATTTTGGATCGAACTCTAGTATGATCGAAGTACATGCTGTAGTCGAAGAAGGGTCTAGCATGTATTTGTCGAAGAATGCTTGTTAAATTAGGTTTTAGTGCTTAAACCCTAATTTGTTAAGTTAGCTTGATTATTAAGTTAGCTTGTATAATGGGCCTTGTGGAAAAAGTCCATTAGTTAGTATGTTAGGTTTTATTATAAATAGCATACTAGTCTCTCATCATTGCAACACAGCAAATCCTAAATTAGGGTGAGAGGGTTATTTGTTATTCTTGTAAACTTGTAATCTTGTTTTCTAAGAAAAAGTAAAGAATAGCAGTTATAACCAATTCTTGTGTTCTTCTTCTTTCTTGTTCGTTATTCCTTCCTTCTTTCTATACTTTGTTATTGGCATTGAATTCACAACAAATTGGTGCGGTGAGCGTGGAGAAGATGCCTTCAACAAAGTATGAGATTGAAAAGTTCACCGGAGTGAATGATTTCGGTCTATGGCGCTTAAAGATGAAAGCCCTACTGGTTCAGCAGGGTTGTTTGGAAGCGTTGAAGGGAGCGACGGCGATGGACGCTGCGTTAACAGAAAGAGAGAAGACGGCCATGATCGAGAAAGCACACAGCGCAATTTTGTTGAGCCTTGGTGATAAGGTTCTTCGACAGGTATCAAAGGAGACGACGGCATCAGGGTTATGGGTGAAACTTGAAAGTTTGTATATGACCAAATCTCTGGTAAATCGACTCTACCTGAAGCAAGCTTTGTATTCATTCAAGATGATTGAAGACAAAGTGTTGGCTGAGCAGTTGGATATGTTCAACAAACTGATTCTTGATCTTGAAAATATTGATGTAAAGATTGATGATGAAGATCAAGCGCTGTTATTGTTGTGCGCTTTGCCCAGATCACATGCTCACTTCAAAGAAACCCTCTTGTATGGAAGAGAGTCCCTGACCTTTGAAGAAGTTCAATCAGCTTTGTACTCTAAGGACTTGAACGAACGTAAGGAGCATAAACCTTCGACGGTTGGTGAAGGTTTGGCTGTTAAAGGAAAATTCGACAAGAGGAAAGGTAAACATCAGTCGAAGTCTTATAGTGGTGACGCATCTGGTATTAGATGCTATCACTGTAAGAAAGTAGGTCACACAAGAAAGGTGTGCCCTGAATGCCTGAAAGATCATGGAGGTAAGGATAATGGCAATGCAGCTATTGTCCAAGATGATTTCGAATCATCTGATGTTCTTGTGGTTTCAAGCAACAACTCGTCGAAGGAGTGGATTATGGATTCTGGATGCACTTGGCACATGACTCCAAACAAAGACTTGTTCGAGGAATTATGTGATCAAGATGGTGGATCTGTATTGCTGGGAAACAACAAAGCTTGCAAGATTGCAGGCGTTGGATCTGTGAGATTCAAGCTCCATGATGAGTCAATAAGATTGTTGACTGAAGTCAGGTATGTACTTGATTTGAAGAGAAATTTGATTTCCCTTGGTGAATTCGACAAGAAAGGATATGTGTTTCAAGGAGAGAAAAGTATCCTGAGAGTCATGAAAGGGTTGAAGGAAGTCTTGAGAGGCGTGAAGAAACAAGGCTTGTATACCCTTGAGGCTGAAGTTGTAAGTGGTTCGACAAATGTTGCATCCACGAAACCTTTGTCGAAGACAGAAATTTGGCACATGAGATTGGGCCATGTCAGTGAAAGGGGTCTGGTTGAATTAGGGAAACAAAATCTGCTTGGTGGAGATAAAGTCGAAAAGCTGAAGTTTTGTGAACCCTGTGTACTTGGAAAGTCCTGTAGAATGAAGTTCAACAAAGGCAAACAAAGAACACATGGATCCCTTGATTACATCCATGCTGATCTTTGGGGGCCTGCAAGGTGTCCATCACATTCAGGAGCAAAGTATTTTCTATCCATAGTAGATGACTATTCCAGAAAGTTATGGGTATTCATCCAGAAGACTAAGGATGAAACTTTTGAGAATTTCAAAAGTTGGAAGACTCTTGTCGAAAATCAAACTGGCAGAAAGGTAAAAAGGTTGAGAACCGACAATGGCCTTGAGTTTTGCAATGAGGCGTTCGACAGTTTTTGTGTTGCCTCTGGTATTGCAAGGCACAGAACTACCGCAGGTACTCCACAACAAAATGGTTTGGCTGAAAGGTTTAATCGAACTATTTTGGAGAGAGTTAGATGCATGTTGACTAGTGCGGGATTAAAGAAGGTGTTTTGGGCTGAGGCTGTTTCGACAGCAGCATATCTGATAAACAGATGTCCTTCGACAGCGTTAGATATGAAGACACCTGAAGAAGTTTGGTCGGGACATCCACCAGATCTCGACAAACTAAGAGTATTTGGCTGTGTAGCCTATGCTCACATTAGGCAAGACAAGGTCGAACCTAGAGCTCTGAAATGCATGTTTATGGGATACCCTGAAGGAGTGAAAGCTTATAGGCTATGGTGCCTAGAGCCAGGTCACAGGAGGTGTATCACCAGTCGAGATGTAGTTTTCAATGAAACTGAAATGGCTTTTAAGAAAACTGATGATGTTGACGAAGAGCTGGAACAGGTAGAGATTCCTGTTGAGGTGGAGCATGTTGATGCTGAAATGCGTATCCCATATGAAGTCGAAGCAGAAACAGAAGATTCTGATGATGTTGAGGAAACTGTTGATGACTACCTATTGTCGAGAGATAGGCAAAGAAGAGTCATAAAACCACCTCAGAGACTTGGATATGCAGATCTTGTAGCTTATGCCTTAATCTCTGCAAGTGAAGTTCTAGACGAAGAACCTAGAGATTATAAGGAAGTTATAAGGAGTCGAATGAAGACTGAATGGCTAAAGGCCATGCATGATGAGATGAAATCTCTTCATGATAATCACACTTGGGAACTAGTCAAGAAACCTGTTGGGGCAAGGTTAGTCAGCTGTAAGTGGATTTTCAAAGTTAAGGAAGGAATTGAAGGAGTAATGTCGAAGAGGTACAAGGCAAGATTAGTCGCAAGGGGTTTCACTCAGAAAGAAGGTGTCGACTTCAATGATGTATTTTCCCCTGTTGTGAAGCACAGATCCATCCGAATGTTGCTTGCCATGGTGGCTCAGTTCGACCTTGAACTGGAACAAATGGATGTGAAGACTGCGTTCTTGTATGGTGACTTAGATGAAACAATCCTGATGAGGCAACCTGAAGGGTATGTCGAAAAGGGGAAAGAAGATTATGTGTGCAAACTGAAGAGATCTTTATATGGACTTAAACAATCTCCTCGACAGTGGAATAAGAGATTCGACAAGTTCATGGAACACATAGGTTTCATTAGAAGTCAGTTCGACCATTGTGTTTACTCCAGATTTCGACCTGAAAATTCATTTGTAATTTTGTTGCTTTATGTTGATGATATTCTGATAGCAAGCAACAATGTCGAAGATGTAATGAGGGTGAAGGCTGAACTCAATAAAGAGTTTGACATGAAGGATCTGGGAGCTGCATCTAGGATTCTTGGAATTGACATTCGAAGAGATAGAAAGCAGTCGAAATTATGCTTGTCTCAAGAGGCATACCTACGAAAGATTCTTGACAAGTTTGGTATGTCGAACTCAAAGCCTGTTGTGACTCCAACAAACCCTCAATTCAAGCTGAGTATTGATCAATGTCCCAGTACTGATGTTGAAAGAACCTATATGAATAGCATCCCATATGCCAATATAGTTGGTTCTTTGATGTATGCTATGGTCTGTACTAGACCCGACATAGCATATGCAGTAAGTCTTGTAAGCAGGTACATGGCGAATCCTGGAAAGGCTCACTGGCAAGCGTTAAAGTGGATTCTAAGGTACATAAATGGGTCTCTGAACAGAGTCTTAATTTATGGTGGAGCCCTGGGTGAAGATAGTAAAGCAGCAGTCGAAGGCTATGTTGACTCTGATTATGCAGGCTGTATGGATTCCAGAAAATCTATTTCTGGATATGTTTTCACTATGTTTGGTACAGCAATTAGTTGGAAAGCAACTCTTCAGAAGGTTGTTGCCTTATCAACTACTGAAGCAGAATATATTGCCCTAACTGAAGCTGTGAAAGAAGCATTGTGGCTTGAAGGTTTTGCGAAGGAGCTGAAACTTCAAGGTCAAGGTATCACTGTTAAATGTGATAGTCAAAGTGCAATACACCTGTCGAAGAACTCAGCCTATCATGAGCGAACCAAGCACATAGATGTGAGGCTGCATTTCGTCAGAGGGGTAATCGAGCGTGGAGAAGTCCAAGTGCTGAAGGTCTCGACAGATCACAATGCCGCTGATATGATCACCAAAACATTGCCAAGTTGCAAGTTTTTCCACTGTATGCAGTTGATAAAGCTGCATGAAGAAAGCTAGTTAGTGTCTCCTGATGCTGTAGAGTTAGGTCCAAGGTGGAGATTTGTGGGATTTTGGATCGAACTCTAGTATGATCGAAGTACATGCTGTAGTCGAAGAAGGGTCTAGCATGTATTTGTCGAAGAATGCTTGTTAAATTAGGTTTTAGTGCTTAAACCCTAATTTGTTAAGTTAGCTTGATTATTAAGTTAGCTTGTATAATGGGCCTTGTGGAAAAAGTCCATTAGTTAGTATGTTAGGTTTTATTATAAATAGCATACTAGTCTCTCATCATTGCAACACAGCAAATCCTAAATTAGGGTGAGAGGGTTATTTGTTATTCTTGTAAACTTGTAATCTTGTTTTCTAAGAAAAAGTAAAGAATAGCAGTTATAACCAATTCTTGTGTTCTTCTTCTTCCTTGTTCTTTATTCTTCCCTAATTCTATACTTTATTATTGGCATTGAATTCACAACATGTCTTTGTTTGAATATAAGAAAAAATTAATCATTTATAAAACAATCAACAACAAAAAAATAATATATATATATATATATATATATATATATATATATATATATATATATATATATATATATATATATATATGAAATATAGAATTGAGGTAAAAAATATTAATATAAAAAGGCTATTTAATTTTTTAACTATGATAGTGAAAAGTTAACTTGACATTAACAAATTAGAAACTATGGGAAAAACAAAGCAAAACCAAATCAAAATTCATAGTCACTTGTAAATTGTGAACATTTGGTTCACCATGCTTTTAGATGACTCATAATTACATGAATCCACATATATTACTGAATTTGGAGCTATTAATGCTCGAATGAGCCCTTGAAGAAAAACTCTAGTAAATTCGAAGCATGGATTTAAAATGAGTTACACCGCCAACCTCTTTAAAACTCAAACTTTCAAGTAAGGGGCAACCCACTGTCATTTTTTCAAAATAAACTAGAGAAATTTTTATTAATTTTAGACGAAGTATGTTAAAGTTTTGAAAACCTATAAAATTTGTCGGAGATTTAATTTTAAATCTTATAAGTTAGGACATAAGAATAAACAACCTGAAGATTATATTGTTTCACTGTTAAAATATAAAGGACAAGAACTTCCATAGATGTCCCGATTATATCCATTGATCCATACGATGACCATATAAATGTCGCCAATAAGACTACGACTGTATCGGATATTACAAAGTTATTGATACATCTTTACATCTTTTATCAAAGACAACTATGTAACACTGTAGCATTTATTTCTCTATTTATTAGATAAAAAACTCGTTCTCGTAAAGGTGAAATTGTGTCCATTTCCATGTGTCTCAGATAGACTTTGATATACTTCAAAAATTAAAGATACAAAAATCAAAAAATAAACTAAACTAAATTAGTATATATACAAAGAATCATAAATTAGATCCAAGAGAACTTTAAATTCAAAATAAACTAAATAAATTAGATACTTACCAAAGAGGTTTGAGATTTTTATGTTAAGAAACACGCGCTATAGATTGTGTTAAACGATGTCATCATCCATAAACCGCGTTGGAGCAGTGCAAAAGTTATAGGTTATGACGGTGAAAAGAGAAACATCGTGAGATCGTGAAAACAATAATCATCTTCTCGTAAAAGCTCGCAAATATGACATGTGGAATTTAAATGATTATAAGTCATAGTCACTTTATATTAAGTCTATATGAATTTTAATGATTATAAAATGTCTTTATTTGAATATAAGAAAAATTTAAACATTTATAAAACAATCAACAACAAATAAATAACATATATATGAAATATAGAATTGAGGTAAAAAATATTAATATAGAAAGACTATTAAATTTTTTAACTATGATAGTGAAAAGTTAACTTGACATTAACAAATTACAAACTATGGAAAAAACAAAGCAAAACCAAATCAAAATTCATAGTCACTTGTAAATTGTGAACATTTGGTTTACCATGCTTTTAGATGACTCATAATTACATGAATCCACATATATTACTGAATTTGGAGCTATTAATGCTCGAATGAGCCCTTGAAGGAAAACTCTTGTAAATTCAAAGCATGGATTTAAAATGAGTTACATCGCCAACCTCTTTAAAACTCAAACTTTCAAGTAAGGGGAAACCCACTGTCATTTTTTCAAAATAAACTAGAGAAATTGTTATTAATTTTAGACGAAGTATGTTAAAGTTCTGAAAACCTATAAAATTTGTCAGAGACTTAATTTTAAATCTTATGAGTTAGGACATAAGCATAAACAACCTGAAGATTATATTGTTTCTCTGTTAAAATATAAAGGACAAGAACTTCCATAGATGTCCCGATTATATCCATTGATCCATATGATGACCATATAAATTGAGCCAATAAGACTACGATTGTATCGGATATTAAAAAGTTATTGATACATCTTTACATCTTTTATCAAACACAACTATGTAACAATGTAGCATTTATTTATCTATTTATTAGATAAAAAACTCGTTCTCGTAAAGGTGAAATTGTGTCCATTTCCATGTGTCTCAGATAGACTTTGATATACTTCAAAAATTAAAGATACAAAAATCAACAAAGAAACTAAACTAAATTAGTATATATACAAAGAATCATAGATTAGATCCAAGAGAACTTTAAATTCAAAAGAAACTAAATAAATTAGATACTTACCAAAGAGGTTTGAGATTTTTATGTTAAGAAACACGCGCTATAGATTGTGTTAAACGATGTCATCATCCATCAACCGCGTTGGAGCAGTGCAAAAGTTGTAGGTTATGACGGTGAAAAGAGAAACATCTTGAGATCGTTAAAACAATAATCATCTTACCGTTAAAGCTCGCAAATATGACATGTGGAATTTAAATGATTATAAGTCATAGTCTTTTTATATTAAGTATATATGAATTTTAATGATTATAAAATGTCTTTGTTTGAATATAAGAAAAAATTAAACATTTATAAAACAATCAACAACAAAAAATAACATATATATATATATATGAAATATAGAATTGAGGTAAAAAATATTAATATAAAAAGGCTATTTAATTTTTTAACTATGATAGTGAAAAGTTAACTTGACATTAACAAATTAGAAACTATGGGAAAAACAAAGCAAAACCAAATCAAAATTCATAGTCACTTGTAAATTGTGAACATTTGGTTCACCATGCTTTTAGATGACTCATAATTTCATGAATCCACATATATTACTGAATTTGGAGCTATTAATGCTCGAATGAGCCCTTGAAGAAAAACTCTAGTAAATTCGAAGCATGGATTTAAAATGAGTTACACCGCCAACCTCTTTAAAACTCAAACTTTCAAGTAAGGGGCAACCCACTGTCATTTATTCAAAATAAACTAGAGAAATTTTTATTAATTTTAGACGAAGTATGTTAAAGTTTTGAAAACCTATAAAATTTGTCGGAGATTTAATTTTAAATCTTATAAGTTAGGACATAAGAATAAACAACCTGAAGATTATATTGTTTCACTATTAAAATATAAAGGACAAGAACTTCCATAGATGTCCCGATTATATCCATTGATCCATACGATGACCATATAAATGTCGCCAATAAGACTACGATTGTATCGGATATTACAAATTTATTGATACATCTTTACATCTTTTATCAAATACAATTATGTAACACTGTAGCATTTATTTCTCTATTTATTAGATAAAAAACTCGTTCTCGTAAAGGTGAAATTGTGTCCATTTCCATGTGTCTCAGATAGACTTTGATATACTTCAAAAATTAAAGATACAAAAATCAAAAAATAAACTAAACTAAATTAGTATATATACAAAGAATCATAAATTAGATCCAAGAGAACTTTAAATTCAAAATAAACTAAATAAATTAGATACTTACCAAAGAGGTTTGAGATTTTTATGTTAAGAAACACGCGCTATAGATTGTGTTAAACGATGTCATCATCCATAAACCGCGTTGGAGCAGTGCAAAAGTTATAGGTTATGACAGTGAAAAGAGAAACATCGTGAGATCGTGAAAACAATAATCATCTTCTCGTAAAATCTCGCAAATATGACATGTGGAATTTAAATGATTATAAGTCATAGTCACTTTATATTAAGTCTATATGAATTTTAATGATTATAAAATGTCTTTATTTGAATATAAGAAAAATTTAAACATTTATAAAACAATCAACAACAAATAAATAACATATATATGAAATATAGAATTGAGGTAAAAAATATTAATATAGAAAGACTATTAAATTTTTTAATTATGAAAGTGAAAAGTTAACTTGACATTAACAAATTAGAAACTATGGAAAAAACAAAGCAAAACCAAATCAAAATTCATAGTCACTTGTAAATTGTGAACATTTGGTTTACCATGCTTTTAGATGACTCATAATTACATGAATCCACATATATTACTGAATTTGGAGCTATTAATGCTCGAATGAGCCCTTGAAGAAAAACTCTTGTAAATTCAAAGCATGGATTTAAAATGAGTTACACCGCCAACCTCTTTAAAACTCAAACTTTCAAGTAAGGGGAAACCCACTGTCATTTTTTCAAAATAAACTAGAGAAATTGTTATTAATTTTAGACGAAGTATGTTAAAGTTCTGAAAACCTATAAAATTTTTCGGAGACTTAATTTTAAATCTTATGAGTTAGGACATAAGAATAAACAACCTGAAGATTATATTGTTTCTCTGTTAAAATATAAAGGACAAGAACTTCCATAGATCTCCCGATTATATCCATTGATCCATTTGATGACCATATAAATTGAGCCAATAAGACTACGATTGTATCGGATATTAAAAAGTTATTGATACATCTTTACATCTTTTATCAAACACAAATATGTAACACTATAGAATTTATTTATCTATTTATTAGATAAAAAACTCGTTCTCGTAAAGGTGAAATTGTGTCCATTTCCATGTGTCTCAGATAGACTTTGATATACTTCAAAAATTAAAAATACAAAAATCAAAAAAGAAACTAAACTAAATTAGTATATATACAAAGAATCATATATTAGATCCAAGAGAACTTTAAATTCAAAAGAAACTAAATAAATTAGATACTTACCAAAGAGGTTTGAGATTTTTATGTTACGAAACACGCGCTATAGATTGTGTTAAACGATGTCATCATCCATCAACCGCGTTGGAGTAGTGCAAAAGTTGTAGGTTATGACGGTGAAAAGAGAAACATCGTGAGATCGTTAAAACAATAATCATCTTACCGTAAAAGCTCGCAAATATGACATGTGGAATTTAAATGATTATAAGTCGTAGTCTTTTTATATTAAGTCTATATGAATTTTAATGATTATAAAATGTCTTTGTTTGAATATAAGAAAAAATTAAACATTTATAAAACAATCAACAACAAAAAAATAACATATATATATATATATATATATATATATATATATATATATATATATATATATATATATATATATATATATATATATATATATATATATATATATATATGAAATATAGAATTGGGGTAAAAAATATTAATATAAAAAGGCTATTTAATTTTTTAACTATGATAGTGAAAAGTTAACTTGACATTAACAAATTAGAAACTATGGGAAAAACAAAGCAAAACCAAATCAAAATTCATAGTCAGTTGTAAATTGTGATCATTTGGTTCACCATGCTTTTAGATGACTCATAATTACATGAATCCACATATATTACTGAATTTGGAGCTATTAATGCTTGAATGAGCCCTTGAAGAAAAACTCTAGTAAATTCGAAGCATGGATTTAAAATGAGTTACACCGCCAACCTCTTTAAAACTCAAACTTTCAAGTAAGGGGCAACCCACTGTCATTTTTTCAAAATAAACTAGAGAAATTTTTATTAATTTTAGACGAAGTATGTTAAAGATTTGAAAACCTATAAAATTTGTCGGAGATTTAATTTTAAATCTTATAAGTTAGGACATAAGAATAAACAACCTGAAGATTATATTGTTTCACTGATAAAATATAAAGGACAAGAACTTCCATAGATGTCCCGATTATATCCATTGATCCATACGATGACCATATAAATGTCGCCAATAAGACTACGATTGTATCGGATATTACAAAGTTATTGATACATCTTTAAATCTTTTATCAAAGACAACTATGTAACACTGTAGCATTTATTTCTCTATTTATTAGATAAAAAACTCGTTCTCATAAAGGTGAAATTGTGTCCATTTCCATGTGTCTCAGATAGACTTTGATATACTTCAAAAATTAAAGATACAAAATCAAAAAATAAACTAAACTAAATTAGTATATATACAAAGAATCATAAATTAGATCCAAGAGAACTTTAAATTCAAAATAAACTAAATAAATTAGATACTTACCAAAGAGGTTTGAGATTTTTATGTTAAGAAACACGCGCTATAGATTGTGTTAAACGATGTCATCATCCATAAACCGCGTTGGAGCAGTGCAAAAGTTATAGGTTATGACGGTGAAAAGAGAAACATCGTGAGATCGTGAAAACAATAATCATCTTGTCGTAAAAGCTCGCAAATATGACATGTGGAATTTAAATGATTATAAGTCATAGTCACTTTATATTAAGTCTATATGAATTTTAATGATTATAAAATGTCTTTATTTGAATATAAGAAAAATTTAAACATTTATAAAACAATCAACAACAAATAAATAACATATATATGAAATATAGAATTGAGGTAAAAAATATTAATATAGAAAGACTATTAAATTTTTTAACTACGATAGTGAAAAGTTAACTTGACATTAACAAATTAGAAACTATGGGAAAAACAAAGCAAAACCAAATCAAAATTCATAGTCACTTGTAAATTGTGAACATTTGGTTTACCATGCATTTAGATGACTCATAATTACATGAATCCACATATATTACTGAATTTGGAGCTATTAATGCTCGAATGAGCCCTTGAAGAAAAACTCTTGTAAATTCAAAGCGTGGATTTAAAATGAGTTACACCGCCAACCTCTTTAAAACTCAAACTTTCAAGTAAGGGGAAACCCACTGTCATTTTTTCAAAATAAACTAGATAAATTGTTATTAATTTTAGACGAAGTATATTAAAGTTCTGAAAAGCTATAAAATTTTTCGGAGACTTAATTTTAAATCTTATGAGTTAGGACATAAGAATAAACAACCTGAAGATTATATTGTTTCTCTGTTAAAATATAAAGGACAAGAACTTCCATAGATCTCCCGATTATATCCATTGATCCATATGATGACCATATAAATTGAGCCAATAAGACTACGATTGTATCGGATATTAAAAAGTTATTGATACATCTTTACATCTTTTATCAAACACAAATATGTAACACTGTAGAATTTATTTATCTATTTATTAGATAAAAAACTCATTCTCGTAAAGGTGAAATTGTGTCCATTTCCATGTGTCTCAGATCGACTTTGATATACTTCAAAAATTAAAAATACAAAAATCAAAAAAGAAACTAAACTAAATTAGTATATATACAAAGAATCATAGATTAGATCCAAGAGAACTTTAAATTCAAAAGAAACTAAATAAATTAGATACTTACCAAAGAGGTTTGAGATTTTTATGTTAAGAAACACGCGCTATAGATTGTGTTAAACGATGTCATCATCCATCAACCGCGTTGGAGTAGTGAAAAAGTTGTAGGTTATGAAGGTGAAAAGAGAAACATCGTGAGATCGTGAAAACAATAATCATCTTCTCGTAAAAGCTTGCAAATATGACATGTGAAATTTAAATGATTATAAGTCATAGTCACTTCATATTAAGTCTATATGAATTTTAATGATTATAAAATGTCTTTATTTGAATATAAGAAAAATTTAAACATTTATAAAACAATCAACAACAAATAAATAACATATATATGAAATATAGAATTGAGGTAAAAAATATTAATATAGAAAGACTATTAAATTTTTTAACTATGATAGTGAAAAGTTAACTTGACATTAACAAATTAGAAACTATGGGAAAAACAGAGCAAAACCGAATAAAAATTCATAGTCACTTGTAAATTGTGAACATTTGGTTCACCATGCTTTTAGATGACTCATAATTACATGAATCCACATATATTACTGAATTTGGAGCTATTAATGCTCCAATGAGCCCTTGAAGAAAAACTCTAGTAAATTCGAAGCATGGATTTAAAATGAGTTACACCGCCAACCTCTTTGAAATATAAACTTTCAAGTAAGGGGCAACCCACTGTCATTTATTCAAAATAAACTAGAGAAATTGTTATTAATTTTAGACGAAGTATGTTCAAGTTCTGAAACCCTATAAAATTTGTTGGAGACTTAATTTTAAATCTTGTAAGTTAGGACATAAGAATAAACAACCTGAAGATTATATTGTTTCTCTGTTAAAATATAAAGGACAAGAACTTCCATATATGTCCCGATTATATCCATTGATCCATATGATGACCATATAAATGTCGCCAATAAGACTACGATTGTATCGGATATTACAAAGTTATTGATATATCTTTACATCTTTTATGAAAGACAACTATGTAACACTGTAGCATTTATTTCTCTATTTATTAGATAAAAAACTCGTTCTCGTAAAGGTGAAATTGTGTCCATTTCCATGTGTCTCAGATAGACTTTGATATACTTCAAAAATTAAAGATACAAAAATCAAAAAAGAAACTAAACTAAATTAGTATATATACAAAGAATCATAGATTAGATCCAAGAGAACTTTAAATTCAAAAGAAACTAAATAAATTAGATACTTACCAAAGAGGTTTGAGATTTTTATGTTAAGAAACACGCGCTATAGATTGTGTTAAACGATGTCATCATCCATCAACCGCGTTGGAGCAATGCAAAAGTTATAGGTTATGATGGTGAAAAGAGAAACATCGTAAGATCGTGAAAACAGTAATCATCTTCCCGTAAAAGCTCGCAAATATGACATGTGGAATTTAAATGAGGATAAGTCATAGTCACTTTATATTAAGTCTATATGAATTTTAATGATTATAAAATGTCTTTATTTGAATATAAGAAAAATTTAAACATTTATAAAACAATCAACAACAAAAAAATAACTAATATATGAAATATAGAATTGAGGTAAAAAATATTAATATAGAAAGACTATTAAATTTTTTAACTATGATAGTGAAAAGTTAACTTGACATTAACAAATTAGAAACTATGGGAAAAACAAAGCAAAACCAAATCAAAATTCATAGTCACTTGTAAATTGTGAACATTTGGTTCACCATGCTTTTAGATGACTCATAATTACATGAATCCACATATATTACTGAATTTGGAGCTATTAATGCTCGAATGAGCCCTTGAAGAAAAACTCTAGTAAATTCGAAGCATGGATTTAAAATGAGTTACACCGCCAACCTCTTCAAAACTCAAACTTTCAAGTAAGGGGCAACCCACTGTCATTTTTTCAAAATAAACTAGAGAAATTGTTATTAATTTTAGACGAAGTATGTTCAAGTTCTAAAACCCTATAAAATTTGTCGGAGACTTAATTTTAAATCTTGTAAGTTAGGACATAAGAATAAACAACCTGAAGATTATATTGTTTCTATGTTAAAATATAAAGGACAAGAACTTCCATAGATGTCCCGATTATATCCATTGATCCATATGATGACCATATAAATGTCTCCAATAAGACTACGATTGTATCGGATATTACAAAGTTATTGATACATCTTTACATCTTTTATCAAAGACAACTATGTAACACTGTAGCATTTATTTCTCTATTTATTAGATAAAAAACTCGTTCTCGTAAAGGTGAAATTGTGTCCATTTCCATGTGTCTCAGATAGACTTTGATATACTTCAAAAATTAAAGATACAAAAATCAAAAAAGAAACTAAACTAAATTAGTATATATACAAAGAATCATAGATTAGATCCAAGAAAACTTTAAATTCAAAAGAAACTAAATAAATAAGATACTTACCAAAGAGGTTTGAGATTTTTATGTTAAGAAACACGCGCTATAGATTGTGTTAAATGATGTCATCATCCATCAACCGCGTTGGAGTAGTGAAAAAGTTGTAGGTTATGACGGTGAAAAGAGAAACATCGTGAGATTGTGAAAACAATAATCATCTTCTCGTAAAAGCTCGCAAATATGACATGTGGAATTTAAATGATTATAAGTCATAGTCACTTTATATTAAGTCTATATGAATTTTAATGATTATAAAATGTCTTTATTTGAATATAAGAAAAATTTAAACATTTATAAAACAATCAACGACAAAAAAATATCATATATATAAAATATAGAATTGAGAAAAAAAATATTAATATAGAAAGACTATTAAATTTTTTAACTACGATAGTGAAAAGTTAACTTGACATTAACAAATTAGAAACTATGGGAAAAACAAAGCAAAACCAAATCAAAATTCATAGTCACTTGTAAATTGTGAACATTTGGTTTACCATGCATTTAGATGACTCATAATTACATGAATCCACATATATTACTGAATTTGGAGCTATTAATGCTCGAATGAGCCCTTGAAGAAAAACTCTTGTAAATTCAAAGCATGGATTTAAAATGAGTTACACCGCCAACCTCTTTAAAACTCAAACTTTCAAGTAAGGGGAAACCCACTGTCATTTTTTCAAAATAAACTAGATAAATTGTTATTAATTTTAGACGAAGTATATTAAAGTTCTGAAAAGCTATAAAATTTTTCGGAGACTTAATTTTAAATCTTATGAGTTAGGACATAAGAATAAACAACCTGAAGATTATATTGTTTCTCTGTTAAAATATAAAGGACAAGAACTTCCATAGATCTCCCGATTATATCCATTGATCCATATGATGACCATATAAATTGAGCCAATAAGACTACGATTGTATCGGATATTAAAAAGTTATTGATACATCTTTACATCTTTTATCAAACACAAATATGTAACACTGTAGAATTTATTTATCTATTTATTAGATAAAAAACTCATTCTCGTAAAGGTGAAATTGTGTCCATTTCCATGTGTCTCAGATCGACTTTGATATACTTCAAAAATTAAAAATACAAAAATCAAAAAAGAAACTAAACTAAATTAGTATATATACAAAGAATCATAGATTAGATCCAAGAGAACTTTAAATTCAAAAGAAACTAAATAAATTAGATACTTACCAAAGAGGTTTGAGATTTTTATGTTAAGAAACACGCGCTATAGATTGTGTTAAACGATGTCATCATCCATCAACCGCGTTGGAGTAGTGAAAAAGTTGTAGGTTATGAAGGTGAAAAGAGAAACATCGTGAGATCGTGAAAACAATAATCATCTTCTCGTAAAAGCTTGCAAATATGACATGTGAAATTTAAATGATTATAAGTCATAGTCACTTCATATTAAGTCTATATGAATTTTAATGATTATAAAATGTCTTTATTTGAATATAAGAAAAATTTAAACATTTATAAAACAATCAACAACAAATAAATAACATATATATGAAATATAGAATTGAGGTAAAAAATATTAATATAGAAAGACTATTAAATTTTTTAACTATGATAGTGAAAAGTTAACTTGACATTAACAAATTAGAAACTATGGGAAAAACAGAGCAAAACCGAATAAAAATTCATAGTCACTTGTAAATTGTGAACATTTGGTTCACCATGCTTTTAGATGACTCATAATTACATGAATCCACATATATTACTGAATTTGGAGCTATTAATGCTCCAATGAGCCCTTGAAGAAAAACTCTAGTAAATTCGAAGCATGGATTTAAAATGAGTTACACCGCCAACCTCTTTGAAATATAAACTTTCAAGTAAGGGGCAACCCACTGTCATTTATTCAAAATAAACTAGAGAAATTGTTATTAATTTTAGACGAAGTATGTTCAAGTTCTGAAACCCTATAAAATTTGTTGGAGACTTAATTTTAAATCTTGTAAGTTAGGACATAAGAATAAACAACCTGAAGATTATATTGTTTCTCTGTTAAAATATAAAGGACAAGAACTTCCATATATGTCCCGATTATATCCATTGATCCATATGATGACCATATAAATGTCGCCAATAAGACTACGATTGTATCGGATATTACAAAGTTATTGATATATCTTTACATCTTTTATGAAAGACAACTATGTAACACTGTAGCATTTATTTCTCTATTTATTAGATAAAAAACTCGTTCTCGTAAAGGTGAAATTGTGTCCATTTCCATGTGTCTCAGATAGACTTTGATATACTTCAAAAATTAAAGATACAAAAATCAAAAAAGAAACTAAACTAAATTAGTATATATACAAAGAATCATAGATTAGATCCAAGAGAACTTTAAATTCAAAAGAAACTAAATAAATTAGATACTTACCAAAGAGGTTTGAGATTTTTATGTTAAGAAACACGCGCTATAGATTGTGTTAAACGATGTCATCATCCATCAACCGCGTTGGAGCAATGCAAAAGTTATAGGTTATGATGGTGAAAAGAGAAACATCGTAAGATCGTGAAAACAGTAATCATCTTCCCGTAAAAGCTCGCAAATATGACATGTGGAATTTAAATGAGGATAAGTCATAGTCACTTTATATTAAGTCTATATGAATTTTAATGATTATAAAATGTCTTTATTTGAATATAAGAAAAATTTAAACATTTATAAAACAATCAACAACAAAAAAATAACTAATATATGAAATATAGAATTGAGGTAAAAAATATTAATATAGAAAGACTATTAAATTTTTTAACTATGATAGTGAAAAGTTAACTTGACATTAACAAATTAGAAACTATGGGAAAAACAAAGCAAAACCAAATCAAAATTCATAGTCACTTGTAAATTGTGAACATTTGGTTCACCATGCTTTTAGATGACTCATAATTACATGGATCCACATATATTACTGAATTTGGAGCTATTAATGCTCGAATGAGCCCTTGAAGAAAAACTCTAGTAAATTCGAAGCATGGATTTAAAATGAGTTACACCGCCAACCTCTTCAAAACTCAAACTTTCAAGTAAGGGGCAACCCACTGTCATTTTTTCAAAATAAACTAGAGAAATTGTTATTAATTTTAGACGAAGTATGTTCAAGTTCTAAAACCCTATAAAATTTGTCGGAGACTTAATTTTAAATCTTGTAAGTTAGGACATAAGAATAAACAACCTGAAGATTATATTGTTTCTATGTTAAAATATAAAGGACAAGAACTTCCATAGATGTCCCGATTATATCCATTGATCCATATGATGACCATATAAATGTCTCCAATAAGACTACGATTGTATCGGATATTACAAAGTTATTGATACATCTTTACATCTTTTATCAAAGACAACTATGTAACACTGTAGCATTTATTTCTCTATTTATTAGATAAAAAACTCGTTCTCGTAAAGGTGAAATTGTGTCCATTTCCATGTGTCTCAGATAGACTTTGATATACTTCAAAAATTAAAGATACAAAAATCAAAAAAGAAACTAAACTAAATTAGTATATATACAAAGAATCATAGATTAGATCCAAGAGAACTTTAAATTCAAAAGAAACTAAATAAATAAGATACTTACCAAAGAGGTTTGAGATTTTTATGTTAAGAAACACGCGCTATAGATTGTGTTAAATGATGTCATCATCCATCAACCGCGTTGGAGTAGTGAAAAAGTTGTAGGTTATGACGGTGAAAAGAGAAACATCGTGAGATTGTGAAAACAATAATCATCTTCTCGTAAAAGCTCGCAAATATGACATGTGGAATTTAAATGATTATAAGTCATAGTCACTTTATATTAAGTCTATATGAATTTTAATGATTATAAAATGTCTTTATTTGAATATAAGAAAAATTTAAACATTTATAAAACAATCAACGACAAAAAAATATCATACATATGAAATATAGAATTGAGAAAAAAAATATTAATATAGAAAGACTATTAAATTTTTTAACTACGATAGTGAAAAGTTAACTTGACATTAACAAATTAGAAACTATGGGAAAAACAAAGCAAAACCAAATCAAAATTCATAGTCACTTGTAAATTGTGAACATTTGGTTCACCATGCTTTTAGATGACTCATAATTACATAAATCCACATATATTACTGAATTTGGAGCTATTAATGCTCGAATGAGCCCTTGAAGAAAAACTCTAGTAAATTCGAAGCATGGATTTAAAATGAGTTACACCGCCAACCTCTTTAAAACTCAAACTTTCAAGTAAGGGGTAACCCACTGTCATTTTTTCAAAATAAACTAGACAAATTTTTATTAATTTTAGACGAAGTATGTTAAAGTTTTGAAAACCTATAAAATTTGTCGGAGACTTAATTTTAAATATTATAAGTTAGGACATAAGAATAAACAACCTGAAGATTATATTGTTTCACTGTTAAAATATAAAGGACAAGAACTTGCATCGATGTCCCGATTATATCCATTGATCCATATGATGACCATATAAATGTCGCCAATAAGACTACGATTGTATCGGATATTACAAAGTTATTGATACATCTTTACATCTTTTATCAAAGACAACTATGTAACACTGTAGCATTTATTTCTCTATTTATTAGATAAAAAACTCGTTCTCGTAATGGTGAAATTGTGTCCATTTCCATGTGTCTCAGATAGACTTTGATATACTTCAAAAATTAAAGATACAAAAATCAAAAAAGAAACTAAACTAAATTAGTATATATACAAAGAATCATAGATTAGATCCAAGAGAATTTTAAATTCAAAAGAAACTAAATAAATTAGATACTTACCAAAGAGGTTTGAGATTTTTATGTTAAGAAACACGCTCTATAGATTGTGTTAAACGATGTCATCATCCATCAACCGCGTTGGAATAGTGAAAAAGTTGTAGGTTATGACGGTGAAAAGAGAAACATCGTGAGATCGTGAAAACAATAATCATCTTCTCGTAAAAGCTCGCAAATATGACATGTGGAATTTAAATGATTATAAGTCATAGTCACTTTATATTAAGTCTATATGAATTTTAATGATTATAAAATGTCTTTATTTGAATATAAGAAAAATTTAAACATTTATAAAACAATCAACAACAAAAAAATAACATATATACGAAATATAGAATTGAGGTAAAAAATATTAATATAGAAAGACTATTAAATTTTTTAACTATGATAGTGAAAAGTTAACTTGACATTAACAAATTAGAAACTATGGGAAAAACAGAGCAAAACCAAATCAAAATTCATAGTCAATTGTAAATTGTGAACATTTGGTTCACCATGCTTTTAGATGACTCATAATTACATGAATCCACATATATTACTGAATTTGGAGCTATTAATGCTCGAATGAGCCCTTGAAGAAAAACTCTAGTAAATTCGAAGCATGGATTTAAAATGAGTTACACCGCCAACCTCTTTGAAAATCAAACTTTCAAGTAAGGGGTAACCCACTGTCATTTTTTCAAAATAAACTAGAGAAATTTTTATTAATTTTAGACGAAGTATGTTAAAGTTTTGAAAACCTATAAAATTTGTCGGAGACTTAATTTTAAATCTTATAATTTAGGACTTAAGAATAAACAACCTGAAGATTATATTGTTTCTCTGTTAAAATATAAAGGACAAGAACTTCCATAGATGTCCCGATTATATCCATTGATCCATATGATGACCATATAAATGTTTCCAATAAGACTACGATTGTATCAGATATTACAAAGTTATTGATACATCTTTACATCTTTTATCAAAGACAACTATGTAACACTGTAGCATTTATTTCTCTATTTATTAGATAAAAAACTCGTTCTCGTAAAGGTGAAATTGTGTCCATTTCCATGTGTCTCAGATAGACTTTGATATACTTCAAAAATTAAAGATACAAAAATCAAAAAAGAAACTAAACTAAATTAGTATATATACAGAGAATCATAGATTAGATCCAAGAGAACTTTAAATTCAAAAGAAACTAAATAAATTAGATACTTACCAAAGAGGTTTGAGATTTTTATGTTAAGAAACACGCGCTATAGATTGTGTTAAACGATGTCATCATCCATCAACCGCGTTGGAGTAGTGAAAAAGTTGTAGGTTATGACGGTGAAAAAAGAAACATCGTGAGATCGTGAAAACAATAATCATCTTCTCGTAAAAGCTCGCAAATATGACATGTGGAATTTAGATGATTATAAGTCATAGTCACTTTATATTAACTCTATATGAATTTTAATGATTATAAAATGTCTTTATTTGAATATAAGAAAATTTTAAACATTTATAAAACAATCAACAACAAAAAAATAACATATATATGAAATATAGAATCGAGGTAAAAAATATTAATATAGAAAGACTATTAAATTTTTTAACTATGATAGTGAAAAGTTAACTTGACATTAACAAATTAGAAACTATGGGAAAAACAAAGCAAAACCAAATCAAAATTCATAGTCACTTGTAAATTGTGAACATTTGGTTCACCATGATTTTAGATGACTCATAATTACATGAATCCACATATATTCCTGAATTTGGAGCTATTAATGCTCGAATGAGCCCTTGAAGAAAAACTCTAGTAAATTCGAAGCATGGATTTAAAATGAGTTACACCACCAACCTCTTTAAAACTCAAACTTTCATGTAAGGGGCAACCCACTGTAATTTTTTCCAAATAAACTAGAGAAATTTTTATTAATTTTAGACGAAGTATGTTAAAGTTTTGAAAACCTATAAAATTTGTCGGAGACTTAATTTTAAATCTTATAAGTTAGGACATAAGAATAAACAACCTGAAGATTATATTGTTTCTCTTTTAAAATATAAAGGACAAGAACTTCCATAGATGTCCCAATTATATCCATTGATACATATGATGACCATATAAATTGCACCAATAAGACTACGATTGTATCGGATATTACAATGTTATTGATACATCTTTACATCTTTTATCAAAGACAACTATGTAACACTGTAGCATTTATTTCTCTATTTATTAGATAAAAAACTCGTTCTCGTAAAGGTGAAATTGTGTCCATTTCCATGTGTCTGAGATAGACTTTGATATACTTCAAAAATTAAAGATACAAAAATCAAAAAAGAAACTAAACTAAATTAGTATATATACAAATAATCCTAGATTCGATCCAAGAGAACTTTAAATTCAAAAGAAACTAAATAAATTAGATACTTACCAAAGAGGTTTGAGATTTTTATGTTAAGAAACACGCGCTATAGATTGTGTTAAACGATGTCATCATCCATCAACCGCGTTGGAGTAGTGAAAAAGTTGTAGGTTATGACGGTGAAAAGAGAAACATCTAGAGATCGTGAAAACAATAATCATCTTCTCGTAAAAGCTCGCAAATATGACATGTGGAATTTAAATGATTATAAGTCATAGTCACTTTATATTAAGTCTATATGAATTTTAATGATTATAAAATGTCTTTATTTGAATATAAGAAAAATTTAAACATTTATAAAACAATCAACAACAAAAAAATAACATATATATGAAATATAGAATTGAGGTAAAAAATATTAATATAGAAAGACTATTAAATTTTTTAACTATGATAGTGAAAAGTTAACTTGACATTAACAAATTAGAAACTATGGGTAAAACAGAGCAAAACCAAATCAAAATTCATAGTCATTTGTAAATTGTGAACATTTGGTTCACCATGCTTTTAGATGACTCATAATTACATGAATCCACATATATTACTGAATTTGGAGCTATTAATGCTCCAATGAGCCCTTGAAGAAAAACTCTAGTAAATTCGAAGCATGGATTTAAAATGAGTTACACCGCCAACCTCTTTGAAACTCAAACTTTCAAGTAAGGGGCAACCCACTGTCATTTTTTCAAAATAAACTAGAGAAATTGTTATTAATTTTAGACGAAGTATGTTCAAGTTCTAAAACCCTATAAAATTTGTCAGAGACTTAATTTTAAATCTTGTAAGTTAGGACATAAGAATAAACAACCTGAAGATTATATTGTTTCTCTGTTAAAATATAAAGGACAAGAACTTCCATATATGTCCCCATTATATCCATTGATCCATATGATGACCATATAAATGTCGCCAATAAGACTACGATTGTATCGAATATTACAAAGTTATTGATACATCTTTACATCTTTTATCAAAGACAACTATGTAACACTGTAGCATTTATTTCTCTATTTATTAGATAAAAAACTCGTTCTCGTAAATGTGAAATTGTGTCCATTTCCATGTGACTCAGATAGACTTTGATATACTTCAAAAATTAAAGATACAAAAATCAAAAAAGAAACTAAACTAAATTAGTATATATACAAAGAATCATATATTAGATCCAAGAGAACTTTAAATTCAAAAGAAACTAAATAAATTAGATACTTACCAAAGAGGTTTGAGATTTTTATGTTAAGAAACACGCGCTATAGATTGTGTTAAACGATGTCATCATCCATCAACCTCGTTGGAGCAATGCAAAAGTTATAGGTTATGATGGTGAAAAGAGAAACAGCGTAAGATCGTGAAAACAGTAATCATCTTCCCGTAAAAGCTCGCAAATATGACATGTGGAATTTAAATGATGATAAGTCATAGTCACTTTATATTAAGTCTATATGAATTTTAATGATTATAAAATGTCTTTATTTGAATATAAGAAAAATTTAAACATTTATAAAACAATCAACAACAAAAAAATAACATATATATGAAATATAGAATTGAGGTAAAAAATATTAATATAGAAAGACTATTAAATTTTTTAACTACGATAGTGAAAAGTTAACTTGACATTAACAAATTAGAAACTATGGGAAAAACAAAGCAAAACCAAATCAAAATTCATAGTCACTTGTAAATTGTGAACATTTGGTTCACCATGCTTTTAGATGACTCATAATTACATGAATCCACATATATTACTGAATTTGGAGCTATTAATGCTCGAATGAGCCCTTGAAGAAAAACTCTAGTAAATTCGAAGCATGGATTTAAAATGAGTTACACCGCCAACCTCTTCAAAACTCAAACTTTCAAGTAAGGGGCAACCCACTGTCATTTTTTCAAAATAAACTAGAGAAATTTTTATTAATTTTAGACGAAGTATGTTCAAGTTCTAAAACCCTATAAAATTTGTGGGAGACTTAATTTTAAATCTTGTAAGTTAGGACATAAGAATAAACAACCTGAAGATTATATTGTTTCTATGTTAAAATATAAAGGACAAGAACTTCCATAGATGTCCGGATTATATCCATTGATCCATATGATGACCATATAAATGTCGCCAATAAGACTACGATTGTATCGGATATTACAAAGTTATTGATACATCTTTACATCTTTTATCAAAGACAACTATGTAACACTGTAGCATTTATTTCTCTATTTATTAGATAAAAAACTCGTTCTCGTAATGGTGAAATTGTGTCCATTTCCATGTGTCTCAGATAGACTTTGATATACTTCAAAAATTAAAGATATAAAAATCAAAAAAGTAACTAAACTAAATTAGTATATATACAAATAATCATAGATTAGATCCAAGAGAACTTTAAATTCAAAAGAAACTAAATAAATTAGATACTTACGAAAGAGGTTTGAGATTTTTATGTTAAGAAACACGCGCTATAGATTGTGTTAAACGATGTCATCATCCATCAACCGCGTTGGAGTAGTGAAAAAGTTGTAGGTTATGACGGTGAAAAGAGAAACATCGTGAGATCGTGAAAACAATAATCATCTTCTCGTAAAAGCTCGCAAATATGACATGTGGAATTTAAATGATTATAAGTCATAGTCACTTTATATTAAGTCTATATGAATTTTAATGATTATAAAATGTCTTTATTTGAATATAAGAAAAATTTAAACATTTATAAAACAATCAACAACAAAAAATAACATATATATGAAATATAGAATTGAGGTAAAAAATATTAATATAGAAAGACTATTAAATTTTTTAACTATGATAGTGAAAAGTTAACTTGACATTAACAAATTAGAAACTACGGGAAAAACAGAGCAAAACCAAATCAAAATTCATAGTCACTTGTAAATTGTGAACATTTGGTTCACCATGCTTTTAGATGACTCATAATTACATGAATCCACATATATTACTGAATTTGGAGCTATTAATGCTCCAATGAGCCCTTGAAGAAAAACTCTAGTAAATTCGAAGCATGGATTTAAAATGAGTTAAACCGCCAACCTCTTTGAAACTCAAACTTTCAAGTAAGGGGCAACCCACTGTCATTTTTTCAAAATAAACTAGAGAAATTGTTATTAATTTTAGACGAAGTATGTTCAAGTTCTGAAACCCTATAAAATTTGTCGGAGACTTAATTTTAAATCTTGTAAGTTAGGACATAAGAATAAACAACCTGAAGATTATATTGTTTCTCTGTTAAAATATAAAGGACAATAACTTCCATATATGTCCCGATTATATACATTGATCCATATGATGACCATATAAATGTCGCCAATAAGACTACGATTGTATCGGATATTACAAAGTTATTGATACATCTTTACATCTTTTATCAAAGACAACTATGTAACACTGTAGCATTTATTTATCTATTTATTAGATAAAAAACTCGTTCTCGTAAAGGTGAAATTGTGTCCATTTCCATGTGTCTCAAATAGACTTTGATATACTTCAAAAATTAAAGATACAAAAATCAAAAAAGAAACTAAACTAAATTAGTATATATACAAAGAATCATAGATTAGATCCAAGAGAACTTTAAATTCAAAAGAAACTAAATAAATTAGATAATTACCAAAGAGGTTTGAGATTTTTATGTTAAGAAACACGCGCTATAGATTGTGTTAAACGATGTCATCATCCATCAACCGCGTTGGAGCAATGCAAAAGTTATAGGTTATGATGGTGAAAAGAGAAACACCGTAAGATCGTGAAAACAATAATCATCTTCCCGTAAAAGCTCGCAAATATGACATGTGGAATTTAAATGATGATAAGTCATAGTCACTTTATATTAAGTCTATATGAATTTTAATGATTATAAAATGTCTTTATTTGAATATAAGAAAAATTTAAACATTTATAAAACAATCAACAACAAAAAAATAACATATATATGAAATATAGAATTGAGGTAAAAAATATTAATATAGAAAGACTATTAAATTTTTTAACTACGATAGTGAAAAGTTAACTTGACATTAACAAATTAGAAACTATGGGAAAAACAAAGCAAAACCAAATCAAAATTCATAGTCACTTGTAAATTGTGAACATTTGGTTCACCATGCTTTTAGATGACTCATAATTACATGAATCCACATATATTACTGAATTTGGAGCTATTAATGCTCGAATGAACCCTTGAAGAAAAACTCTAGTAAATTCGAAGCATGGATTTAAAATGAGTTACACCGCCAACCTCTTCAAAACTCAAACTTTCAAGTAAGGGGCAACCCACTGTCATTTTTTCAAAATAAACTAGAGAAATTGTTATTAATTTTAGACGAAGTATGTTCAAGTTCTAAAACCCTATAAAATTTGTCGGAGACTTAATTTTAAATCTTGTAAGTTAGGACATAAGAATAAACAACCTGAAGATTATATTGTTTCTATGTTAAAATATAAAGGACAAGAACTTCCATAGATGTCCGGATTATATCCATTGATCCATATGATGACCATATATATGTCGCCAATAAGACTACGATTGTATCGGATATTACAAAGTTATAGATACATCTTTACATCTTTTATCAAAGACAACTATGTAACACTGTAGCATTTATTTCTCTATTTATTAGATAAAAAACTCGTTCTCGTAATGGTGAAATTGTGTCCATTTCCATGTGTCTCAGATAGACTTTGATATACTTCAAAAATTAAAGATATAAAAATCAAAAAAGTAACTAAACTAAATTAGTATATATACAAATAATCATAGATTAGATCCAAGAGAACTTTAAATTTAAAAGAAACTAAATAAATTAGATACTTACGAAAGAGGTTTGAGATTTTTATGTTAAGAAACACGCGCTATAGATTGTGTTAAACGATGTCATCATCCATCAACCGCGTTGGAGTAGTGAAAAAGTTGTAGGTTATGACGGTGAAAAGAGAAACATCGTGAGATCGTGAAAACAATAATCATCTTCTCGTAAAAGCTCGCAAATATGACATGTGGAATTTAAATGATTATAAGTCATAGTCACTTTATATTAAGTCTATATGAATTTTAATGATTATAAAATGTCTTTATTTGAATATAAGAAAAATTTAAACATTTATAAAACAATCAACAACAAAAAAATAACATATATATGAAATATAGAATTGAGGTAAAAAATATTAATATAGAAAGACTATTAAATTTTTTAACTATGATAGTGAAAAGTTAACTTGACATTAACAAATTAGAAACTATGGGAAAAACAGAGCAAAACCAAATCAAAATTCATAGTCACTTGTAAATTGTGAACATTTGGTTCACCATGCTTTTAGATGACTCATAATTACATGAATCCACATATATTACTGAATTTGGAGCTATTAATGCTCCAATGAGCCCTTGAAGAAAAACTCTAGTAAATTTGAAGCATGGATTTAAAATGAGTTAAACCGCCAACCTCTTTGAAACTCAAACTTTCAAGTAAGGGGCAACCCACTGTCATTTTTTCAAAATAAACTAGAGAAATTGTTATTAATTTTAGACGAAGTATGTTCAAGTTCTGAAACCCTATAAAATTTGTCGGAGACTTAATTTTAAATCTTGTAAGTTAGGACATAAGAATAAACAACCTGAAGATTATATTGTTTCTCTGTTAAAATATAAAGGACAATAACTTCCATATATGTCCCGATTATATCCATTGATCCATATGATGACCATATAAATGTCGCCAATAAGACTACGATTGTATCGGATATTACAAAGTTATTGATATATCTTTACATCTTTTATGAAAGACAACTATGTAACACTGTAGCATTTATTTCTCTATTTATTAGATAAAAAACTCGTTCTCGTAAAGGTGAAATTGTGTCCATTTCCATGTGTCTCAGATAGACTTTGATATACTTCAAAAATTAAAGATACAAAAATCAACAAAGAAACTAAACTAAATTAGTATATATACAAAGAATCATAGATTAGATCCAAGAGAACTTTAAATTCAAAAGAAACTAAATAAATTAGATACTTACCAGAGGTTTGAGATTTTTATGTTACGTAACACGCGCTATAGATTGTGTTAAACGATGTCATCATCCATCAACCGCGTTGGAGCAATGCAAAAGTTGTAGGTTATGACGGTGAAAAGAGAAACATCGTGAGATCGTTAAAACAATAATCATCTTACCGTAAAAGCTCGCAAATATGACATGTGGAATTTAAATGATTATAAGTCATAGTCTTTTTATATTAAGTATATATGAATTTTAATGATTATAAAATGTCTTTGTTTGAATATAAGAAAAAATTAAACATTTATAAAACAATCAACAACAAAAAAATAATATATATATATATATATATATATATATATATATATGAAATATAGAATTGAGGTAAAAAATATTAATATAAAAAGGCTATTTAATTTTTTAACTATGATAGTGAAAAGTTAACTTGACATTAACAAATTAGAAACTATGGGAAAAACAAAGAAAAACCAAATCAAAATTCATAGTCACTTGTAAATTGTGAACATTTGGTTCACCATGCTTTTAGATGACTCATAATTACATGAATCCACATATATTACTGAATTTGGAGCTATTAATGCTCGAATGAGCCCTTGAAGAAAAACTCTAGTAAATTCGAAGCATGGATTTAAAATGAGTTACACCGCCAACCTCTTTAAAACTCAAACTTTCAAGTAAGGGGCAACCCACTGTCATTTTTTCAAAATAAACTAGAGAAATTTTTATTAATTTTAGACGAAGTATGTTAAAGTTTTGAAAACCTATAAAATTTGTCGGAGATTTAATTTTAAATCTTATAAGTTAGGACATAAGAATAAACAACCTGAAGATTATATTGTTTCACTGTTAAAATATAAAGGACAAGAACTTCCATAGATGTCCCGATTATATCCATTGATCCATACGATGACCATATAAATGTCGCCAATAAGACTACGATTGTATCGGATATTACAAAGTTATTGATACATCTTTACATCTTTTTCAAAGACAACTATGTAACACTGTAGCATTTATTTCTCTATTTATTAGATAAAAAACTCGTTCTCGTAAAGGTGAAATTGTGTCCATTTCCATGTGTCTCAGATAGACTTTGATATACTTCAAAAATTAAAGATACAAAAATCAAAAAATAAACTAAACTAAATTAGTATATATATAAAGAATCATAAATTAGATCCAAGAGAACTTTAAATTCAAAATAAACTAAATAAATTAGATACTTACCAAAGAGGTTTGAGATTTTTATGTTAAGAAACACGCGCTATAGATTGTGTTAAACGATGTCATCATCCATAAACCGCGTTGGAGCAGTGCAAAAGTTATAGGTTATGACGGTGAAAAGAGAAACATCGTGAGATCGTGAAAACAATAATCATCTTCTCGTAAAAGCTCGCAAATATGACATGTGGAATTTAAATGATTATAAGTCATAGTCACTTTATATTAAGTCTATATGAATTTTAATGATTATAAAATGTCTTTATTTGAATATAAGAAAAATTTAAACATTTATAAAACAATCAACAACAAATAAATAACATATATATGAAATATAGAATTGAGGTAAAAAATATTAATATAGAAAGACTATTATATTTTTTAACTATGATAGTGAAAAGTTAACTTGACATTAACAAATTACAAACTATGGAAAAAACAAAGCAAAACCAAATCAAAATTCATAGTCACTTGTAAATTGTGAACATTTGGTTTACCATGCTTTTAGATGACTCATAATTACATGAATCCACATATATTACTGAATTTCGAGCTATTAATGCTCGAATGAGCCCTTGAAGGAAAACTCTTGTAAATTCAAAGCATGGATTTAAAATGAGTTACATCGCCAACCTCTTTAAAACTCAAACTTTCAAGTAAGGGGAAACCCACTGTCATTTTTTCAAAATAAACTAGAGAAATTGTTATTAATTTTAGACGAAGTATGTTAAAGTTCTGAAAACCTATAAAATTTGTCAGAGACTTAATTTTAAATCTTATGAGTTAGGACATAAGCATAAACAACCTGAAGATTATATTGATTCTCTGTTAAAATATAAAGGACAAGAACTTCCATAGATGTCCCGATTATATCCATTGATCCATATGATGACCATATAAATTGAGCCAATAAGACTACGATTGTATCGGATATTAAAAAGTTATTGATACATCTTTACATCTTTTATCAAACACAACTATGTAACAATGTAGCATTTATTTATCTATTTATTAGATAAAAAACTCGTTCTCGTAAAGGTGAAATTGTGTCCATTTCCATGTGTCTCAGATAGACTTTGATATACTTCAAAAATTAAAGATACAAAAATCAACAAAGAAACTAAACTAAATTAGTATATATACAAAGAATCATAGATTAGATCCAAGAGAACTTTAAATTCAAAAGAAACTAAATAAATTAGATACTTACCAAAGAGGTTTGAGATTTTTATGTTAAGAAACACGCGCTATAGATTGTGTTAAACGATGTCATCATCCATCAACCGCGTTGGAGCAGTGCAAAAGTTGTAGGTTATGACGGTGAAAAGAGAAACATCTTGAGATCGTTAAAACAATAATCATCTTACCGTTAAAGCTCGCAAATATGACATGTGGAATTTAAATGATTATAAGTCATAGTCTTTTTATATTAAGTATATATGAATTTTAATGATTATAAAATGTCTTTGTTTGAATATAAGAAAAAATTAAACATTTATAAAACAATCAACAACAAAAAAATAATATATATATATATATATATATATATATATATATATATATATATATATATATATATATATATATATATATATATATATATATATATATATATATATATATATATATATATATATATATATATATATATATATATATATATATGAAATATAGAATTGAGGTAAAAAATATTAATATAAAAAGGCTATTTAATTTTTTAACTATGATAGTGAAAAGTTAACTTGACATTAACAAATTAGAAACTATGGGAAAAACAAAGAAAAACCAAATAAAAATTCATAGTCACTTGTAAATTGTGAACATTTGGTTCACCATGCTTTTAGATGACTCATAATTACATGAATCCACATATATTACTGAATTTGGAGCTATTAATGCTCGAATGAGCCCTTGAAGAAAAACTCTAGTAAATTCGAAGCATGGATTTAAAATGAGTTACACCGCCAACCTCTTTAAAACTCAAACTTTCAAGTAAGGGGCAACCCACTTTCATTTTTTCAAAATAAACTAGAGAAATTTTTATTAATTTTAGACGAAGTATGTTAAAGTTTTGAAAACCTATAAAATTTGTCGGAGATTTAATTTTAAATCTTATAAGTTAGGACATAAGAATAAACAACCTGAAGATTATATTGTTTCACTGTTAAAATATAAAGGACAAGAACTTCCATAGATGTCCCGATTATATCCATTGATCCATACGATGACCATATAAATGTCGCCAATAAGACTACGATTGTATCGGATATTACAAAGTTATTGATACATCTTTACATCTTTTATCAAAGACAACTATGTAACACTGTAGCATTTATTTCTCTATTTATTAGATAAAAAACTCGTTCTCGTAAAGGTGAAATTGTGTCCATTTCCATGTGTCTCAGATAGACTTTGATATACTTCAAAAATTAAAGATACAAAAATCAAAAAATAAACTAAACTAAATTAGTATATATATATAAAGAATCATAAATTAGATCCAAGAGAACTTTAAATTCAAAATAAACTAAATAAATTAGATACTTACCAAAGAGGTTTGAGATTTTTATGTTAAGAAACACGCGCTATAGATTGTGTTAAACGATGTCATCATCCATAAACCGCGTTGGAGCAGTGCAAAAGTTATAGGTTATGACGGTGAAAAGAGAAACATCGTGAGATCGTGAAAACAATAATCATCTTCTCGTAAAAGCTCGCAAATATGACATGTGGAATTTAAATGATTATAAGTCATAGTCACTTTATATTAAGTCTATATGAATTTTAATGATTATAAAATGTCTTTATTTGAATATAAGAAAAATTTAAACATTTATAAAACAATCAACAACAAATAAATAACATATATATGAAATATAGAATTGAGGTAAAAAATATTAATATAGAAAGACTATTATATTTTTTAACTATGATAGTGAAAAGTTAACTTGACATTAACAAATTACAAACTATGGAAAAAACAAAGCAAAACCAAATCAAAATTCATAGTCACTTGTAAATTGTGAACATTTGGTTTACCATGCTTTTAGATGACTCATAATTACATGAATCCACATATATTACTGAATTTCGAGCTATTAATGCTCGAATGAGCCCTTGAAGGAAAACTCTTGTAAATTCAAAGCATGGATTTAAAATGAGTTACATCGCCAACCTCTTTAAAACTCAAACTTTCAAGTAAGGGGAAACCCACTGTCATTTTTTCAAAATAAACTAGAGAAATTGTTATTAATTTTAGACGAAGTATGTTAAAGTTCTGAAAACCTATAAAATTTGTCAGAGACTTAATTTTAAATCTTATGAGTTAGGACATAAGCATAAACAACCTGAAGATTATATTGATTCTCTGTTAAAATATAAAGGACAAGAACTTCCATAGATGTCCCGATTATATCCATTGATCCATATGATGACCATATAAATTGAGCCAATAAGACTACGATTGTATCGGATATTAAAAAGTTATTGATACATCTTTACATCTTTTATCAAACACAACTATGTAACAATGTAGCATTTATTTATCTATTTATTAGATAAAAAACTCGTTCTCGTAAAGGTGAAATTGTGTCCATTTCCATGTGTCTCAGATAGACTTTGATATACTTCAAAAATTAAAGACACAAAAATCAACAAAGAAACTAAACTAAATTAGTATATATACAAAGAATCATAGATTAGATCCAAGAGAACTTTAAATTCAAAAGAAACTAAATAAATTAGATACTTACCAAAGAGGTTTGAGATTTTTATGTTAAGAAACACGCGCTATAGATTGTGTTAAACGATGTCATCATCCATCAACCGCGTTGGAGCAGTGCAAAAGTTGTAGGTTATGACGGTGAAAAGAGAAACATCTTGAGATCGTTAAAACAATAATCATCTTACCGTTAAAGCTCGCAAATATGACATGTGGAATTTAAATGATTATAAGTCATAGTCTTTTTATATTAAGTATATATGAATTTTAATGATTATAAAATGTCTTTGTTTGAATATAAGAAAAAATTAAACATTTATAAAACAATCAACAACAAAAAAATAATATATATATATATATATATATATATATATATATATATATATATATATATATATATATATATATATATATATATATATATATATATATATATATATATATATATATATATATATATATGAAATATAGAATTGAGGTAAAAAATATTAATATAAAAAGGCTATTTAATTTTTTAACTATGATAGTGAAAAGTTAACTTGACATTAACAAATTAGAAACTATGGGAAAAACAAAGAAAAACCAAATCAAAATTCATAGTCACTTGTAAATTGTGAACATTTGGTTCACCATGCTTTTAGATGACTCATAATTACATGAATCCACATATATTACTGAATTTGGAGCTATTAATGCTCGAATGAGCCCTTGAAGAAAAACTCTAGTAAATTCGAAGCATGGATTTAAAATGAGTTACACCGCCAACCTCTTTAAAACTCAAACTTTCAAGTAAGGGGCAACCCACTTTCATTTTTTCAAAATAAACTAGAGAAATTTTTATTAATTTTAGACGAAGTATGTTAAAGTTTTGAAAACCTATAAAATTTGTGGGAGATTTAATTTTAAATCTTATAAGTTAGGACATAAGAATAAACAACCTGAAGATTATATTGTTTCACTGTTAAAATATAAAGGACAAGAACTTCCATAGATGTCCCGATTATATCCATTGATCCATACGATGACCATATAAATGTCGCCAATAAGACTACGATTGTATCGGATATTACAAAGTTATTGATACATCTTTACATCTTTTATCAAAGACAACTATGTAACACTGTAGCATTTATTTCTCTATTTATTAGATAAAAAACTCGTTCTCGTAAAGGTGAAATTGTGTCCATTTCCATGTGTCTCAGATAGACTTTGATATACTTCAAAAATTAAAGATACAAAAATCAAAAAATAAACTAAACTAAATTAGTATATATACAAAGAATCATAAATTAGATCCAAGAGAACTTTAAATTCAAAATAAACTAAATAAATTAGATACTTACCAAAGAGGTTTGAGATTTTTATGTTAAGAAACACGCGCTATAGATTGTGTTAAACGATGTCATCATCCATAAACCGCGTTGGAGCAGTGCAAAAGTTATAGGTTATGACGGTGAAAAGAGAAACATCGTGAGATCGTGAAAACAATAATCATCTTCTCGTAAAAGCTCGCAAATATGACATGTGGAATTTAAATGATTATAAGTCATAGTCACTTTATATTAAGTCTATATGAATTTTAATGATTATAAAATGTCTTTATTTGAATATAAGAAAAATTTAAACATTTATAAAACAATCAACAACAAATAAATAACATATATATGAAATATAGAATTGAGGTAAAAAATATTAATATAGAAAGACTATTAAATTTTTTAACTATGATAGTGAAAAGTTAACTTGACATTAACAAATTACAAACTATGGAAAAAACAAAGCAAAACCAAATCAAAATTCATAGTCACTTGTAAATTGTGAACATTTGGTTTACCATGCTTTTAGATGACTCATAATTACATGAATCCACATATATTACTGAATTTGGAGCTATTAATGCTCGAATGAGCCCTTGAAGGAAAACTCTTGTAAATTCAAAGCATGGATTTAAAATGAGTTACATCGCCAACCTCTTTAAAACTCAAACTTTCAAGTAAGGGGAAACCCACTGTCATTTTTTCAAAATAAACTAGAGAAATTGTTATTAATTTTAGACGAAGTATGTTAAAGTTCTGAAAACCTATAAAATTTGTCAGAGACTTAATTTTAAATCTTATGAGTTAGGACATAAGCATAAACAACCTGAAGATTATATTGTTTCTCTGTTAAAATATAAAGGACAAGAACTTCCATAGATGTCCCGATTATATCCGTTGATCCATATGATGACCATATAAATTGAGCCAATAAGACTACGATTGTATCGGATATTAAAAAGTTATTGATACATCTTTACATCTTTTATCAAACACAACTATGTAACAATGTAGCATTTATTTATCTATTTATTAGATAAAAAACTCGTTCTCGTAAAGGTGAAATTGTGTCCATTTCCATGTGTCTCAGATAGACTTTGATATACTTCAAAAATTAAAGATACAAAAATCAACAAAGAAACTAAACTAAATTAGTATATATACAAAGAATCATAGATTAGATCCAAGAGAACTTTAAATTCAAAAGAAACTAAATAAATTAGATACTTACCAAAGAGGTTTGAGATTTTTATGTTAAGAAACACGCGCTATAGATTGTGTTAAACGATGTCATCATCCATCAACCGCGTTGGAGCAGTACAAAAGTTGTAGGTTATGACGGTGAAAAGAGAAACATCTTGAGATCGTTAAAACAATAATCATCTTACCGTTAAAGCTCGCAAATATGACATGTGGAATTTAAATGATTATAAGTCATAGTCTTTTTATATTAAGTATATATGAATTTTAATGATTATAAAATGTCTTTGTTTGAATATAAGAAAAAATTAAACATTTATAAAACAATCAACAACAAAAAAATAATATATATATATATATATATATATATATATATATATATATATATATATATATATATATATATATATATATATATATGAAATATAGAATTGAGGTAAAAAATATTAATATAAAAAGGCTATTTAATTTTTTAACTATGATAGTGAAAAGTTAACTTGACATTAACAAATTAGAAACTATGGGAAAAACAAAGAAAAACCAAATCAAAATTCATAGTCACTTGTAAATTGTGAACATTTGGTTCACCATGCTTTTAGATGACTCATAATTACATGAATCCACATATATTACTAAATTTGGAGCTATTAATGCTCGAATGAGCCCTTGAAGAAAAACTCTAGTAAATTCGAAGCATGGATTTAAAATGAGTTACACCGCCAACCTCTTTAAAACTCAAACTTTCAAGTAAGGGGCAACCCACTTTCATTTTTTCAAAATAAACTAGAGAAATTTTTATTAATTTTAGACGAAGTATGTTAAAGTTTTGAAAACCTATAAAATTTGTCGGAGATTTAATTTTAAATCTTATAAGTTAGGACATAAGAATAAACAACCTGAAGATTATATTGTTTCACTGTTAAAATATAAAGGACAAGAACTTCCATAGATGTCCCGATTATATCCATTGATCCATACGATGACCATATAAATGTTGCCAATAAGACTTCGATTGTATCGGATATTACAAAGTTATTGATACATCTTTACATCTTTTATCAAAGACAACTATGTAACACTGTAGCATTTATTTCTCTATTTATTAGATAAAAAACTCGTTCTCGTAAAGGTGAAATTGTGTCCATTTCCATGTGTCTCAGATAGACTTTGATATACTTCAAAAATTAAAGATACAAAAATCAAAAAATAAACTAAACTAAATTAGTATATATACAAAGAATCATAAATTAGATCCAAGAGAACTTTAAATTCAAAATAAACTAAATAAATTAGATACTTACCAAAGAGGTTTGAGATTTTTATGTTAAGAAACACGCGCTATAGATTATGTTAAACGATGTCATCATCCATAAACCGCGTTGGAGCAGTGCAAAAGTTATAGGTTATGACGGTGAAAAGAGAAACATCGTGAGATCGTGAAAACAATAATCATCTTCTCGTAAAAGCTCGCAAATATGACATGTGGAATTTAAATGATTATAAGTCATAGTCACTTTATATTAAGTCTATATGAATTTTAATGATTATAAAATGTCTTTATTTGAATATAAGAAAAATTTAAACATTTATAAAACAATCAACAACAAATAAATAACATATATATGAAATATAGAATTGAGGTAAAAAATATTAATATAGAAAGACTATTAAATTTTTTAACTATGATAGTGAAAAGTTAACTTGACATTAACAAATTACAAACTATGGAAAAAACAAAGCAAAACCAAATCAAAATTCATAGTCACTTGTAAATTGTGAACATTTGGTTTACCATGCTTTTAGATGACTCATAATTACATGAATCCACATATATTACTGAATTTCGAGCTATTAATGCTCGAATGAGCCCTTGAAGGAAAACTCTTGTAAATTCAAAGCATGGATTTAAAATGAGTTACATCGCCAACCTCTTTAAAACTCAAACTTTCAAGTAAGGGGAAACCCACTGTCATTTTTTCAAAATAAACTAGAGAAATTGTTATTAATTTTAGACGAAGTATGTTAAAGTTCTGAAAACCTATAAAATTTGTCAGAGACTTAATTTTAAATCTTATGAGTTAGGACATAAGCATAAACAACCTGAAGATTATATTGTTTCTCTGTTAAAATATAAAGGACAAGAACTTCCATAGATGTCCCGATTATATCCATTGATCCATATGATGACCATATAAATTGAGCCAATAAGACTACGATTGTATCGGATATTAAAAAGTTATTGATACATCTTTACATCTTTTATCAAACACAACTATGTAACACTGTAGCATTTATTTCTCTATTTATTAGATAAAAAACTCGTTCTCGTAAAGGTGAAATTGTGTCCATTTCCATGTGTCTCAGATAGACTTTGATATACTTCAAAAATTAAAGATACAAAAATCAAAAAATAAACTAAACTAAATTAGTATATATACAAAGAATCATAAATTAGATCCAAGAGAACTTTAAATTCAAAATAAACTAAATAAATTAGATACTTACCAAAGAGGTTTGAGATTTTTATGTTAAGAAACACGCGCTATAGATTGTGTTAAACGATGTCATCATCCATAAACCGCGTTGGAGCAGTGCAAAAGTTATAGGTTATGACGGTGAAAAGAGAAACATCGTGAGATCGTGAAAACAATAATCATCTTCTCGTAAAAGCTCGCAAATATGACATGTGGAATTTAAATGATTATAAGTCATAGTCACTTTATATTAAGTCTATATGAATTTTAATGATTATAAAATGTCTTTATTTGAATATAAGAAAAATTTAAACATTTATAAAACAATCAACAACAAATAAATAACATATATATGAAATATAGAATTGAGGTAAAAAATATTAATATAGAAAGACTATTAAATTTTTTAACTATGATAGTGAAAAGTTAACTTGACATTAACAAATTACAAACTATGGAAAAAACAAAGCAAAACCAAATCAAAATTCATAGTCACTTGTAAATTGTGAACATTTGGTTTACCATGCTTTTAGATGACTCATAATTACATGAATCCACATATATTACTGAATTTCGAGCTATTAATGCTCGAATGAGCCCTTGAAGGAAAACTCTTGTAAATTCAAAGCATGGATTTAAAATGAGTTACATCGCCAACCTCTTTAAAACTCAAACTTTCAAGTAAGGGGAAACCCACTGTCATTTTTTCAAAATAAACTAGAGAAATTGTTATTAATTTTAGACGAAGTATGTTAAAGTTCTGAAAACCTATAAAATTTGTCAGAGACTTAATTTTAAATCTTATGAGTTAGGACATAAGCATAAACAACCTGAAGATTATATTGTTTCTCTGTTAAAATATAAAGGACAAGAACTTCCATAGATGTCCCGATTATATCCATTGATCCATATGATGACCATATAAATTGAGCCAATAAGACTACGATTGTATCAGATATTAAAAAGTTATTGATACATCTTTACATCTTTTATCAAACACAACTATGTAACAATGTAGCATTTATTTATCTATTTATTAGATAAAAAACTCGTTCTCGTAAAGGTGAAATTGTGTCCATTTCCATGTGTCTCAGATAGACTTTGATATACTTCAAAAATTAAAGATACAAAAATCAACAAAGAAACTAAACTAAATTAGTATATATACAAAGAATCATAGATTAGATCCAAGAGAACTTTAAATTCAAAAGAAACTAAATAAATTAGATACTTACCAAAGAGGTTTGAGATTTTTATGTTAAGAAACACGCGCTATAGATTGTGTTAAACGATGTCATCATCCATCAACCGCGTTGGAGCAGTGCAAAAGTTGTAGGTTATGACGGTGAAAAGAGAAACATCTTGAGATCGTTAAAACAATAATCATCTTACCGTTAAAGCTCGCAAATATGACATGTGGAATTTAAATGATTATAAGTCATAGTCTTTTTATATTAAGTATATATGAATTTTAATGATTATAAAATGTCTTTGTTTGAATATAAGAAAAAATTAAACATTTATAAAACAATCAACAACAAAAAATAACATATATATATATATATGAAATATAGAATTGAGGTAAAAAATATTAATATAAAAAGGCTATTTAATTTTTTAACTATGATAGTGAAAAGTTAACTTGACATTAACAAATTAGAAACTATGGGAAAAACAAAGCAAAACCAAATCAAAATTCATAGTCACTTGTAAATTGTGAACATTTGGTTCACCATGCTTTTAGATGACTCATTATTTCATGAATCCACATATATTACTGTATTTGGAGCTATTAATGCTCGAATGAGCCCTTGAAGAAAAACTCTAGTAAATTCGAAGCATGGATTTAAAATGAGTTATACCGCCAACCTCTTTAAAACTCAAACTTTCAAGTAAGGGGCAACCCACTGTCATTTTTTCAAAATAAACTAGAGAAATTTTTATTAATTTTAGACGAAGTATGTTAAAGTTTTGAAAACCTATAAAATTTGTCGGAGATTTAATTTTAAATCTTATAAGTTAGGACATAAGAATAAACAACCTGAAGATTATATTGTTTCACTATTAAAATATAAAGGACAAGAACTTCCATAGATGTCCCGATTATATCCATTGATCCATACGATGACCATATAAATGTCGCCAATAAGACTACGATTGTATCGGATATTACAAAGTTATTGATACATCTTTACATCTTTTATCAAAGACAATTATGTAACACTGTAGCATTTATTTCTCTATTTATTAGATAAAAAACTCGTTCTCGTAAAGGTGAAATTGTGTCCATTTTCATGTGTCTCAGATAGACTTTGATATACTTCAAAAGTTAAAGATACAAAAATCAAAAAATAAACTAAACTAAATTAGTATATATACAAAGAATCATAAATTAGATCCAAGAGAACTTTAAATTCAAAATAAACTAAATAAATTAGATACTTACCAAAGAGGTTTGAGATTTTTATGTTAAGAAACACGCGCTATAGATTGTGTTAAACGATGTCATCATCCATAAACCGCGTTGGAGCAGTGCAAAAGTTATAGGTTATGACAGTGAAAAGAGAAACATCGTGAGATCGTGAAAACAATAATCATCTTCTCGTAAAAGCTCGCAAATATGACATGTGGAATTTAAATGATTATAAGTCATAGTCACTTTATATTAAGTCTATATGAATTTTAATGATTAGAAAATGTCTTTATTTGAATATAAGAAAAATTTAAACATTTATAAAACAATCAACAACAAATAAATAACATATATATGAAATATAGAATTGAGGTAAAAAATATTAATATAGAAAGACTATTAAATTTTTTAATTATGAAAGTGAAAAGTTAACTTGACATTAACAAATTAGAAACTATGGAAAAAACAAAGCAAAACCAAATCAAAATTCATAGTCACTTGTAAATTGTGAACATTTGGTTTACCATGCTTTTAGATGACTCATAATTACATGAATCCACATATATTACTGAATTTGGAGCTATTAATGCTCGAATGAGCCCTTGAAGAAAAACTCTTGTAAATTCAAAGCATGGATTTAAAATGAGTTACACCGCCAACCTCTTTAAAACTCAAACTTTCAAGTAAGGGGAAACCCACTGTCATTTTTTCAAAATAAACTAGAGAAATTGTTATTAATTTTAGACGAAGTATGTTAAAGTTCTGAAAACCTATAAAAATTTTCGGAGACTTAATTTTAAATCTTATGAGTTAGGACATAAGAATAAACAACCTGAAGATTATATTGTTTCTCTGTTAAAATATAAAGGACAAGAACTTCCATAGATCTCCCGATTATATCCATTGATCCATATGATGACCATATAAATTGAGCCAATAAGACTACGATTGTATCGGATATTAAAAAGTTATTGATACATCTTTACATCTTTTATCAAACACAAATATGTAACACTATAGAATTTATTTATCTATTTATTAGATAAAAAACTCGTTCTCGTAAAGGTGAAATTGTGTCCATTTCCATGTGTCTCAGATAGACTTTGATATACTTCAAAAATTAAAAATACAAAAATCAAAAAAGAAACTAAACTAAATTAGTATATATACAAAGAATCATATATTAGATCCAAGAGAACTTTAAATTCAAAAGAAACTAAATAAATTAGATACTTACCAAAGAGGTTTGAGATTTTTATGTTACGAAACACGCGCTATAGATTGTGTTAAACGATGTCATCATCCATCAACCGCGTTGGAGTAGTGCAAAAGTTGTAGGTTATGACGGTGAAAAGAGAAACATCGTGAGATCGTTAAAACAATAATCATCTTACCGTAAAAGCTCGCAAATATGACATGTGGAATTTAAATGATTATAAGTCGTAGTCTTTTTATATTAAGTCTATATGAATTTTAATGATTATAAAATGTCTTTGTTTGAATATAAGAAAAAATTAAACATTTATAAAACAATCAACAACAAAAAAATAACATATATATATATATATATGAAATATAGAATTGGGGTAAAAAATATTAATATAAAAAGGCTATTTAATTTTTTAACTATGATAGTGAAAAGTTAACTTGACATTAACAAATTAGAAACTATGGGAAAAACAAAGCAAAACCAAATCAAAATTCATAGTCACTTGTAAATTGTGATCATTTGGTTCACCATGCTTTTAGATGACTCATAATTACATGAATCCACATATATTACTGAATTTGGAGCTATTAATGCTTGAATGAGCCCTTGAAGAAAAACTCTAGTAAATTCGAAGCATGGATTTAAAATGAGTTACACCGCCAACCTCTTTAAAACTCAAACTTTCAAGTAAGGGGCAACCCACTGTCAATTTTTCAAAATAAACTAGAGAAATTTTTATTAATTTTAGACGAAGTATGTTAAAGATTTGAAAACCTATAAAATTTGTCGGAGATTTAATTTTAAATCTTATAAGTTAGGACATAAGAATAAACAACCTGAAGATTATATTGTTTCACTGTTAAAATATAAAGGACAAGAACTTCCATAGATGTCCCGATTATATCCATTGATCCATACGATGACCATATAAATGTCGCCAATAAGACTACGATTGTATCGGATATTACAAAGTTATTGATACATCTTTAAATCTTTTATCAAAGACAACTATGTAACACTGTAGCATCTATTTCTCTATTTATTAGATAAAAAACTCGTTCTCATAAAGGTGAAATTGTGTCCATTTCCATGTGTCTCAGATAGACTTTGATATACTTCAAAAATTAAAGATACAAAATCAAAAAATAAACTAAACTAAATTAGTATATATACAAAGAATCATAAATTAGATCCAAGAGAACTTTAAATTCAAAATAAACTAAATAAATTAGATACTTACCAAAGAGGTTTGAGATTTTTATGTTAAGAAACACGCGCTATAGATTGTGTTAAACGATGTCATCATCCATAAACCGCGTTGGAGCAGTGCAAAAGTTATAGGTTATGACGGTGAAAAGAGAAACATCGTGAGATCGTGAAAACAATAATCATCTTGTCGTAAAAGCTCGCAAATATGACATGTGGAATTTAAATGATTATAAGTCATAGTCACTTTATATTAAGTCTATATGAATTTTAATGATTATAAAATGTCTTTATTTGAATATAAGAAAAATTTAAACATTTATAAAACAATCAACAACAAATAAATAACATATATATGAAATATAGAATTGAGGTAAAAAATATTAATATAGAAAGACTATTAAATTTTTTAACTATGATAGTGAAAATTTAACTTGACATTAACAAATTAGAAACTATGGAATAAAAAAAGCAAAACCAAATCAAAATTCATAGTCACTTGTAAATTGTGAACATTTGGTTTACCATGCATTTAGATGACTCATAATTACATTAATCCACATATATTACTGAATTTGGAGCTATTAATGCTCGAATGAGCCCTTGAAGAAAAACTCTTTGTAAATTCAAAGCATGGATTTAAAATGAGTTACACCGCCAACCTCTTTAAAACTCAAACTTTCAAGTAAGGGGAAACCCACTGTCATTTTTTCAAAATAAACTAGATAAATTGTTATTAATTTTAGACGAAGTATATTAAAGTTCTGAAAAGCTATAAAATTTTTCGGAGACTTAATTTTAAATCTTATGAGTTAGGACATAAGAATAAACAACCTGAAGATTATATTGTTTCTCTGTTAAAATATAAAGGACAAGAACTTCCATAGATCTCCCGATTATATCCATTGATCCATATGATGACCATATAAATTGAGCCAATAAGACTACGATTGTATCGGATATTAAAAAGTTATTGATACATCTTTACATCTTTTATCAAACACAAATATGTAACACTGTAGAATTTATTTATCTATTTATTAGATAAAAAACTCATTCTCGTAAAGGTGAAATTGTGTCCATTTCCATGTGTCTCAGATCGACTTTGATATACTTCAAAAATTAAAAATACAAAAATCAAAAAAGAAACTAAACTAAATTAGTATATATACAAAGAATCATAGATTAGATCCAAGAGAACTTTAAATTCAAAAGAAACTAAATAAATTAGATACTTACCAAAGAGGTTTGAGATTTTTATGTTAAGAAACACGCGCTATAGATTGTGTTAAACGATGTCATCATCCATCAACCGCGTTGGAGTAGTGAAAAAGTTGTAGGTTATGAAGGTGAAAAGAGAAACATCGTGAGATCGTGAAAACAATAATCATCTTCTCGTAAAAGCTTGCAAATATGACATGTGAAATTTAAATGATTATAAGTCATAGTCACTTCATATTGAGTCTATATGAATTTTAATGATTATAAAATGTCTTTATTTGAATATAAGAAAAATTTAAACATTTATAAAACAATCAACAACAAAAAAATAACATATATATGAAATATAGAATTGAGGTAAAAAATATTAATATAGAAAGACTATTAAATTTTTTAACTATGATAGTGAAAAGTTAACTTGACATTAACAAATTAGAAACTATGGGAAAAACAGAGCAAAACCAAATAAAAATTCATAGTCACTTGTAAATTGTGAACATTTGGTTCACCATGCTTTTAGATGACTCATAATTACATGAATCCACATATATTACTGAATTTGGAGCTATTAATGCTCCAATGAGCCCTTGAAGAAAAACTCTAGTAAATTCGAAGCATGGATTTAAAATGAGTTACACCGCCAACCTCTTTGAAATTCAAACTTTCAAGTAAGGGGCAACCCACTGTCATTTATTCAAAATAAACTAGAGAAATTGTTATTAATTTTAGACGAAGTATGTTCAAGTTCTGAAACCCTATAAAATTTGTTGGAGACTTAATTTTAAATCTTGTAAGTTAGGACATAAGAATAAACAACCTGAAGATTATATTGTTTCTCTGTTAAAATATAAAGGACAAGAACTTCCATATATGTCCCGATTATATCCATTGATCCATATGATGACCATATAAATGTCGCCAATAAGACTACGATTGTATCGGATATTACAAAGTTATTGATATATCTTTACATCTTTTATGAAAGACAACTATGTAACACTGTAGCATTTATTTCTCTATTTATTAGATAAAAAACTCGTTCTCGTAAAGGTGAAATTGTGTCCATTTCCATGTGTCTCAGATAGACTTTGATATACTTCAAAAATTAAAGATACAAAAATAAAAAAAGAAACTAAACTAAATTAGTATATATACAAAGAATCATAGATTAGATCCAAGAGAACTTTAAATTCAAAAGAAACTAAATAAATTAGATACTTACCAAAGAGGTTTGAGATTTTTATGTTAAGAAACACGCGCTATAGATTGTGTTAAACGATGTCATCATCCATCAACCGCGTTGGAGCAATGCAAAAGTTATAGGTTATGATGGTGAAAAGAGAAACATCGTAAGATCGTGAAAACAGTAATCATCTTCCCGTAAAAGCTCGCAAATATGACATGTGGAATTTAAATAAGGATAAGTCATAGTCACTTTATATTAAGTCTATATGAATTTTAATGATTATAAAATGTCTTTATTTGAATATAAGAAAAATTTAAACATTTATAAAACAATCAACAACAAAAAAATAACTAATATATGAAATATAGAATTGAGGTAAAAAATATTAATATAGAAAGACTATTAAATTTTTTAACTATGATAGTGAAAAGTTAACTTGACATTAACAAATTAGAAACTATGGGAAAAACAAAGCAAAACCAAATCAAAATTCATAGTCACTTGTAAATTGTGAACATTTGGTTCACCATGCTTTTAGATGACTCATAATTACATGAATCCACATATATTACTGAATTTGGAGCTATTAATGCTCGATTGAGCCCTTGAAGAAAAACTCTAGTAAATTCGAAGCATGGATTTAAAATGAGTTACACCGCCAACCTCTTCAAAACTCAAACTTTCAAGTAAGGGGCAACCCACTATCATTTTTTCAAAATAAACTAGAGAAATTGTTATTAATTTTAGACGAAGTATGTTCAAGTTCTAAAACCCTATAAAATTTGTCGGAGACTTAATTTTAAATCTTGTAAGTTAGGACATAAGAATAAACAACCTGAAGATTATATTGTTTCTATGTTAAAATATAAAGGACAAGAACTTCCATATATGTCCCGATTATATCCATTGATCCATATGATGACCATATAAATGTCGCCAATAAGACTACGATTGTATCGGATATTACAAAGTTATTGATACATCTTTACATCTTTTATCAAAGACAACTATGTAACACTGTAGCATTTATTTCTATATTTATTAGATAAAAAACTCGTTCTCGTAAAGGTGAAATTGTGTCCATTTCCATGTGTCTCAGATAGACTTTGATATACTTCAAAAATTAAAGATACAAAAATCAAAAAAGAAACTAAACTAAATTAGTATATATACAAAGAATCATAGATTAGATCCAAGAGAACTTTAAATTCAAAAGAAACTAAATAAATAAGATACTTACCAAAGAGGTTTGAGATTTTTATGTTAAGAAACACGCGCTATAGATTGTGTTAAATGATGTCATCATCCATCAACCGCGTTGGAGTAGTGAAAAAGTTGTAGGTTATGACGGTGAAAAGAGAAACATCGTGAGATCGTGAAAACAATAATCATCTTCTCGTAAAAGCTCGCAAATATGACATGTGGAATTTAAATGATTATAAGTCATAGTCACTTTATATTAAGTCTATATGAATTTTAATGATTATAAAATGTCTTTATTTGAATATAAGAAAAATTTAAACATTTATAAAACAATCAACAACAAATAAATAACATATATATGAAATATAGAATTGAGGTAAAAAATATTAATATAGAAAGACTATTAAATTTTTTAATTATGAAAGTGAAAAGTTAACTTGACATTAACAAATTAGAAACTATGGAAAAAACAAAGCAAAACCAAATCAAAATTCATAGTCACTTGTAAATTGTGAACATTTGGTTTACCATGCTTTTAGATGACTCATAATTACATGAATCCACATATATTACTGAATTTGGAGCTATTAATGCTCGAATGAGCCCTTGAAGAAAAACTTTTTGTAAATTCAAAGCATGGATTTAAAATGAGTTACACCGCCAACCTCTTTAAAACTCAAACTTTCAAGTAAGGGGTAACCCACTGTCATTTTTTCAAAATAAACTAGAGAAATTGTTATTAATTTTAGACGAAGTATGTTAAAGTTCTGAAAACCTATAAAATTTTTCGGAGACTTAATTTTAAATCTTATGAGTTAGGACATAAGCATAAACAACCTGAAGATTATATTGTTTCTCTGTTTAAATATAAAGGACAAGAACTTCCATAGATCTCCTGATTATATCCATTGATCCATATGATGACCATATAAATTGAGCCAATAAGACTACGATTGTATCGGATATTAAAAAGTTATTGATACATCTTTACATCTTTTATCAAACACAAATATGTAACACTATAGAATTTATTTATCTATTTATTAGATAAAAAACTCGTTCTCGTAAAGGTGAAATTGTGTCCATTTCCATGTGTCTCAGATAGACTTTGATATACTTCAAAAATTAAAAATACAAAAATCAAAAAAGAAACTAAACTAAATTAGTATATATACAAAGAATCATATATTAGATCCAAGAGAACTTTAAATTCAAAAGAAACTAAATAAATTAGATACTTACCAAAGAGGTTTGAGATTTTTATGTTACGAAACACGCGCTATAGATTGTGTTAAACGATGTCATCATCCATCAACCGCGTTGGAGTATTGCAAAAGTTGTAGGTTATGACGGTGAAAAGAGAAACATCGTGAGATCGTTAAAACAATAATCATCTTACCGTAAAAGCTCGCAAATATGACATGTGGAATTTAAATGATTATAAGTCGTAGTCTTTTTATATTAAGTCTATATGAATTTTAATGATTATAAAATGTCTTTGTTTGAATATAAGAAAAAATTAAACATTTATAAAACAATCAACAACAAAAAAATAACATATATATATATATATATATGAAATATAGAATTGGGGTAAAAAATATTAATATAAAAAGGCTATTTAATTTTTTAACTATGATAGTGAAAAGTTAACTTGACATTAACAAATTAGAAACTATGGGAAAAACAAAGCAAAACCAAATCAAAATTCATAGTCACTTGTAAATTGTGATCATTTGGTTCACCATGCTTTTAGATGACTCATAATTACATGAATCCACATATATTACTGAATTTGGAGCTATTAATGCTTGAATGAGCCCTTGAAGAAAAACTCTAGTAAATTCGAAGCATGGATTTAAAATGAGTTACACCGCCAACCTCTTTAAAACTCAAACTTTCAAGTAAGGGGCAACCCACTGTCATTTTTTCAAAATAAACTAGAGAAATTTTTATTAATTTTAGACGAAGTATGTTAAAGATTTGAAAACCTATAAAATTTGTCGGAGATTTAATTTTAAATCTTATAAGTTAGGACATAAGAATAAACAACCTGAAGATTATATTGTTTCACTGATAAAATATAAAGGACAAGAACTTCCATAGATGTCCCGATTATATCCATTGATCCATACGATGACCATATAAATGTCGCCAATAAGACTACGATTGTATCGGATATTACAAAGTTATTGATACATCTTTAAATCTTTTATCAAAGACAACTATGTAACACTGTAGCATTTATTTCTCTATTTATTAGATAAAAAACTCGTTCTCATAAAGGTGAAATTGTGTCCATTTCCATGTGTCTCAGATAGACTTTGATATACTTCAAAAATTAAAGATACAAAATCAAAAAATAAACTAAACTAAATTAGTATATATACAAAGAATCATAAATTAGATCCAAGAGAACTTTAAATTCAAAATAAACTAAATAAATTAGATACTTAACAAAGAGGTTTGAGATTTTTATGTTAAGAAACACGCGCTATAGATTGTGTTAAACGATGTCATCATCCATAAACCGCGTTGGAGCAGTGCAAAAGTTATAGGTTATGACGGTGAAAAGAGAAACATCGTGAGATCGTGAAAACAATAATCATCTTGTCGAAAAAGCTCGCAAATATGACATGTGGAATTTAAATGATTATAAGTCATAGTCACTTTATATTAAGTCTATATGAATTTTAATGATTATAAAATGTCTTTATTTGAATATAAGAAAAATTTAAACATTTATAAAACAATCAACAACAAATAAATAACATATATATGAAATATAGAATTGAGGTAAAAAATATTAATATAGAAAGACTATTAAATTTTTTAACTATGATAGTGAAAAGTTAACTTGACATTAACAAATTAGAAACTATGGAATAAACAAAGCAAAACCAAATCAAAATTCATAGTCACTTGTAAATTGTGAACATTTGGTTTACCATGCATTTAGATGACTCATAATTACATGAATCCACATATATTACTGAATTTGGAGCTATTAATGCTCGAATGAGCCCTTGAAGAAAAACTCTTGTAAATTCAAAGCATGGATTTAAAATGAGTTACACCGCCAACCTCTTTAAAACTCAAACTTTCAAGTAAGGGGAAACCCACTGTCATTTTTTCAAAATAAACTAGATAAATTGTTATTAATTTTAGACGAAGTATATTAAAGTTCTGAAAAGCTATAAAATTTTTCGGAGACTTAATTTTAAATCTTATGAGTTAGGACATAAGAATAAACAACCAGAAGATTATATTGTTTCTCTGTTAAAATATAAAGGACAAGAACTTCCATAGATCTCCCGATTATATCCATTGATCCATACGATGACCATATAAATTGAGCCAATAAGACTACGATTGTATCGGATATTAAAAAGTTATTGATACATCTTTACATCTTTTATCAAACACAAATATGTAACACTGTAGAATTTATTTATCTATTTATTAGATAAAAAACTCATTCTCGTAAAGGTGAAATTGTGTCCATTTCCATGTGTCTCAGATCGACTTTGATATACTTCAAAAATTAAAAATACAAAAATCAAAAAAGAAACTAAACTAAATTAGTATATATACAAAGAATCATAGATTAGATCCAAGAGAACTTTAAATTCAAAAGAAACTAAATAAATTAGATACTTACCAAAGAGGTTTGAGATTTTTATGTTAAGAAACACGCGCTATAGATTGTGTTAAACGATGTCATCATCCATCAACCGCGTTGGAGTAGTGAAAAAGTTGTAGGTTATGAAGGTGAAAAGAGAAACATCGTGAGATCGTGAAAACAATAATCATCTTCTCGTAAAAGCTCGCAAATATGACATGTGAAATTTAAATGATTATAAGTCATAGTCACTTCATATTAAGTCTATATGAATTTTAATGATTATAAAATGTCTTTATTTGAATATAAGAAAGATTTAAACATTTATAAAACAATCAACAACAAAAAAATAACATATATATGAAATATAGAATTGAGGTAAATAATATTAATATAGAAAGACTATTAAATTTTTTAACTATGATAGTGAAAAGTTAACTTGACATTAACAAATTAGAAACTATGGGAAAAACAGAGCAAAACCAAATAAAAATTCATAGTCACTTGTAAATTGTGAACATTTGGTTCACCATGCTTTTAGATGACTCATAATTACATGAATCCACATATATTACTGAATTTGGAGCTATTAATGCTCCAATGAGCCCTTGAAGAAAAACTCTAGTAAATTCGAAGCATGGATTTAAAATGAGTTACACCGCCAACCTCTTTGAAATTCAAACTTTCAAGTAAGGGGAAACCCACTGTCATTTTTTCAAAATAAACTAGATAAATTGTTATTAATTTTAGACGAAGTATATTAAAGTTCTGAAAAGCTATAAAATTTTTCGGAGACTTAATTTTAAATCTTATGAGTTAGGACATAAGAATAAACAACCAGAAGATTATATTGTTTCTCTGTTAAAATATAAAGGACAAGAACTTCCATAGATCTCCCGATTATATCCATTGATCCATATGATGACCATATAAATTGAGCCAATAAGACTACGATTGTATCGGATATTAAAAAGTTATTGATACATCTTTACATCTTTTATCAAACACAAATATGTAACACTGTAGAATTTATTTATCTATTTATTAGATAAAAAACTCATTCTCGTAAAGGTGAAATTGTGTCCATTTCCATGTGTCTCAGATCGACTTTGATATACTTCAAAAATTAAAAATACAAAAATCAAAAAAGAAACTAAACTAAATTAGTATATATACAAAGAATCATAGATTAGATCCAAGAGAACTTTAAATTCAAAAGAAACTAAATAAATTAGATACTTACCAAAGAGGTTTGAGATTTTTATGTTAAGAAACACGCGCTATAGATTGTGTTAAACGATGTCATCATCCATCAACCGCGTTGGAGTAGTGAAAAAGTTGTAGGTTATGAAGGTGAAAAGAGAAACATCGTGAGATCGTGAAAACAATAATCATCTTCTCGTAAAAGCTTGCAAATATGACATGTGAAATTTAAATGATTATAAGTCATAGTCACTTCATATTAAGTCTATATGAATTTTAATGATTATAAAATGTCTTTATTTGAATATAAGAAAGATTTAAACATTTATAAAACAATCAACAACAAAAAAATAACATATATATGAAATATAGAATTGAGGTAAAAAATATTAATATAGAAAGACTATTAAATTTTTTAACTATGATAGTGAAAAGTTAACTTGACATTAACAAATTAGAAACTATGGGAAAAACAGAGCAAAACCAAATAAAAATTCATAGTCACTTGTAAATTGTGAACATTTGGTTCACCATGCTTTTAGATGACTCATAATTACATGAATCCACATATATTACTGAATTTGGAGCTATTAATGCTCCAATGAGCCCTTGAAGAAAAACTCTAGTAAATTCGAAGCATGGATTTAAAATGAGTTACACCGCCAACCTCTTTGAAATTCAAACTTTCAAGTAAGGGGCAACCCACTGTCATTTATTCAAAATAAACTAGAGAAATTGTTATTAATTTTAGACGAAGTATGTTCAAGTTCTGAAACCCTATAAAATTTGTTGGAGACTTAATTTGAAATCTTGTAAGTTAGGACATAAGAATAAACAACCTGAAGATTATATTGTTTCTCTGTTAAAATATAAAGGACAAGAACTTCCATATATGTCCCGATTATATCCATTGATCCATATGATGACCATATAAATGTCGCCAATAAGACTACGATTGTATCGGATATTACAAAGTTATTGATATATCTTTACATCTTTTATGAAAGACAACTATGTAACACTGTAGCATTTATTTCTCTATTTATTAGATAAAAAACTCGTTCTCGTAAAGGTGAAATTGTGTCCATTTCCATGTGTCTCAGATAGACTTTGATATACTTCAAAAATTAAAGATATAAAAATAAAAAAAGAAACTAAACTAAATTAGTATATATACAAAGAATCATAGATTAGATCCAAGAGAACTTTAAATTCAAAAGAAACTAAATAAATTAGATACTTACCAAAGAGGTTTGAGATTTTTATGTTAAGAAACACGCGCTATAGATTGTGTTAAACGATGTCATCATCCATCAACCGCGTTGGAGCAATGCAAAAGTTATAGGTTATGATGGTGAAAAGAGAAACATCGTAAGATCGTGAAAACAGTAATCATCTTCCCGTAAAAGCTCGCAAATATGACATGTGGAATTTAAATGAGGATAAGTCATAGTCACTTTATATTAAGTCTATATGAATTTTAATGATTATAAAATGTCTTTATTTGAATATAAGAAAAATTTAAACATTTATAAAACAATCAACAACAAAAAAATAACTAATATATGAAATATAGAATTGAGGTAAAAAATATTAATATAGAAAGACTATTAAATTTTTTAACTATGATAGTGAAAAGTTAACTTGACATTAACAAATTAGAAACTATGGGAAAAACAAAGCAAAACCAAATCAAAATTCATAGTCACTTGTAAATTGTGAACATTTGGTTCACCATGCTTTTAGATGACTCATAATTACATGAATCCACATATATTACTGAATTTGGAGCTATTAATGCTCGATTGAGCCCTTGAAGAAAAACTCTAGTAAATTCGAAGCATGGATTTAAAATGAGTTACACCGCCAACCTCTTCAAAACTCAAACTTTCAAGTAAGGGGCAACCCACTGTCATTTTTTCAAAATGAACTAGAGAAATTGTTATTAATTTTAGACGAAGTATGTTCAAGTTCTAAAACCCTATAAAATTTGTCGGAGACTTAATTTTAAATCTTGTAAGTTAGGACATAAGAATAAACAACCTGAAGATTATATTGTTTCTATGTTAAAATATAATGGACAAGAACTTCCATAGATGTCCCGATTATATCCATTGATCCATATGATGACCATATAAATGTCTCCAATAAGACTACGATTGTATCGGATATTACAAAGTTATTGATACATCTTTACATCTTTTATCAAAGACAACTATGTAACACTGTAGCATTTATTTCTCTATTTATTAGATAAAAAACTCGTTCTCGTAAAGGTGAAATTGTGTCCATTTCCATGTGTCTCAGATAGACTTTGATATACTTCAAAAATTAAAGATACAAAAATCAAAAAAGAAACTAAACTAAATTAGTATATATACAAAGAATCATAGATTAGATCCAAGAGAACTTTAAATTCAAAAGAAACTAAATAAATAAGATACTTACCAAAGAGGTTTGAGATTTTTATGTTAAGAAACACGCGCTATAGATTGTGTTAAATGATGTCATCATCCATCAACCGCGTTGGAGTAGTGAAAAAGTTGTAGGTTATGACGGTGAAAAGAGAAACATCGTGAGATCGTGAAAACAATAATCATCTTGTCGTAAAAGCTCGCAAATATGACATGTGGAATTTAAATGATTATAAGTCATAGTCACTTTATATTAAGTCTATATGAATTTTAATGATTATAAAATGTCTTTATTTGAATATAAGAAAAATTTAAACATTTATAAAACAATCAACAACAAATAAATAACATATATATGAAATATAGAATTGAGGTAAAAAATATTAATATAGAAAGACTATTAAATTTTTTAATTATGAAAGTGAAAAGTTAACTTGACATTAACAAATTAGAAACTATGGAAAAAACAAAGCAAAACCAAATCAAAATTCATAGTCACTTGTAAATTGTGAACATTTGGTTTACCATGCTTTTAGATGACTCATAATTACATGAATCCACATATATTACTGAATTTGGAGCTATTAATGCTCGAATGAGCCCTTGAAGAAAAACTCTTGTAAATTCAAAGCATGGATTTAAAATGAGTTACACCGCCAACCTCTTTAAAACTCAAACTTTCAAGTAAGGGGAAACCCACTGTCATTTTTTCAAAATAAACTAGATAAATTGTTATTAATTTTAGACGAAGTATGTTAAAGTTCTGAAAACCTATAAAATTTTTCGGAGACTTAATTTTAAATCTTATGAGTTAGGACATGAGCATAAACAACCTGAAGATTATATTGTTTCTCTGTTTAAATATAAAGGACAAGAACTTCCATAGATCTCTTGATTATATCCATTGATCCATATGATGACCATATAAATTGAGCCAATAAGACTACGATTGTATCGGATATTAAAAAGTTATTGATACATCTTTACATCTTTTATCAAACACAAATATGTAACACTATAGAATTTATTTATCTATTTATTAGATAAAAAACTCATTCTCGTAAAGGTGAAATTGTGTCCATTTCCATGTGTCTCAGATCGACTTTGATATACTTCAAAAATTAAAAATACAAAAATCAAAAAAGAAACTAAACTAAATTAGTATATATACAAAGAATCATGGATTAGATCCAAGAGAACTTTAAATTCAAAAGAAACTAAATAAATTAGATACTTACCAAAGAGGTTTGAGATTTTTATGTTAAGAAACACGCGCTATAGATTGTGTTAAACGATGTCATCATCCATCAACCGCGTTGGAGTAGTGAAAAAGTTGTAGGTTATGAAGGTGAAAAGAGAAACATCGTGAGATCGTGAAAACAATAATCATCTTCTCGTAAAAGCTTGCAAATATGACATGTGAAATTTAAATGATTATAAGTCATAGTCACTTCATATTAAGTCTATATGAATTTTAATGATTATAAAATGTCTTTATTTGAATATAAGAAAAATTTAAACATTTATAAAACAATCAACAACAAAAAAATAACATATATATGAAATATAGAATTGAGGTAAAAAATATTAATATAGAAAGACTATTAAATTTTTTAACTATGATAGTGAAAAATTAACTTGACATTAACAAATTAGAAACTATGGGAAAAACAGAGCAAAACCAAATAAAAATTCATAGTCACTTGTAAATTGTGAACATTTGGTTCACCATGCTTTTAGATGACTCATAATTACATGAATCCACATATATTACTGAATTTGGAGCTATTAATGCTCCAATGAGCCCTTGAAGAAAAACTCTAGTAAATTCGAAGCATGGATTTAAAATGAGTTACACCGCCAACCTCTTTGAAATTCAAACTTTCAAGTAAGGGGCAACCCACTGTCATTTATTCAAAATAAACTAGAGAAATTGTTATTAATTTTAGACGAAGTATGTTAAAGTTTTGAAAACCTATAAAATTTGTCGGAGACTTAATTTTAAATATTATAAGTTAGGACATAAGAATAAACAACCTGAAGATTATATTGTTTCACTGTTAAAATATAAAGGACAAGAACTTGCATAGATGTCCCGATTATATCCATTGATCCATATGATGACCATATAAATGTCGCCAATAAGACTACGATTGTATCGGATATTACAAAGTTATTGATACATCTTTACATCTTTTATCAAAGACAACTATGTAACACTGTAGCATTTATTTCTCTATTTATTAGATAAAAAACTCGTTCTCGTAATGGTGAAATTGTGTCCATTTCCATGTGTCTCAGATAGACTTTGATATACTTCAAAAATTAAAGATACAAAAATCAAAAAAGAAACTAAACTAAATTAGTATATATACAAAGAATCATAGATTAGATCCAAGAGAACTTTAAATTCAAAAGAAACTAAATAAATTAGATACTTACCAAAGAGGTTTACGATTTTTATGTTAAGAAACACGCTCTATAGATTGTGTTAAACGATGTCATCATCCATCAACCGCGTTGGAATAGTGAAAAAGTTGTAGGTTATGACGGTGAAAAGAGAAACATCGTGAGATCGTGAAAACAATAATCATCTTCTCGTAAAAACTCGCAAATATGACATGTGGAATTTAAATGATTATAAGTCATAGTCACTTTATATTAAGTCTAAATGAATTTTAATGATTATAAAATGTCTTTATTTGAATATAAGAAAAATTTAAACATTTATAAAACAATCAACAACAAAAAAATAACATATATACGAAATATAGAATTGAGGTAAAAAATATTAATATAGAAAGACTATTAAATTTTTTAACTATGATAGTGAAAAGTTAACTTGACATTAACAAATTAGAAACTATGGGAAAAACAGAGCAAAACCAAATCAAAATTCATAGTCAATTGTAAATTGTGAACATTTGGTTCACCATGCTTTTAGATGACTCATAATTACATGAATCCACATATATTACTGAATTTGGAGCTATTAATGCTCGAATGAGCCCTTGAAGAAAAACTCTAGTAAATTCGAAGCATGGATTTAAAATGAGTTACACCGCCAACCTCTTTGAAAATCAAACTTTCAAGTAAGGGGTAACCCACTGTCATTTTTTCAAAATAAACTAGAGAAATTTTTATTAATTTTAGACGAAGTATGTTAAAGTTTTGAAAACCTATAAAATTTGTCGGAGACTTAATTTTAAATCTTATAATTTAGGACTTAAGAATAAACAACCTGAAGATTATATTGTTTCTCTGTTAAAATATAAAGGACAAGAACTTCCATAGATGTCCCGATTATATCCATTGATCCATATGATGACCATATAAATGTTTCCAATAAGACTACGATTGTATCGGATATTACAAAGTTATTGATACATCTTTACATCTTTTATCAAAGACAACTATGTAACACTGTAGAATTTATTTCTCTATTTATTAGATAAAAAACTCGTTCTCGTAAAGGTGAAATTGTGTCCATTTCCATGTGTCTCAGATAGACTTTGATATACTTCAAAAATTAAAGATACAAAAATCAAAAAAGAAACTAAACTAAATTAGTATATATACAGAGAATCATAGATTAGATCCAAGAGAACTTTAAATTCAAAAGAAACTAAATAAATTATATACTTACCAAATAGGTTTGAGATTTTTATGTTAAGAAACACGCGCTATAGATTGTGTTAACCGATGTCATCATCCATCAACCGCGTTGGAGCAATGCAAAAGTTATAGGTTATGATGGCGAAAAGAGAAACACCGTAAGATCGTGAAAACAATAATCATCTTCCCGTAAAAGCTCGCAAATATGACATGTGGAATTTAAATGATGATAAGTCATAGTCACTTCATATTAAGTCTATATGAATTTTAATGATTATAAAATGTCTTTATTTGAATATAAGAAAAATTTAAACATTTATAAAACAATCAACAACAAAAAAATAACATATATATGAAATATAGAATTGAGGTAAAAAATATTAATATAGAAAGACTATTAAATTTTTTAACTACGATAGTGAAAAGTTAACTTGACATTAACAAATTAGAAACTATGGGAAAAAACAAAGCAAAACCAAATCAAAATTCATAGTCACTTGTAAATTGTGAACATTTGGTTCACCATGCTTTTAGATGACTCATAATTACATGAATCCACATATATTACTGAATTTGGAGCTATTAATGCTCGAATGAACCCTTGAAGAAAAACTCTAGTAAATTCGAAGCATGGATTTAAAATGAGTTACACCGCCAACCTCTTCAAAACTCAAACTTTCAAGTAAGGGGCAACCCACTGTCATTTTTTCAAAATAAACTAGACAAATTGTTATTAATTTTAGACGAAGTATGTTCAAGTTCTAAAACCCTATAAAATTTGTCGGAGACTTAATTTTAAATCTTGTAAGTTAGGACATAAGAATAAACAACCTGAAGATTATATTGTTTCTATGTTAAAATATAAAGGACAAGAACTTTCATAGATGTCCGGATTATATCCATTGATCCATATGATGACCATATAAATGTCTCCAATAAGACTACGATTGTATCGGATATTACAAAGTTATTGATACATCTTTACATCTTTTATCAAAGACAACTATGTAACACTGTAGCATTTATTTCTCTATTTATTAGATAAAAAACTCGTTTTCGTAAAGGTGAAATTGTGTCCATTTCCATGTGTCTCAGATAGACTTTGATATACTTCAAAAATTAAAGATACAAAAATCAAAAAAGAAACTAAACTAAATTAGTATATATACAAAGAATCATAGATTGGATCCAAGAGAACTTTAAATTCAAAAGAAACTAAATAAATAAGATACTTACCAAAGAGGTTTGAGATTTTTATGTTAAGAAACACGCGCTATAGATTGTGTTAAACGATGTCATCATCCATCAACCGCGTTGGAGTAGTGAAAAAGTTGTAGGTTATGACGGTGAAAAGAGAAACATCGTGAGATCGTGAAAACAATAATCATCTTCTCGTAAAAGCTCGCAAATATGACATGTGGAATTTAAATGATTATAAGTCATCGTCACTTTATATTAAGTCTATATGAATTTTAATGATTATAAAATGTGTTTATTTGAATATAAGAAAAATTTAAACATTTATAAAACAATCAACAACAAAAAAATAACATATATATGAAATATAGAATTGAGAAAAAAAATATTAATATAGAAAGACTATTAAATTTTTTAACTACGATAGTGAAAAGTTAACTTGACATTAACAAATTAGAAACTATGGGAAAAACAAAGCAAAACCAAATCAAAATTCATAGTCACTTGTAAATTGTGAACATTTGGTTCACCATGCTTTTAGATGACTCATAATTACATGAATCCACATATATTACTGAATTTGGAGCTATTAATGCTCGAATGAGCCCTTGAAGAAAAACTCTAGTAAATTCGAAGCATGGATTTAAAATGAGTTACACCGCCAACCTCTTTAAAACTCAAACTTTCAAGTAAGGGGTAACCCACTGTCATTTTTTCAAAATAAACTAGACAAATTTTTATTAATTTTAGACGAAGTATGTTAAAGTTTTGAAAACCTATAAAATTTGTCGGAGACTTAATTTTAAATATTATAAGTTAGGACATAAGAATAAACAACCTGAAGATTATATTGTTTCACTGTTAAAATATAAAGGACAAGAACTTGCATAGATGTCCCGATTATATCCATTGATCCATATGATGACCATATAAATGTCGCCAATAAGACTACGATTGTATCGGATATTACAAAGTTATTGATACATCTTTACATCTTTTATCAAAGACAACTATGTAACACTGTAGCATTTATTTCTCTATTTATTAGATAAAAAACTCGTTCTCGTAATGGTGAAATTGTGTCCATTTCCATGTGTCTCAGATAGACTTTGATATACTTCAAAAATTAAAGATACAAAAATCAAAAAAGAAACTAAACTAAATTAGTATATATACAAAGAATCATAGATTAGATCCAAGAGAACTTTAAATTCAAAAGAAACTAAATAAATTAGATACTTACCAAAGAGGTTTACGATTTTTATGTTAAGAAACACGCTCTATAGATTGTGTTAAACGATGTCATCATCCATCAACCGCGTTGGAATAGTGAAAAAGTTGTAGGTTATGACGGTGAAAAGAGAAACATCGTGAGATCGTGAAAACAATAATCATCTTCTCGTAAAAACTCGCAAATATGACATGTGGAATTTAAATGATTATAAGTCATAGTCACTTTATATTAAGTCTATATGAATTTTAATGATTATAAAATGTCTTTATTTGAATATAAGAAAAATTTAAACATTTATAAAACAATCAACAACAAAAAAATAACATATATACGAAATATAGAATTGAGGTAAAAAATATTAATATAGAAAGACTATTAAATTTTTTAACTATGATAGTGAAAAGTTAACTTGACATTAACAAATTAGAAACTATGGGAAAAACAGAGCAAAACCAAATCAAAATTCATAGTCAATTGTAAATTGTGAACATTTGGTTCACCATGCTTTTAGATGACTCATAATTACATGAATCCACATATATTACTGAATTTGGAGCTATTAATGCTCGAATGAGCCCTTGAAGAAAAACTCTAGTAAATTCGAAGCATGGATTTAAAATGAGTTACACCGCCAACCTCTTTGAAAATCAAACTTTCAAGTAAGGGGTAACCCACTGTCATTTTTTCAAAATAAACTAGAGAAATTTTTATTAATTTTAGACGAAGTATGTTAAAGTTTTGAAAACCTATAAAATTTGTCGGAGACTTAATTTTAAATCTTATAATTTAGGACTTAAGAATAAACAACCTGAAGATTATATTGTTTCTCTGTTAAAATATAAAGGACAAGAACTTCCATAGATGTCCCGATTATATCCATTGATCCATATGATGACCATATAAATGTTTCCAATAAGACTACGATTGTATCGGATATTACAAAGTTATTGATACATCTTTACATCTTTTATCAAAGACAACTATGTAACACTGTAGAATTTATTTCTCTATTTATTAGATAAAAAACTCGTTCTCGTAAAGGTGAAATTGTGTCCATTTCCATGTGTCTCAGATAGACTTTGATATACTTCAAAAATTAAAGATACAAAAATCAAAAAAGAAACTAAACTAAATTAGTATATATACAGAGAATCATAGATTAGATCCAAGAGAACTTTAAATTCAAAAGAAACTAAATAAATTATATACTTACCAAATAGGTTTGAGATTTTTATGTTAAGAAACACGCGCTATAGATTGTGTTAACCGATGTCATCATCCATCAACCGCGTTGGAGCAATGCAAAAGTTATAGGTTATGATGGCGAAAAGAGAAACACCGTAAGATCGTGAAAACAATAATCATCTTCCCGTAAAAGCTCGCAAATATGACATGTGGAATTTAAATGATGATAAGTCATAGTCACTTTATATTAAGTCTATATGAATTTTAATGATTATAAAATGTCTTTATTTGAATATAAGAAAAATTTAAACATTTATAAAATAATCAACAACAAAAAAATAACATATATATGAAATATAGAATTGAGGTAAAAAATATTAATATAGAAAGACTATTAAATTTTTAAACTACGATAGTGAAAAGTTAACTTGACATTAACAAATTAGAAACTATGGGAAAAAACAAAGCAAAACCAAATCAAAATTCATAGTCACTTGTAAATTGTGAACATTTGGTTCACCATGCTTTTAGATGACTCATAATTACATGAATCCACATATATTACTGAATTTGGAGCTATTAATGCTCCAATGAGCCCTTGAAGAAAAACTATAGTAAATTCGAAGCATGGATTTAAAATGAGTTAAACCGCCAACCTCTTTGAAACTCAAACTTTCAAGTAAGGGGCAACCCACTGTCATTTTTTCAAAATAAACTAGAGAAATTGTTATTAATTTTAGACGAAGTATGTTCAAGTTCTGAAACCCTATAAAATTTGTCGGAGACTTAATTTAAAATCTTGTAAGTTAGGACATAAGAATAAACAACCTGAAGATTATATTGTTTCTCTGTTAAAATATAAAGGACAATAACTTCCATATATGTCCCGATTATATCCATTGATCCATATGATGACCATATAAATGTCGCCAATAAGACTACGATTGTATCGGATATTACAAAGTTATTGATATATCTTTACATCTTTTATGAAAGACAACTATGTAACACTGTAGCATTTATTTCTCTATTTATTAGATAAAAAACTCGTTCTCGTAAAGGTGAAATTGTGTCCATTTCCATGTGTCTCAGATAGACTTTGATATACTTCAAAAATTAAAGATACAAAAATCAACAAAGAAACTAAACTAAATTAGTATATATACAAAGAATCATAGATTAGATCCAAGAGAACTTTAAATTCAAAAGAAACTAAATAAATTAGATACTTACCAGAGGTTTGAGATTTTTATGTTACGTAACACGCGCTATAGATTGTGTTAAACGATGTCATCATCCATCAACCGCGTTGGAGCAGTGCAAAAGTTGTAGGTTATGACGGTGAAAAGAGAAACATCGTGAGATCGTTAAAACAATAATCATCTTACCGTAAAAGCTCGCAAATATGACATGTGGAATTTAAATGATTATAAGTCATAGTCTTTTTATATTAAGTATATATGAATTTTAATGATTATAAAATGTCTTTGTTTGAATATAAGAAAAAATTAAACATTTATAAAACAATCAACAACAAAAAAATAATATATATATATATATATATATATATATATATATATATATATATATATATATGAAATATAGAATTGAGGTAAAAAATATTAATATAAAAAGGCTATTTAATTTTTTAACTATGATAGTGAAAAGTTAACTTGACATTAACAAATTAGAAACTATGGGAAAAACAAAGAAAAACCAAATCAAAATTCATAGTCACTTGTAAATTGTGAACATTTGGTTCACCATGCTTTTAGATGACTCATAATTACATGAATCCACATATATTACTGAATTTGGAGCTATTAATGCTCGAATGAGCCCTTGAAGAAAAACTCTAGTAAATTCGAAGCATGGATTTAAAATGAGTTACACCGCCAACCTCTTTAAAACTCAAACTTTCAAGTAAGGGGCAACCCACTGTCATTTTTTCAAAATAAACTAGAGAAATTTTTATTAATTTTAGACGAAGTATGTTAAAGTTTTGAAAACCTATAAAATTTGTCGGAGATTTAATTTTAAATCTTATAAGTTAGGACATAAGAATAAACAACCTGAAGATTATATTGTTTCACTGTTAAAATATAAAGGACAAGAACTTCCATAGATGTCCCGATTATATCCATTGATCCATACGATGACCATATAAATGTCGCCAATAAGACTACGATTGTATCGGATATTACAAAGTTATTGATACATCTTTACATCTTTTATCAAAGACAACTATGTAACACTGTAGCATTTATTTCTCTATTTATTAGATAAAAAACTCGTTCTCGTAAAGGTGAAATTGTGTCCATTTCCATGTGTCTCAGATAGACTTTGATATACTTCAAAAATTAAAGATACAAAAATCAAAAAATAAACTAAACTAAATTAGTATATATACAAAGAATCATAAATTAGATCCAAGAGAACTTTAAATTCAAAATAAACTAAATAAATTAGATACTTACCAAAGAGGTTTGAGATTTTTATGTTAAGAAACACGCGCTATAGATTGTGTTAAATGATGTCATCATCCATAAACCGCGTTGGAGCAGTGCAAAAGTTATAGGTTATGACGGTGAAAAGAGAAACATCGTGAGATCGTGAAAACAATAATCATCTTCTCGTAAAAGCTCGCAAATATGACATGTGGAATTTAAATGATTATAAGTCATAGTCACTTTATATTAAGTCTATATGAATTTTAATGATTATAAAATGTCTTTATTTGAATATAAGAAAAATTTAAACATTTATAAAACAATCAACAACAAATAAATAACATATATATGAAATATAGAATTGAGGTAAAAAATATTAATATAGAAAGACTATTAAATTTTTTAACTATGATAGTGAAAAGTTAACTTGACATTAACAAATTACAAACTATGGAAAAAACAAAGCAAAACCAAATCAAAATTCATAGTCACTTGTAAATTGTGAACATTTGGTTTACCATGCTTTTAGATGACTCATAATTACATGAATCCACATATATTACTGAATTTGGAGCTATTAATGCTCGAATGAGCCCTTGAAGGAAAACTCTTGTAAATTCAAAGCATGGATTTAAAATGAGTTACATCGCCAACCTCTTTAAAACTCAAACTTTCAAGTAAGGGGAAACCCACTGTCATTTTTTCAAAATAAACTAGAGAAATTGTTATTAATTTTAGACGAAGTATGTTAAAGTTCTGAAAACCTATAAAATTTGTCAGAGACTTAATTTTAAATCTTATGAGTTAGGACATAAGCATAAACAACCTGAAGATTATATTGTTTCTCTGTTAAAATATAAAGGACAAGAACTTCCATAGATGTCCCGATTATATCCATTGATCCATATGATGACCATATAAATTGAGCCAATAAGACTACGATTGTATCGGATATTAAAAAGTTATTGATACATCTTTACATCTTTTATCAAACACAACTATGTAACAATGTAGCATTTATTTATCTATTTATTAGATAAAAAACTCGTTCTCGTAAAGGTGAAATTGTGTCCATTTCCATGTGTCTCAGATAGACTTTGATATACTTCAAAAATTAAAGATACAAAAATCAACAAAGAAACTAAACTAAATTAGTATATATACAAAGAATCATACATTAGATCCAAGAGAACTTTAAATTCAAAAGAAACTAAATAAATTAGATACTTACCAAAGAGGTTTGAGATTTTTATGTTAAGAAACACACGCTATAGATTGTGTTAAACGATGTCATCATCCATCAACCGCGTTGGAGCAGTGCAAAAGTTGTAGGTTATGACGGTGAAAAGAGAAACATCTTGAGATCGTTAAAACAATAATCATCTTACCGTTAAAGCTCGCAAATATGACATGTGGAATTTAAATGATTATAAGTCATAGTCTTTTTATATTAAGTATATATGAATTTTAATGATTATAAAATGTCTTTGTTTGAATATAAGAAAAAATTAAACATTTATAAAACAATCAACAACAAAAAATAACATATATATATATATATATGAAATATAGAATTGAGGTAAAAAATATTAATATAAAAAGGCTATTTAATTTTTTAACTATGATAGTGAAAAGTTAACTTGACATTAACAAATTAGAAACTATGGGAAAAACAAAGCAAAACCAAATCAAAATTCATAGTCACTTGTAAATTGTGAACATTTGGTTCACCATGCTTTTAGATGACTCATAATTTCATGAATCCACATATATTATTGTATTTGGAGCTATTAATGCTCGAATGAGCCCTTGAAGAAAAACTCTAGTAAATTCGAAGCATGGATTTAAAATGAGTTACACCGCCAACCTCTTTAAAACTCAAACTTTCAAGTAAGGGGCAACCCACTGTCATTTTTTCAAAATAAACTAGAGAAATTTTTATTAATTTTAGACGAAGTATGTTAAAGTTTGGAAAACCTATAAAATTTGTCGGAGATTTAATTTTAAATCTTATAAGTTAGGACATAAGAATAAACAACCTGAAGATTATATTGTTTCACTATTAAAATATAAAGGACAAGAACTTCCATAGATGTCCCGATTATATCCATTGATCCATACGATGACCATATAAATGTCGCCAATAAGACTACGATTGTATCGGATATTACAAAGTTATTGATACATCTTTACATCTTTTATCAAAGACAATTATGTAACACTGTAGCATTTATTTCTCTATTTATTAGATAAAAAACTCGTTCTCGTAAAGGTGAAATTGTGTCCATTTCCATGTGTCTCAGATAGACTTTGATATACTTCAAAAATTAAAGATACAAAAATCAAAAAATAAACTAAACTAAATTAGTATATATACAAAGAATCATAAATTAGATCCAAGAGAACTTTAAATTCAAAATAAACTAAATAAATTAGATACTTACCAAAGAGGTTTGAGATTTTTATGTTAAGAAACACGCGCTATAGATTGTGTTAAACGATGTCATCATCCATAAACCGCGTTGGAGCAGTGCAAAAGTTATAGGTTATGACAGTGAAAAGAGAAACATCGTGAGATCGTGAAAACAATAATCATCTTCTCGTAAAAGCTCGCAAATATGACATGTGGAATTTAAATGATTATAAGTCATAGTCACTTTATATTAAGTCTATATGAATTTTAATGATTATAAAATATCTTTATTTGAATATAAGAAAAATTTAAACATTTATAAAACAATCAACAACAAATAAATAACATATATATGAAATATAGAATTGAGGTAAAAAATATTAATATAGAAAGACTATTAAATTTTTTAATTATGAAAGTGAAAAGTTAACTTGACATTAACAAATTAGAAACTATGGAAAAAACAAAGCAAAACCAAATCAAAATTCATAGTCACTTGTAAATTGTGAACATTTGGTTTACCATGCTTTTAGATGACTCATAATTACATGAATCCACATATATTACTGAATTTGGAGCTATTAATGCTCGAATGAGCCCTTGAAGAAAAACTCTTGTAAATTCAAAGCATGGATTTAAAATGAGTTACACCGCCAACCTCTTTAAAACTCAAACTTTCAAGTAAGGGGAAACCCACTGTCATTTTTTCAAAATAAACTAGAGAAATTGTTATTAATTTTAGACGAAGTATGTTAAAGTTCTGAAAACCTATAAAATTTTTCGGAGACTTAATTTTAAATCTTATGAGTTAGGACATAAGAATAAACAACCTGAAGATTATATTGTTTCTCTGTTAAAATATAAAGGACAAGAACTTCCATAGATCTCCCGATTATATCCATTGATCCATATGATGACCATATAAATTGAGCCAATAAGACTACGATTGTATCGGATATTAAAAAGTTATTGATACATCTTTACATCTTTTATCAAACACAAATATGTAACACTATAGAATTTATTTATCTATTTATTAGATAAAAAACTCGTTCTCGTAAAGGTGAAATTGTGTCCATTTCCATGTGTCTCAGATAGACTTTGATATACTTCAAAAATTAAAAATACAAAAATCAAAAAAGAAACTAAACTAAATTAGTATATATACAAAGAATCATATATTAGATCCAAGAGAACTTTAAATTCAAAAGAAACTAAATAAATTAGATACTTACCAAAGAGGTTTGAGATTTTTATGTTACAAAACACGCGCTATAGATTGTGTTAAACGATGTCATCATCCATCAACCGCGTTGGAGTAGTGCAAAAGTTGTAGGTTATGACGGTGAAAAGAGAAACATCGTGAGATCGTTAAAACAATAATCATCTTACCGTAAAAGCTCGCAAATATGACATGTGGAATTTAAATGATTATAAGTCGTAGTCTTTTTATATTAAGTCTATATGAATTTTAATGATTATAAAATGTCTTTGTTTGAATATAAGAAAAAATTAAACATTTATAAAACAATCAACAACAAAAAAATAACATATATATATATATATATATATATGAAATATAGAATTGGGGTAAAAAATATTAATATAAAAAGGCTATTTAATTTTTTAACTATGATAGTGAAAAGTTAACTTGACATTAACAAATTAGAAACTATGGGAAAAACAAAGCAAAACCAAATAAAAATTCATAGTCACTTGTAAATTGTGAACATTTGGTTCACCATGCTTTTAGATGACTCATAATTACATGAATCCACATATATTACTGAATTTGGAGCTATTAATGCTCCAATGAGCCCTTGAAGAAAAACTCTAGTAAATTCGAAGCATGGATTTAAAATGAGTTACACCGCCAACCTCTTTGAAATTCAAACTTTCAAGTAAGGGGCAACCCACTGTCATTTATTCAAAATAAACTAGAGAAATTGTTATTAATTTTAGACGAAGTATGTTCAAGTTCTGAAACCCTATAAAATTTGTTGGAGACTTAATTTTAAATCTTGTAAGTTAGGACATAAGAATAAACAACCTGAAGATTATATTGTTTCTCTGTTAAAATATAAAGGACAAGAACTTCCATATATGTCCCGATTATATCCATTGATCCATATGATGACCATATAAATGTCGCCAATAAGACTACGATTGTATCGGATATTACAAAGTTATTGATATATCTTTACATCTTTTATGAAAGACAACTATGTAACACTGTAGCATTTATTTCTCTATTTATTAGATAAAAAACTCGTTCTCGTAAAGGTGAAATTGTGTCCATTTCCATGTGTCTCAGATAGACTTTGATATACTTCAAAAATTAAAGATACAAAAATCAAAAAAGAAACTAAACTAAATTAGTATATATACAAAGAATCATAAATTAGATCCAAGAGAACTTTAAATTCAAAAGAAACTAAATAAATTAGATACTTACCAAAGAGGTTTGAGATTTTTATGTTAAGAAACACGCGCTATAGATTGTGTTAAACGATGTCATCATCCATCAACCGCGTTGGAGCAATGCAAAAGTTATAGGTTATGATGGTGAAAAGAGAAACATCGTAAGATCGTGAAAACAGTAATCATCTTCCCGTAAAAGCTCGCAAATATGACATGTGGAATTTAAATGAGGATAAGTCATAGTCACTTTATATTAAGTCTATATGAATTTTAATGATTATAAAATGTCTTTATTTGAATATAAGAAAAATTTAAACATTTATAAAACAATCAACAACAAATAAATAACATATATATGAAATATAGAATTGAGAAAAAAAATATTAATATAGAAAGACTATTAAATTTTTTAACTACGATAGTGAAAAGTTAACTTGACATTAACAAACTAGAAACTATGGGAAAAACAAAGCAAAACCAAATCAAAATTCATAGTCACTTGTAAATTGTGAACATTTGGTTCACCATGCTTTTAGATGACTCATAATTACATAAATCCACATATATTACTGAATTTGGAGCTATTAATGCTCGAATGAGCCCTTGAAGAAAAACTCTAGTAAATTCGAAGCATGGATTTAAAATGAGTTACACCGCCAACCTCTTTAAAACTCAAACTTTCAAGTAAGGGGTAACCCACTGTCATTTTTTCAAAATAAACTAGACAAATTTTTATTAATTTTTGACGAAGTATGTTAAAGTTTTGAAAACCTATAAAATTTGTCGGAGACTTAATTTTAAATATTATAAGTTAGGACATAAGAATAAACAACCTGAAGATTATATTGTTTCACTGTTAAAATATAAAGGACAAGAACTTGCATAGATGTCCCGATTATATCCATTGATCCATATGATGACCATATAAATGTCGCCAATAAGACTACGATTGTATCGGATATTACAAAGTTATTGATACATCTTTACATCTTTTATCAAAGACAACTATGTAACACTGTAGCATTTATTTCTCTATTTATTAGATAAAAAACTCGTTCTCGTAATGGTGAAATTGTGTCCATTTCCATGTGTCTCAGATAGACTTTGATATACTTCAAAAATTAAAGATACAAAAATCAAAAAAGAAACTAAACTAAATTAGTATATATACAAAGAATCATAGATTAGATCCAAGAGAACTTTAAATTCAAAAGAAACTAAATAAATTAGATACTTACCAAAGAGGTTTGAGATTTTTATGTTAAGAAACACGCTCTATAGATTGTGTTAAACGATGTCATCATCCATCAACCGCGTTGGAATAGTGAAAAAGTTGTAGGTTATGACGGTGAAAAGAGAAACATCGTGAGATCGTGAAAACAATAATCATCTTCTCGTAAAAGCTCGCAAATATGACATGTGGAATTTAAATGATTATAAGTCATAGTCACTTTATATTAAGTCTATATGAATTTTAATGATTATAAAATGTCTTTATTTGAATATAAGAAAAATTTAAACATTTATAAAACAATCAACAACAAAAAAATAACATATATACGAAATATAGAATTGAGGTAAAAAATATTAATATAGAAAGACTATTAAATTTTTTAACTATGATAGTGAAAAGTTAACTTGACATTAACAAATTAGAAACTATGGGAAAAACAGAGCAAAACCAAATCAAAATTCATAGTCAATTGTAAATTGTGAACATTTGGTTCACCATGCTTTTAGATGACTCATAATTACATGAATCCACATATATTACTGAATTTGGAGCTATTAATGCTCGAATGAGCCCTTGAAGAAAAACTCTAGTAAATTCGAAGCATGGATTTAAAATGAGTTACACCGCCAACCTCTTTGAAAATCAAACTTTCAAGTAAGGGGTAACCCACTGTCATTTTTTCAAAATAAACTAGAGAAATTTTTATTAATTTTAGACGAAGTATGTTAAAGTTTTGAAAACCTATAAAATTTGTCGGAGACTTAATTTTAAATCTTATAATTTAGGACTTAAGAATAAACAACCTGAAGATTATATTGTTTCTCTGTTAAAATATAAAGGACAAGAACTTCCATAGATGTCCCGATTATATCCATTGATCCATATGATGACCATATAAATGTTTCCAATAAGACTACGATTGTATCGGATATTACAAAGTTATTGATACATCTTTACATCTTTTATCAAAGACAACTATGTAACACTGTAGCATTTATTTCTCTATTTATTAGATAAAAAACTCGTTCTCGTAAAGGTGAAATTGTGTCCATTTCCATGTGTCTCAGATAGACTTTGATATACTTCAAAAATTAAAGATACAAAAATCAAAAAAGAAACTAAACTAAATTAGTATATATACAGAGAATCATAGATTAGATCCAAGAGAACTTTAAATTCAAAAGAAACTAAATAAATTAGATACTTACCAAATAGGTTTGAGATTTTTATGTTAAGAAACACGCGCTATAGATTGTGTTAACCGATGTCATCATCCATCAACCGCGTTGGAGCAATGCAAAAGTTATAGGTTATGATGGCGAAAAGAGAAACATCGTAAGATCGTGAAAACAGTAATCATCTTCCCGTAAAAGCTCGCAAATATGACATGTGGAATTTAAATGATGATAAGTCATAGTCACTTTATATTAAGTCTATATGAATTTTATAGATTATAAAATGTCTTTATTTGAATATAAGAAAAATTTAAACATTTATAAAACAATCAACAACAAAAAAATAACATATATATGAAATATAGAATTGAGGTAAAAAATATTAATATAGAAAGACTATTAAATGTTTTAACTATGATAGTGAAAAGTTAACTTGACATTAACAAATTAGAAACTATGGGAAAAACAAAGCAAAACCAAATCAAAATTCATAGTCACTTGTAAATTGTGAACATTTGGTTCACCATGCTTTTAGATGACTCATAATTACATGAATCCACATATATTACTGAATTTGGAGCTATTAATGCTCGAATGAGCCCTTGAAGAAAAACTCTAGTAAATTCGAAGCATGGATTTAAAATGAGTTACACCGCCAACCTCTTCAAAACTCAAACTTTCAAGTAAGGGGCAACCCACTGTCATTTTTTCAAAATAAACTAGAGAAATTGTTATTAATTTTAGACGAAGTATGTTCTAGTTCTAAAACCCTATAAAATTTGTCGGAGACTTAATTTTAAATCTTGTAAGTTAGGACATAAGAATAAACAACCTGAAGATTATATTGTTTCTATGTTAAAATATAAAGGACAAGAACTTCCATAGATGTCCGGATTATATCCATTGATCCATATGATGACCATATAAATGTCTCCAATAAGACTACGATTGTATCGGATATTACAAAGTTATTGATACATCTTTACATCTTTTATCAAAGACAACTATGTAACACTGTAGCATTTATTTCTCTATTTATTAGATAAAAAACTCGTTTTCGTAAAGGTGAAATTGTGTCCATTTCCATGTGTCTCAGATAGACTTTGATATACTTCAAAAATTAAAGATACAAAAATCAAAAAAGAAACTAAACTAAATTAATATATATACAAAGAATCATAGATTGGATCCAAGAGAACTTTAAATTCAAAAGAAACTAAATAAATAAGATACTTACCAAAGAGGTTTGAGATTTTTATGTTAAGAAACACGCGCTATAGATTGTGTTAAACGATGTCATCATCCATCAACCGCGTTGGAGTAGTGAAAAAGTTGTAGGTTATGACGGTGAAAAGAGAAACATCGTGAGATCGTGAAAACAATAATCATCTTCTCGTAAAAGCTCGCAAATATGACATGTGGAATTTAAATGATTATAAGTCATAGTCACTTTATATTAAGTCTATATGAATTTTAATGATTATAAAATGTGTTTATTTGAATATAAGAAAAATTTAAACATTTATAAAACAATCAACAACAAAAAAATAACATATATATGAAATATAGAATTGAGAAAAAAAATATTAATAAAGAAAGACTATTAAATTTTTTAACTACGATAGTGAAAAGTTAACTTGACATTAACAAATTAGAAACTATGGGAAAAACAAAGCAAAACCAAATCAAAATTCATAGTCACTTGTAAATTGTGAACATTTGGTTCACCATGCTTTTAGATGACTCATAATTACATGAATCCACATATATTACTGAATTTGGAGCTATTAATGCTCGAATGAGCCCTTGAAGAAAAACTCTAGTAAATTCGAAGCATGGATTTAAAATGAGTTACACCGCCAACCTCTTTAAAACTCAAACTTTCAAGTAAGGGGTAACCCACTGTCATTTTTTCAAAATAAACTAGACAAATTTTTATTAATTTTAGACGAAGTATGTTAAAGTTTTGAAAACCTATAAAATTTGTCGGAGACTTAATTTTAAATATTATAAGTTAGGACATAAGAATAAACAACCTGAAGATTATATTGTTTCACTGTTAAAATATAAAGGACAAGAACTTGCATAGATGTCCCGATTATATCCATTGATCCATATGATGACCATATAAATGTCGCCAATAAGACTACGATTGTATCGGATATTACAAAGTTATTGATACATCTTTACATCTTTTATCAAAGACAACTATGTAACACTGTAGCATTTATTTCTCTATTTATTAGATAAAAAACTCGTTCTCGTAATGGTGAAATTGTGTCCATTTCCATGTGTCTCAGATAGACTTTGATATACTTCAAAAATTAAAGATACAAAAATCAAAAAAGAAACTAAACTAAATTAGTATATATACAAAGAATCATAGATTAGATCCAAGAGAACTTTAAATTCAAAAGAAACTAAATAAATTAGATACTTACCAAAGAGGTTTGAGATTTTTATGTTAAGAAACACGCTCTATAGATTGTGTTAAACGATGTCATCATCCATCAACCGCGTTGGAATAGTGAAAAAGTTGTAGGTTATGACGGTGAAAAGAGAAACATCGTGAGATCGTGAAAACAATAATCATCTTCTCGTAAAAGCTCGCAAATATGACATGTGGAATTTAAATGATTATAAGTCATAGTCACTTTATATTAAGTCTATATGAATTTTAATGATTATAAAATGTGTTTATTTGAATATAAGAAAAATTTAAACATTTATAAAACAATCAACAACAAAAAAATAACATATATATGAAATATAGAATTGAGAAAAAAAATATTAATAAAGAAAGACTATTAAATTTTTTAACTACGATAGTGAAAAGTTAACTTGACATTAACAAATTAGAAACTATGGGAAAAACAAAGCAAAACCAAATCAAAATTCATAGTCACTTGTAAATTGTGAACATTTGGTTCACCATGCTTTTAGATGACTCATAATTACATGAATCCACATATATTACTGAATTTGGAGCTATTAATGCTCGAATGAGCCCTTGAAGAAAAACTCTAGTAAATTCGAAGCATGGATTTAAAATGAGTTACACCGCCAACCTCTTTAAAACTCAAACTTTCAAGTAAGGGGTAACCCACTGTCATTTTTTCAAAATAAACTAGACAAATTTTTATTAATTTTAGACGAAGTATGTTAAAGTTTTGAAAACCTATAAAATTTGTCGGAGACTTAATTTTAAATATTATAAGTTAGGACATAAGAATAAACAACCTGAAGATTATATTGTTTCACTGTTAAAATATAAAGGACAAGAACTTGCATAGATGTCCCGATTATATCCATTGATCCATATGATGACCATATAAATGTCGCCAATAAGACTACGATTGTATCGGATATTACAAAGTTATTGATACATCTTTACATCTTTTATCAAAGACAACTATGTAACACTGTAGCATTTATTTCTCTATTTATTAGATAAAAAACTCGTTCTCGTAATGGTGAAATTGTGTCCATTTCCATGTGTCTCAGATAGACTTTGATATACTTCAAAAATTAAAGATACAAAAATCAAAAAAGAAACTAAACTAAATTAGTATATATACAAAGAATCATAGATTAGATCCAAGAGAACTTTAAATTCAAAAGAAACTAAATAAATTAGATACTTACCAAAGAGGTTTGAGATTTTTATGTTAAGAAACACGCTCTATAGATTGTGTTAAACGATGTCATCATCCATCAACCGCGTTGGAATAGTGAAAAAGTTGTAGGTTATGACGGTGAAAAGAGAAACATCGTGAGATCGTGAAAACAATAATCATCTTCTCGTAAAAGCTCGCAAATATGACATGTGGAATTTAAATGATTATAAGTCATAGTCACTTTATATTAAGTCTATATGAATTTTAATGATTATAAAATGTCTTTATTTGAATATAAGAAAAATTTAAACATTTATAAAACAATCAACAACAAAAAAATAACATATATACGAAATATAGAATTGAGGTAAAAAATATTAATATAGAAAGACTATTAAATTTTTTAACTATGATAGTGAAAAGTTAACTTGACATTAACAAATTATAAACTATGGGAAAAACAGAGCAAAACCAAATCAAAATTCATAGTCAATTGTAAATTGTGAACATTTGGTTCACCATGCTTTTAGATGACTCATAATTACATGAATCCACATATATTACTGAATTTGGAGCTATTAATGCTCGAATGAGCCCTTGAAGAAAAACTCTAGTAAATTCGAAGCATGGATTTAAAATGAGTTACACCGCCAACCTCTTTGAAAATCAAACTTTCAAGTAAGGGGTAACCCACGGTCATTTTTTCAAAATAAACTAGAGAAATTTTTATTAATTTTAGACGAAGTATGTTAAAGTTTTGAAAACCTATAAAATTTGTCGGAGACTTAATTTTAAATCTTATAATTTAGGACTTAAGAATAAACAACCTGAAGATTATATTGTTTCTCTGTTAAAATATAAAGGACAAGAACTTCCATAGATGTCCCGATTATATCCATTGATCCATATGATGACCATATAAATGTTTCCAATAAGACTACGATTGTATCGGATATTACAAAGTTATTGATACATCTTTACATCTTTTATCAAAGACAACTATGTAACACTGTAGCATTTATTTCTCTATTTATTAGATAAAAAACTCGTTCTCGTAAAGGTGAAATTGTGTCCATTTCCATGTGTCTCAGATAGACTTTGATATACTTCAAAAATTAAAGATACAAAAATCAAAAAAGAAACTAAACTAAATTAGTATATATACAGAGAATCATAGATTAGATCCAAGAGAACTTTAAATTCAAAAGAAACTAAATAAATTAGATACTTACCAAATAGGTTTGAGATTTTTATGTTAAGAAACACGCGCTATAGATTGTGTTAACTGATGTCATCATCCATCAACCGCGTTGGAGCAATGCAAAAGTTATAGGTTATGATGGCGAAAAGAGAAACATCATAAGATCGTGAAAACAGTAATCATCTTCCCGTAAAAGCTCGCAAATATGACATGTGGAATTTAAATGATGATAAGTCATAGTCACTTTATATTAAGTCTATATGAATTTTATAGATTATAAAATGTCTTTATTTGAATATAAGAAAAATTTAAACATTTATAAAACAATCAACAACAAAAAAATAACATATATATGAAATATAGAATTGAGGTAAAAAATATTAATATAGAAAGACTATTAAATGTTTTAACTATGATAGTGAAAAGTTAACTTGACATTAACAAATTAGAAACTATGGGAAAAACAAAGCAAAACCAAATCAAAATTCATAGTCACTTGTAAATTGTGAACATTTGGTTCACCATGCTTTTAGATGACTCATAATTACATGAATCCACATATATTACTGAATTTGGAGCTATTAATGCTCGAATGAGCCCTTGAAGAAAAACTCTAGTAAATTCGAAGCATGGATTTAAAATGAGTTACACCGCCAACCTCTTCAAAACTCAAACTTTCAAGTAAGGGGCAACCCACTGTCATTTTTTCAAAATAAACTAGAGAAATTGTTATTAATTTTAGACGAAGTATGGTCTAGTTCTAAAACCCTATAAAATTTGTCGGAGACTTAATTTTAAATCTTGTAAGTTAGGACATAAGAATAAACAACCTGAAGATTATATTGTTTCTATGTTAAAATATAAAGGACAAGAACTTCCATAGATGTCCGGATTATATCCATTGATCCATATGATGACCATATAAATGTCTCCAATAAGACTACGATTGTATCGGATATTACAAAGTTATTGATACATCTTTACATCTTTTATCAAAGACAACTATGTAACACTGTAGCATTTATTTCTCTATTTATTAGATAAAAAACTCGTTTTCGTAAAGGTGAAATTGTGTCCATTTCCATGTGTCTCAGATAGACTTTGATATACTTCAAAAATTAAAGATACAAAAATCAAAAAAGAAACTAAACTAAATTAGTATATATACAAAGAATCATAGATTGGATCCAAGAGAACTTTAAATTCAAAAGAAACTAAATAAATAAGATACTTACCAAAGAGGTTTGAGATTTTTATGTTAAGAAACACGCGCTATAGATTGTGTTAAACGATGTCATCATCCATCAACCGCGTTGGAGTAGTGAAAAAGTTGTAGGTTATGACGGTGAAAAGAGAAACATCGTGAGATCGTGAAAACAATAATCATCTTCTCGTAAAAGCTCGCAAATATGACATGTGGAATTTAAATGATTATAAGTCATAGTCACTTTATATTAAGTCTATATGAATTTTAATGATTATAAAATGTGTTTATTTGAATATAAGAAAAATTTAAACATTTATAAAACAATCAACAACAAAAAAATAACATATATATGAAATATAGAATTGAGAAAAAAAATATTAATATAGAAAGACTATTAAATTTTTTAACTACGATAGTGAAAAGTTAACTTGACATTAACAAATTAGAAACTATGGGAAAAACAAAGCAAAACCAAATCAAAATTCATAGTCACTTGTAAATTGTGAACATTTGGTTCACCATGCTTTTAGATGACTCATAATTACATGAATCCACATATATTACTGAATTTGGAGCTATTAATGCTCGAATGAGCCCTTGAAGAAAAACTCTAGTAAATTTGAAGCATGGATTTAAAATGAGTTACACCGCCAACCTCTTTAAAACTCAAACTTTCAAGTAAGTGGTAACCCACTGTCATTTTTTCAAAATAAACTAGACAAATTTTTATTAATTTTAGACGAAGTATGTTAAAGTTTTGAAAACCTATAAATATTGTCGAAGACTTAATTTTAAATATTATAAGTTAGGACATAAGAATAAACAACCTGAAGATTATATTGTTTCACTGTTAAAATATAAAGGACAAGAACTTGCATAGATGTCCCGATTATATCCATTGATCCATATGATGACCATATAAATGTCGCCAATAAGACTACGATTGTATCGGATATTACAAAGTTATTGATACATCTTTACATCTTTTATCAAAGACAACTATGTAACACTGTAGCATTTATTTCTCTATTTATTAGATAAAAAACTCGTTCTCGTAATGGTGAAATTGTGTCCATTTCCATGTGTCTCAGATAGACTTTGATATACTTCAAAAATTAAAGATACAAAAATCAAAAAAGAAACTAAACTAAATTAGTATATATACAAAGAATCATAGATTAGATCCAAGAGAACTTTAAATTCAAAAGAAACTAAATAAATTAGATACTTACCAAAGAGGTTTGAGATTTTTATGTTAAGAAACACGCTCTATAGATTGTGTTAAACGATGTCATCATCCATCAACCGCGTTGGAATAGTGAAAAAGTTGTAGGTTATGACGGTGAAAAGAGAAACATCGTGAGATCGTGAAAACAATAATCATCTTCTCGTAAAAGCTCGCAAATATGACATGTGGAATTTAAATGATTATAAGTCATAGTCACTTTATATTAAGTCTATATGAATTTTAATGATTATAAAATGTCTTTATTTGAATATAAGAAAAATTTAAACATTTATAAAACAATCAACAACAAAAAAATAAAATATATACGAAATATAGAATTGAGGTAAAAAATATTAATATAGAAAGACTATTAAATTTTTTAACTATGATAGTGAAAAGTTAACTTGACATTAACAAATTATAAACTATGGGAAAAACAGAGCAAAACCAAATCAAAATTCATAGTCAATTGTAAATTGTGAACATTTGGTTCACCATGCTTTTAGATGACTCATAATTACATGAATCCACATATATTACTGAATTTGGAGCTATTAATGCTCGAATGAGCCCTTGAAGAAAAACTCTAGTAAATTCGAAGCATGGATTTAAAATGAGTTACACCGCCAACCTCTTTGAAAATCAAACTTTCAAGTAAGGGGTAACCCACTGTCATTTTTTCAAAATAAACTAGAGAAATTTTTATTTATTTTAGACGAAGTATGTTAAAGTTTTGAAAACCTATAAAATTTGTCGGAGACTTAATTTTAAATCTTATAATTTAGGACTTAAGAATAAACAACCTGAAGATTATATTGTTTCTCTGTTAAAATATAAAGGACAAGAACTTCCATAGATGTCCCGATTATATCCATTGATCCATATGATGACCATATAAATGTTTCCAATAAGACTACGATTGTATCGGATATTACAAAGTTATTGATACATCTTTACATCTTTTATCAAAGACAACTATGTAACACTGTAGCATTTATTTCTCTATTTATTAGATAAAAAACTCGTTCTCGTAAAGGTGAAATTGTGTCCATTTCCATGTGTCTCAGATAGACTTTGATATACTTCAAAAATTAAAGATACAAAAATCAAAAAAGAAACTAAACTAAATTAGTATATATACAGAGAATCACAGATTAGATCCAAGAGAACTTTAAATTCAAAAGAAACTAAATAAATTAGATACTTACCAAATAGGTTTGAGATTTTTATGTTAAGAAACACGCGCTATAGATTGTGTTAACTGATGTCATCATCCATCAACCGCGTTGGAGCAATGCAAAAATTATAGGTAATGATGGCGAAAAGAGAAACATCGTAAGATCGTGAAAACAGTAATCATCTTCCCGTAAAAGCTCGCAAATATGACATGTGGAATTTAAATGATGATAAGTCATAGTCACTTTATATTAAGTCTATATGAATTTTATAGATTATAAAATGTCTTTATTTGAATATAAGAAAAATTTAAACATTTATAAAACAATCAACAACAAAAAAATAACATATATGAGAAATATAGAATTGAGGTAAAAAATATTAATATAGAAAGACTATTAAATGTTTTAACTATGATAGTGAAAAGTTAACTTGACATTAACAAATTAGAAACTATGGGAAAAACAAAGCAAAACCAAATCAAAATTCATAGTCACTTGTAAATTGTGAACATTTGGTTCACCATGCTTTTAGATGACTCATAATTACATGAATCCACATATATTACTGAATTTGGAGCTATTAATGCTCGAATGAGCCCTTGAAGAAAAACTCTAGTAAATTCGAAGCATGGATTTAAAATGAGTTACACCGCCAACCTCTTCAAAACTCAAACTTTCAAGTAAGGGGCAACCCACTGTCATTTTTTCAAAATAAACTAGAGAAATTGTTATTAATTTTAGACGAAGTATGTTCTAGTTCTAAAACCCTATAAAATTTGTCGGAGACTTAATTTTAAATCTTGTAAGTTAGGACATAAGAATAAACAACCTGAAGATTATATTGTTTCTATGTTAAAATATAAAGGACAAGAACTTCCATAGATGTCCGGATTATATCCATTGATCCATATGATGACCATATAAATGTCTCCAATAAGACTACGATTGTATCGGATATTACAAAGTTATTGATACATCTTTACATCTTTTATCAAAGACAACTATGTAACACTGTAGCATTTATTTCTCTATTTATTAGATAAAAAACTCGTTTTCGTAAAGGTGAAATTGTGTCCATTTCCATGTGTCTCAGATAGACTTTGATATACTTCAAAAATTAAAGATACAAAAATCAAAAAAGAAACTAAACTAAATTAGTATATATACAAAGAATCATAGATTGGATCCAAGAGAACTTTAAATTCAAAAGAAACTAAATAAATAAGATACTTACCAAAGAGGTTTGAGATTTTTATGTTAAGAAACACGCGCTATAGATTGTGTTAAACGATGTCATCATCCATCAACCGCGTTGGAGTAGTGAAAAAGTTGTAGGTTATGACGGTGAAAAGAGAAACATCGTGAGATCATGAAAACAATAATCATCTTCTCGTAAAAGCTCGCAAATATGACATGTGGAATTTAAATGATTATAAGTCATAGTCACTTTATATTAAGTCTATATGAATTTTAATGATTATAAAATGTGTTTATTTGAATATAAGAAAAATTTAAACATTTATAAAACAATCAACAACAAAAAAATAACATATATATGAAATATAGAATTGAGAAAAAAAATATTAATATAGAAAGACTATTAAATTTTTTAACTACGATAGTGAAAAGTTAACTTGACATTAACAAATTAGAAACTATGGGAAAAACAAAGCAAAACCAAATCAAAATTCATAGTCACTTGTAAATTGTGAACATTTGGTTCACCATGCTTTTAGATGACTCATAATTACATGAATCCACATATATTACTGAATTTGGAGCTATTAATGCTCGAATGAGCCCTTGAAGAAAAACTCTAGTAAATTTGAAGCATGGATTTAAAATGAGTTACACCGCCAACCTCTTTAAAACTCAAACTTTCAAGTAAGTGGTAACCCACTGTCATTTTTTCAAAATAAACTAGAGAAATTTTTATTAATTTTAGACGAAGTATGTTAAAGTTTTGAAAACCTATAAAATTTGTCGGAGACTTAATTTTAAATCTTATAAGTTAGGACATAAGAATAAACAACCTGAAGATTATATTGTTTCTCTGTTAAAATATAAAGGACAAGAACTTCCATAGATGTCCCGATTATATCCATTGATCCATATGATGACCATATAAATGTTTCCAATAAGACTACGATTGTATCAGATATTACAAAGTTATTGATACATCTTTACATCTTTTATCAAAGACAACTATGTAACACTGTAGCATTTATTTCTCTATTTATTAGATAAAAAACTCGTTCTCGTAAAGGTGAAATTGTGTCCATTTCCATGTGTCTCAGATAGACTTTGATATAATTCAAAAATTAAAGATACAAAAATCAAAAAAGAAACTAAACTAAATTAGTATATATACAGAGAATCATAGATTAGATCCAAGAGAACTTTAAATTCAAAAGAAACTAAATAAATTAGATACTTACCAAAGAGGTTTGAGATTTTTATGTTAAGAAACACGCGCTATAGATTGTGTTAAACGATGTCATCATCCATCAACCGCGTTGGAGTAGTGAAAAAGTTGTAGGTTATGACGGTGAAAAAAGAAACATCGTGAGATCGTGAAAACAATAATCATCTTCTCGTAAAAGCTCGCAAATATGACATGTGGAATTTAGATGATTATAAGTCATAGTCACTTTATATTAAGTCTATATGAATTTTAATGATTATAAAATGTCTTTATTTTAATATAAGAAAATTTTAAACATTTATAAAACAATCAACAACAAAAAAATAACATATATATGAAATATAGAATCGAGGTAAAAAATATTAATATAGAAAGACTATTAAATTTTTTAACTATGATAGTGAAAAGTTAACTTGACATTAACAAATTAGAAACTATGGGAAAAACAAAGCAAAACCAAATCAAAATTCATAGTCACTTGTAAATTGTGAACATTTGGTTCACCATGATTTTAGATGACTCATAATTACATGAATCCACATATATTCCTGAATTTGGAGCTATTAATGCTCGAATGAGCCCTTGAAGAAAAACTCTAGTAAATTCGAAGCATGGATTTAAAATGAGTTACACCACCAACCTCTTTAAAACTCAAACTTTCATGTAAGGGGCAACCCACTGTAATTTTTTCCAAATAAACTAGAGAAATTTTTATTAATTTTAGACCAAGTATGTTAAAGTTTTGAAAACCTATAAAATTTGTCGGAGACTTAATTTTAAATCTTATAAGTTAGGACATAAGAATAAACAACCTGAAGATTATATTGTTTTTCTTTTAAAATATAAAGGACAAGAACTTCCATAGATGTCCGGATTATATCCATTGATCCATATGATGACCATATAAATTGCACCAATAAGACTACGATTGTATCGGATATTACAATGTTATTGATACATCTTTACATCTTTTATCAAAGACAACTATGTAACACTGTAGCATTTATTTCTCTATTTATTAGATAAAAAACTCGTTCTCGTAAAGGTGAAATTGTGTCCATTTCCATGTGTCTCAGATAGACTTTGATATACTTCAAAAATTAAAGATACAAAAATCAAAAAAGAAACTAAACTAAATTAGTATATATACAAATAATCATAGATTAGATCCAAGAGAACTTTAAATTCAAAAAAACTGAATAAATTAGATACTTACCAAAGAGGTTTGATATTTTTATGTTAAGAAACACGCGCTATAGATTGTGTTAAACGATGTCATCATCCATCAACCGCGTTGGAGTAGTGAAAAAGTTGTAGGTTATGACGGTGAAAAGAGAAACATCGTGAGATCGTGAAAACAATAATCATCTTCTCGTAAAAGCTCGCAAATATGACATGTGGAATTTAAATGATTATAAGTCATAGTCACTTTATATTAAGTCTGTATGAATTTTAATGATTATAAAATGTCTTTATTTGAATATAAGAAAAATTTAAACATTTATAAAACAATCAACAACAAAAAAATAACATATATATGAAATATAGAATTGAGGTAAAAAATATTAATATAGAAAGACTATTAAATTTTTTAACTATGATAGTGAAAAGTTAACTTGACATTAACAAATTAGAAACTATGGGAAAAACAAAGCAAAACCAAATCAAAATTCATTGTCACTTGTAAATTGTGAACATTTGGATCACCGTGCTTTTAGATGACTCATAATTACATGAATCCACATATATTACTGAATTTGGAGCTATTAATGCTCGAATGAGCCCTTGAAGAAAAACTGTAGTAAATTCGAAGCATGGATTTAAAATGAGTTACACCGCCAACCACTTTAAAACTCAAACTTTCAAGTAAGGGGTAACCCACTGTCATTTTTTCAAAATAAACTAGAGAAATTTTTATTAATTTTAGACGAAGTATGTTAAAGTTTTGAAAACCTATAAAATATGTCGGAGACTTAATTTTAAATCTTATAAGTTAGGACATTAGAATAAACAACCTGAAGATTATATTGTTTCTCTGTTAAAATATAAAGGACAAGAACTTCCATAGATGTCCCGATTATATCCATTGATCCATATGATGACCATATAAATGACGCCAATAAGACTAGGATTGTATCGGATATTACAAAGTTATTGATACATCTTTACATCTTTTATCAAAGACAACTATGTAACACTGTAGCATTTATTTCTCCATTTATTAGATAAAAAACTCGTTCTCGTAAAGGTGAAATTGTGTCCATTTCCATGTGTCTCAGATAGACTTTGATATACTTCAAAAATTAAAGATAAAAAAATCAAAAAAGAAACTAAACTAAATTAGTATATATATACAGAGAATCATAGATTAGATCCAAGAGAACTTTAAATTCAAAAGAAACTAAATAAATTAGATACTTACCAAAGAGGTTTGAGATTTTTATGTTAAGAAACACGCGCTATAGATTGTGTTAAACGATGTCATCATCCATCAACCGCGTTGGAGTAGTGAAAAAGTTGTAGGTTATGACGGTGAAAAGAGAAACATCGTGAGATCGTGAAAAAAATAATCATCTTCTCGTAAAAGCTCGCAAATATGACATGTGGAATTTAAATGATTATAAGTCATAGTCACTTTATATTAAGTCTATATGAATTTTAATGATTATAAAATGTCTTTATTTGAAAATAAGAAAATTTTAAACATTTATAAAACAATCAACAACAAAAAAATAACATATATATGAAATATAGAATCGAGGTAAAAAATATTAATATAGAAAGACTATTAAATTTTTTAACTATGATAGTGAAAAGTTAACTTGACATTAACAAATTAGAAACTATGGGAAAAACAAAGCAAAACCAAATCAAAATTCATAGTCACTTGTAAATTGTGAACATTTGGTTCACCATGCTTTTAGATGACTCATAATTACATGAATCCACATATATTACTGAATTTGGAGCTATTAATGCTCGAATGAGCCCTTGAAGAAAAACTCTAGTAAATTAGAAGCATGGATTTAAAATGAGTTACACCGCCAACCTCTTTAAAACTCAAACTTTCATGTAAGGGGCAACCCACTGTAATATTTTCCAAATAAACTAGAGAAATTTTTATTAATTTTAGACGAAGTATGTTAAAGTTTTGAAAACCTATAAAATTTGTCGGAGACTTAATTTTAAATCTTATAAGTTAGGACATAAGAATAAACAACCTGAAGATTATATTGTTTCTCTGTTAAAATATAAAGGACAAGAACTTCCATAGATGTCACAATTATATCCATTGATACATATGATGACCATATAAATTGCACCAATAAGACTACGATTGTATCGGATATTAAAAAGTTATTGATACATCTTTACATCTTTTATCAAAGACAACTATGTAACACTGTAGCATTTATTTCTCTATTTATTAGATAAAAAACTCGTTCTCGTAAAGGTGAAATTGTGTCCATTTCCATGTGTCTCAGATAGACTTTGATATACTTCAAAAATTAAAGATACAAAAATCAAAAAAGAAACTAAACTAAATTAGTATATATACAAATAATCATAGATTATCTCCAAGAGAACTTTAAATTCAAAAGAAACTAAATAAATTAGATACTTAACAAAGAGGTTTGAGATTTTTATGTTAAGAAACACGCGCTATAGATTGTGTTAAACGATGTCATCATCCATCAACCGCGTTGGAGTAGTGAAAAAGTTGTAGGTTATGACGGTGAAAAGAGAAACATCGTGAGATCGTGAAAACAATAATCATCTTCTCGTAAAAGCTCGCAAATATGACATGTGGAATTTAAATGATTATAAGTCATAGTCACTTTATATTAAGTCTATATGAATTTTAATGATTATAAAATGTCTTTATTTAAATATAAGAAAAATTTAAACATTTATAAAACAATCAACAACAAAAAAATAACATATATATGAAATATAGAATTGAGAAAAAAAATATTAATATAGAAAGACTATTAAATTTTTTAACTACGATAGTGAAAAGTTAACTTGACATTAACAAATTAGAAACTATGGGAAAAACAAAGCAAAACCAAATCAAAATTCATAGTCACTTGTAAATTGTGAACATTTGGTTCACCATGCTTTTAGATGACTCATAATTACATGAATCCACATATATTACTGAATTTGGAGCTATTAATGCTCGAATGAGCCCTTGAAGAAAAACTCTAGTAAATTCGAAGCATGGATTTAAAATGAGTTACACCGCCAACCTCTTTAAAACTCAAACTTTCATGTAAGGGGCAACCCACTGTAATTTTTTCCAAATAAACTAGAGAAATTTTTATTTATTTTAGACGAAGTATGTTAAAGTTTTGAAAACCTATAAAATTTGTCGGAGACTTAATTTTAAATCTTATAAGTTAGGACATAAGAATAAACAACCTGAAGATTATATTGTTTCTCTGTTAAAATATAAAGGACAAGAACTTCCATAGATGTCACAATTATATCCATTGATACATATGATGACCATATAAATTGCACCAATAAGACTACGATTATATCGGATATTAAAAAGTTATTGATACATCTTTACATCTTTTATCAAAGACAACTATGTAACACTGTAGCATTTATTTCTCTATTTATTAGATAAAAAACTCGTTCTCGTAAAGGTGAAATTGTGTCCATTTCCATGTGTCTCAGATAGACTTTGATATACTTCAAAAATTAAAGATACAAAAATCAAAAAAGAAACTAAACTAAATTAGTATATATACAAATAATCATAGATTAGATCCAAGAGAACTTTAAATTCAAAAGAAACTAAATAAATTAGATACTTACCAAAGAGGTTTGAGATTTTTATGTTAAGAAATACGCGCTATAGATTGTGTTAAACGATGTCATCATCCATCAACCGCGTTGGAGTAGTGAAAAAGTTGTAGGTTATGACAGTGAAAAGAGAAACATCGTGAGATCGTGAAAACAATAATCATCTTCTCGTAAAAGCTCGCAAATATGACATGTGGAATTTAAATGATTATAAGTCATAGTCACTTTATATTAAGTCTGTATGAATTTTAATGATTATAAAATGTCTTTATTTGAATATAAGAAAAATTTAAACATTTATAAAACAATAAACAACAAAAAAATAACATATATATGAAATATAGAATTGAGGTAAAAAATATTAATATAGAAAGACTATTAAATTTTTTAACTATGATAGTGAAAAGTTAACTTGACATTAACAAATTAGAAACTATGGGAAAAACAAAGCAAAACCAAATCAAAATTCATAGTCACTTGTAAATTGTGAACATTTGGATCACCATGCTTTTAGATGACTCATAATTACATGAATCCACATATATTACTGAATTTGGAGCTATTAATGCTCGAATGAGCCCTTGAAGAAAAACTGTAGTAAATTCGAAGCATGGATTTAAAATGAGTTACACCGCCAACCACTTTAAAACTCAAACTTTCAAGTAAGGGGTAACCCACTGTCATTTTTTCAAAATAAACTAGAGAAATTTTTATTAATTTTAGACGAAGTATGTTAAAGTTTTGAAAACCTATAAAATTTGTCGGAGACTTAATTTTAAATCTTATAAGTTAGGACATTAGAATAAACAACCTGAAGATTATATTGTTTCTCTGTTAAAATATAAAGGACAAGAACTTCCATAGATGTCCCGATTATATCCATTGATCCATATGATGACCATATAAATGACGCCAATAAGACTACGATTGTATCGGATATTACAAAGTTATTGATACATCTTTACATCTTTTATCAAAGACAACTATGTAACACTGTAGCATTTATTTCTCCATTTATTAGATAAAAAACTCGTTCTCGTAAAGGTGAAATTGTGTCCATTTCCATGTGTCTCAGATAGACTTTGATATACTTCAAAAATTAAAGATAAAAAAATCAAAAAAGAAACTAAACTAAATTAGTATATATATACAGAGAATCATAGATTAGATCCAAGAGAACTTTAAATTCAAAAGAAACTAAATAAATTAGATACTTACCAAAGAGGTTTGAGATTTTTATGTTAAGAAACACGCGCTATAGATTGTGTTAAACGATGTCATCATCCATCAACCGCGTTGGAGTAGTGAAAAAGTTGTAGGTTATGACGGTGAAAAGAGAAACATCGTGAGATCGTGAAAAAAATAATCATCTTCTCGTAAAAGCTCGCAAATATGACATGTGGAATTTAAATGATTATAAGTCATAGTCACTTTATATTAAGTCTATATGAATTTTAATGATTATAAAATGTCTTTATTTGAAAATAAGAAAATTTTAAACATTTATAAAACAATCAACAACAAAAAAATAACATATATATGAAATATAGAATCGAGGTAAAAAATATTAATATAGAAAGACTATTAAATTTTTTAACTATGATAGTGAAAAGTTAACTTGACATTAACAAATTAGAAACTATGGGAAAAACAAAGCAAAACCAAATCAAAATTCATAGTCACTTGTAAATTGTGAACATTTGGTTCACCATGCTTTTAGATGACTCATAATTACATGAATCCACATATATTACTGAATTTGGAGCTATTAATGCTCGAATGAGCCCTTGAAGAAAAACTCTAGTAAATTAGAAGCATGGATTTAAAATGAGTTACACCGCCAACCTCTTTAAAACTCAAACTTTCATGTAAGGGGCAACCCACTGTAATATTTTCCAAATAAACTAGAGAAATTTTTATTAATTTTAGACGAAGTATGTTAAAGTTTTGAAAACCTATAAAATTTGTCGGAGACTTAATTTTAAATCTTATAAGTTAGGACATAAGAATAAACAACCTGAAGATTATATTGTTTCTCTGTTAAAATATAAAGGACAAGAACTTCCATAGATGTCACAATTATATCCATTGATACATATGATGACCATATAAATTGCACCAATAAGACTACGATTGTATCGGATATTAAAAAGTTATTGATACATCTTTACATCTTTTATCAAAGACAACTATGTAACACTGTAGCATTTATTTCTCTATTTATTAGATAAAAAACTCGTTCTCGTAAAGGTGAAATTGTGTCCATTTCCATGTGTCTCAGATAGACTTTGATATACTTCAAAAATTAAAGATACAAAAATCAAAAAAGAAACTAAACTAAATTAGTATATATACAAATAATCATAGATTATCTCCAAGAGAACTTTAAATTCAAAAGAAACTAAATAAATTAGATACTTAACAAAGAGGTTTGAGATTTTTATGTTAAGAAACACGCGCTATAGATTGTGTTAAACGATGTCATCATCCATCAACCGCGTTGGAGTAGTGAAAAAGTTGTAGGTTATGACGGTGAAAAGAGAAACATCGTGAGATCGTGAAAACAATAATCATCTTCTCGTAAAAGCTCGCAAATATGACATGTGGAATTTAAATGATTATAAGTCATAGTCACTTTATATTAAGTCTATATGAATTTTAATGATTATAAAATGTCTTTATTTAAATATAAGAAAAATTTAAACATTTATAAAACAATCAACAACAAAAAAATAACATATATATGAAATATAGAATTGAGAAAAAAAATATTAATATAGAAAGACTATTAAATTTTTTAACTACGATAGTGAAAAGTTAACTTGACATTAACAAATTAGAAACTATGGGAAAAACAAAGCAAAACCAAATCAAAATTCATAGTCACTTGTAAATTGTGAACATTTGGTTCACCATGCTTTTAGATGACTCATAATTACATGAATCCACATATATTACTGAATTTGGAGCTATTAATGCTCGAATGAGCCCTTGAAGAAAAACTCTAGTAAATTCGAAGCATGGATTTAAAATGAGTTACACCGCCAACCTCTTTAAAACTCAAACTTTCATGTAAGGGGCAACCCACTGTAATTTTTTCCAAATAAACTAGAGAAATTTTTATTTATTTTAGACGAAGTATGTTAAAGTTTTGAAAACCTATAAAATTTGTCGGAGACTTAATTTTAAATCTTATAAGTTAGGACATAAGAATAAACAACCTGAAGATTATATTGTTTCTCTGTTAAAATATAAAGGACAAGAACTTCCATAGATGTCACAATTATATCCATTGATACATATGATGACCATATAAATTGCACCAATAAGACTACGATTATATCGGATATTAAAAAGTTATTGATACATCTTTACATCTTTTATCAAAGACAACTATGTAACACTGTAGCATTTATTTCTCTATTTATTAGATAAAAAACTCGTTCTCGTAAAGGTGAAATTGTGTCCATTTCCATGTGTCTCAGATAGACTTTGATATACTTCAAAAATTAAAGATACAAAAATCAAAAAAGAAACTAAACTAAATTAGTATATATACAAATAATCATAGATTAGATCCAAGAGAACTTTAAATTCAAAAGAAACTAAATAAATTAGATACTTACCAAAGAGGTTTGAGATTTTTATGTTAAGAAATACGCGCTATAGATTGTGTTAAACGATGTCATCATCCATCAACCGCGTTGGAGTAGTGAAAAAGTTGTAGGTTATGACAGTGAAAAGAGAAACATCGTGAGATCGTGAAAACAATAATCATCTTCTCGTAAAAGCTCGCAAATATGACATGTGGAATTTAAATGATTATAAGTCATAGTCACTTTATATTAAGTCTGTATGAATTTTAATGATTATAAAATGTCTTTATTTGAATATAAGAAAAATTTAAACATTTATAAAACAATAAACAACAAAAAAATAACATATATATGAAATATAGAATTGAGGTAAAAAATATTAATATAGAAAGACTATTAAATTTTTTAACTATGATAGTGAAAAGTTAACTTGACATTAACAAATTAGAAACTATGGGAAAAACAAAGCAAAACCAAATCAAAATTCATAGTCACTTGTAAATTGTGAACATTTGGATCACCATGCTTTTAGATGACTCATAATTACATGAATCCACATATATTACTGAATTTGGAGCTATTAATGCTCGAATGAGCCCTTGAAGAAAAACTGTAGTAAATTCGAAGCATGGATTTAAAATGAGTTACACCGCCAACCACTTTAAAACTCAAACTTTCAAGTAAGGGGTAACCCACTGTCATTTTTTCAAAATAAACTAGAGAAATTTTTATTAATTTTAGACGAAGTATGTTAAAGTTTTGAAAACCTATAAAATTTGTCGGAGACTTAATTTTAAATCTTATAAGTTAGGACTTTAGAATAAACAACCTGAAGATTATATTGTTTCTCTGTTAAAATATAAAGGACAAGAACTTCCATAGATGTCCCGATTATATCCATTGATCCATATGATGACCATATAAATGTCGCCAATAAGACTACGATTGTATCGGATATTACAAAGTTATTGATACATCTTTACATCTTTTATCAAAGACAACTATGTAACACTGTAGCATTTATTTCTCCATTTATTAGATAAAAGACTCGTTCTCGTAAAGGTGAAATTGTGTCCATTTCCATGTATCTCAGATAGACTTTGATATACTTCAAAAATTAAAGATACAAAAATCAAAAAAGAAACTAAACTAAATTAGTATATATACAAAGAATCATAGATTAGATCCAAGAGAACTTTAAATTCAAAAGAAACTAAATAAATTAGATACTTAACAAAGAGGTTTGAGATTTTTATGTTAAGAAACACGCGCTATAGATTGTGTTAAACGATGTCATCATCCATCAACCGCGTTGGAGCAGTGCAAAAGTTATAGGTTATGACGGTGAAAAGAGAAACATCGTGAGATCGTCAAAACAGTAATCATCTTCCCGTAAAAGCTCGCAAATATGACATGTGGAATTTAAATGATTATAAGTCATAGTCACTTTATATAAAGTCTATATGAATTTTAATGATTATAAAATGTCTTTATTTGAATATAAGGAAAATTTAAACATTTATAAAACAATCAACAATAAAAAATAACATATATATGAAATATAGAATTGAGGTAAAAAATATTAATATAGAAAGACTATTAAATTTTTAAACTATGATAGTGAAAAGTTAACTTGACATTAACAAATTAGAAACTATGGGAAAAACAAAGCAAAACCAAATCAAAATTCATAGTCACTTGTAAATTGTGAACATTTGGTTCACCATGCTTTTAGTTGACTCATAATTACATGAATCCACATATATTACTGAATTTGGAGCATTTAATGCTCGAATGAGCCCTTGAAAAAAAACTGTTGTAAATTCGAAGCATGGATTTAAAATGAGTTACAGCGCCAACCTCTTCAAAACTCAAACTTTCAAGTAAGGGGCAACCCACTATCATTTTTTCAAAATAAACTAGAGAAATTGTTATTAATTTTAGACGAAGTATGTTCAAGTTCTAAAACCCTATAAATTTGTCGGAGACTTAATTTTAAATCTTGTAAGTTAGGACATAAGAATAAACAACTTGAAGATTATGTTGTTTCTATGTTAAAATATAAAGGACAAGAACTTCCATAGATGTCACGATTATATCCATTGATCCATATGATGACCATATAAATGTCGCCAATAAGACTACAATTGTATCGGATATTACAAAGTTATTGATACATCTTTACATCTTTTATCAAAGACAACTATTTAACACTGTAGCATTTATTTCTCTATTTATTAGATAAAAAACTCGTTCTCGTAAAGGTGAAATTGTGTCCATTTCCATGTGTCTCAGATAGACTTTGATATACTTCAAAAATTAAAGATACAAAAATCAAAAAAGAAACTAAACTAAATTAGTATATATACAAAGAATCATAGATTAGATCCAAGAGAACTTTAAATTCAAAAGAAACTAAATAAATTAGATACTTACCAAAGAGGTTTGAGATTTTTATGTTAAGAAACACGCGCTATAGATTGTGTTAAACGATGTCATCATCCATCAACCGCGTTGGAGAAGTGCAAAAGTTATAGGTTATGACGGTGAAAAGAGAAACATCGTGACATCGTCAAAACAGTAATCATCTTCCCGTAAAAGCTCGCAAATATGACATGTGGAATTTAAATGAATATAAGTCATAGTCACTTAATATTAAGTCTATATGAATTTTAATGATTATAAAATGTCTTTATTTGAATATAAGAAAAATTTAAACATTTATAAAACAATAAACAATAAAAAATAACATATATATGAAATATAGAATTGAGGTAAAAAACATTAATATAGAAAGACTATTAAATTTTTTAACTATGATAGTGAAAAGTTAACTTGACATTAACAAATTAGAAACTATGGGAAAAACAAAGCAAAACCAAATCAAAATTCATAGTCACTTGTAAATTGTGAACATTTGGTTCACCATGCTTTTAGTTGACTCATAATTACACGAATCCACATATATTACTGAATTTGGAGCATTTAATGCTCGAATGAGCCCTTGAAAAAAAACTGTTGTAAATTCGAAGCATGGATTTAAAATGAGTTACAGCGCCAACCTCTTAAAAACTCAAACTTTCAAGTAAGGGGCAACCCACTATCATTTTTTCAAAATAAACTAGAAAAATTGTTATTAATTTTAGACGAAGTATGTTCAAGTTCTGAAACCCTATAAATTTGTCGGAGACTTAATTTTAAATCTTGTAAGTTAGGACATAAGAATAAACAACTTGAAGATTATATTGTTTCTATGTTAAAATATAAAGGACAAGAACTTCCATAGATGTCCCGATTATATCCATTGATCCATATGATGACCATATAAATGTCGCCAATAAGACTACGATTGTATCGGATATTACAAAGTTATTGATACATCTTTACATCTTTTATCAAAGACAACTATATAACACTGTAGAATTTATTTCTCTATTTATTAGATAAAAAACTTGTTCTCGTAAAGGTGAAATTGTGTCCATTACCATTTGTCTCAGATAGACTTTGATATACTTTAAAAATTTAAGATAAAAAAATCAGAAAAGAAACTAAACTAAATTAGTATATATACAAAGAATCATAGATTAGATCCAAGAAAACTTTAAATTCAAAAGAAACTAAATAAATTAGATACTTACCAAAGAGGTTTGAGATTTTTATGTTAAGAAACACGCGCTATAGATTGTGTTAAATGATGTCATCATCCATCAACCGCGTTGCAGAAGTGAAAAACTTGTAGGTTATGACGGTGAAAAGAGAAACATTGTGAGAACGTGAAAAAAATAATCATCTTCTCGTAAAAGCTCACAAATATGACATGTGGAATTTAAATGATTATAAGTCATAGTCACTTTATATTAAGTCTATATGTATTTTAATGATTATAAAATGTCTTTATTTGAATATAAGAAAAATTTAAACATTTATAAAACAATCAACAACAAAAAAATAACATATATATGAAATATATAATTGAGGTAAAAAATATTAATATAGAAAGACTATTAATTTTTTTAACTATGATAGTGAAAAGTTAACTTGACATTAACAAATTAGAAACTATGGGAAAAACAAAGCAATACCAAATCAAAATTCATAGTCACTTGTAAATTGTGAACATTTGGTTCACCATGCTTTTAGATGACTCATAATTACATGAATCCACATATATTACTGAATTTGGAGCATTTAATGCTCGAATGAGCCCTTGAAGAAAAACTCTAGTAAATTCGAAGCATGGATTTAAAATGAGTTACACCGCCAACCTCTTTAAAACTCAAACTTTCAAGTAAGGGGTAACCCACTGTCATTTTTTCAAAATAAACTAGAGAAATTTTTATTAATTTTAGACGAAGTATGTTAAAGTTTTGAAAACCTATAAAATTTGTCGGAGACTTAATTTTAAATCTTATAAGTTAGGACTTTAGAATAAACAACCTGAAGATTATATTGTTTCTCTGTTAAAATATAAAGGACAAGAACTTCCATAGATGTCCCGATTATATCCATTGATCCATATGATGACCATATAAATGTCGCCAATAAGACTACGATTGTATCGGATATTACAAAGTTATTGATACATCTTTACATCTTTTATCAAAGACAACTATGTAACAGTGTAGCATTTATTTCTCCATTTATTAGATAAAAAACTCGTTCTCGTAAAGGTGAAATTGTGTCCATTTCCATGTGTCTCAGATAGACTTTGATATACTTCAAAAATTAAAGATACAAAAATCAAAAAAGAAACTAAACTAAATTAGTATATATACAAAGAATCATAGATTAGATCCAAGAGAACTTTAAATTCAAAAGAAACTAAATAAATTAGATACTTAACAAAGAGGTTTGAGATTTTTATGTTAAGAAACACGCGCTATAGATTGTGTTAAACGATGTCATCATCCATCAACCGCGTTGGAGCAGTGCAAAAGTTATAGGTTATGACGGTGAAAAGAGAAACATCGTGAGATCGTCAAAACAATAATCATCTTCCCGTAAAAGCTCGCAAATATGACATGTGGAATTTAAATTATTATAAGTCATAGTCACTTTATATTAAGTCTATATGAATTTTAATGATTATAAAATGTCTTTATTTGAATATAAGGAAAATTTAAACATTTATAAAACAATCAACAATAAAAAATAACATATATATGAAATATAGAATTGAGGTAAAAAATATTAATATAGAAAGACTATTAAATTTTTTAACTATGATAGTGAAAAGTTAACTTGACATTAACAAATTAGAAACTATGGGAAAAACAAAGCAAAACCAAATCAAAATTCATAGTCACTTGTAAATTGTGAACATTTGGTTCACCATGCTTTTAGTTGACTCATAATTACATGAATCCACATATATTACTGAATTTGGAGCATTTAATGCTCGAATGAGCCCTTGAAAAAAAACTGTTGTAAATTCGAAGCATGGATTTAAAATGAGTTACATCGCCAACCTCTTCAAAACTCAAACTTTCAAGTAAGGGGCAACCCACTCTCATTTTTTCAAAATAAACTAGAAAAACTGTTATTAATTTTAGATGAAGTATGTTCAAGTTCTGAAACCCTATAAATTTGTCGGAGACTTAATTTTAAATCTTGTAAGTTAGGACATAAGAATAAACAACTTGAAGATTATATTGTTTCTATGTTAAAATATAAAGGACAAGAACTTCCATAGATGTCCCGATTATATCCATTGATCCATATGATGACCATATAAATGTCGCCAATAAGACTACGATTGTATCGGATATTACAAAGTTATTGATACATCTTTACATCTTTTATCAAAGACAACTATATAACACTGTAGAATTTATTTCTCTATTTATTAGATAAAAAACTTGTTCTCGTAAAGGTGAAATTGTGTCCATTACCATTTGTCTCAGATAGACTTTGATATACTTCAAAAATTTAAGATAAAAAAATCAGAAAAGAAACTAAACTAAATTAGTATATATACAAAGAATCATAGATTAGATCCAAGAAAACTTTAAATTCAAAAGAAACTAAATAAATTAGATACTTACCAAAGAGGTTTGAGATTTTTATGTTAAGAAACACGCGCTATAGATTGTGTTAAATGATGTCATCATCCGTCAACCGCGTTGCAGTAGTGAAAAAGTTGTAGGTTATGACGGTGAAAAGAGAAACATCGTGAGATCGTGAAAAAAATAATCATCTTCTCGTAAAAGCTCGCAAATATGACATGTGGAATTTAAATGATTATAAGTCATAGTCACTTTATATTAAGTCTATATATATTTTAATGATTATAAAATGTCTTTATTTGAATATAAGAAAAATTTAAACATTTATAAAACAATCAACAACAAAAAAATAACATATATATGAAATATAGAATTGAGGTAAAAAATATTAATATAGAAAGACTACTAATTTTTTTAACTATGATAGTGAAAAGTTAACTTGACATTAACAAATTAGAAACTATGGGAAAAACAAAGCAAAACCAAATTAAAATTCATAGTCACTTGTAAATTGTGAACATTTGGTTCACCATGCTTTTAGATGACTCATAATTACATGAATCCACATATATTACTGAATTTGGAGCTATTAATGCTCGAATGAGCCCTTGAAGAAAAACTCTAGTAAATTCGAAGCATGGATTTAAAATGAGTTACACCGCCAACCTCTTTAAAACTAAAACTTTCAAGTAAGGGGTAACCCACTGTCATTTTTTCAAAATAAACTAGAGAAATTTTTATTAATTTTAGACGAAGTATGTTAAAGTTTTGAAAACCTATAAAATTTGTCGGAGACTTAATTTTAAATCTTATAAGTTAGGACATAAGAATAAACAACCTGAAGATTATATTGTTTCTCTGTTAAAATATAAAGGACAAGAACTTCCATAGATGTCCCGATTATATCCATTGATACATATGATGACCATATAAATTGCGCCAATAAGACTACAATTGTATCGGATATTACAAAGTTATTGATACATCTTTACATCTTTTATCAAAGACAACTATTTAACACTGTAGCATTTATTTCTCTATTTATTAGATAAAAAACTCGTTCTCGTAAAGGTGAAATTGTGTCCATTTCCATGTGTCTCAGATAGACTTTGATATACTTCAAAAATTAAAGATACAAAAATCAAAAAAGAAACTAAACTAAATTAGTATATATACAAAGAATTATAGATTAGATCCAAGAGAACTTTAAATTCAAAAGAAACTAAATAAATTAGATACTTACCAAAGAGGTTTGAGATTTTTATGTTAAGAAACACGCGCTATAGATTGTGTTAAACGATGTCATCATCCATCAAACGCGTTGGAGCAGTGCAAAAGTTATAGGTTATGACGGTGAAAAGAGAAACATCGTGACATCGTCAAAACAGTAATCATCTTCCCGTAAAAGCTCGCAAATATGACATGTGGAATTTAAATGATTATAAGTCATAGTCACTTTATATTAAGTCTATATGAATTTTAATGATTATAAAATGTCTTTATTTGAATATAAGAAAAATTTAAACATTTATAAAACAATCAACAACAAAAAATAACATATATATGAAATATAGATTTGAGGTAAAAAATATTAATATAGAAAGACTATTAAATTTTTTAACTATGATAGTGAAAAGTTAACTTGACATTAACAAATTAGAAACTATGGGAAAAACAAAGCAAAACCAAATCAAAATTCATAGTCACTTGTAAATTGTGAACATTTGGTTCACCATGCTTTTAGTTGACTCATAATTACATGAATCCACATATATTACTGAATTTGGAGCATTTAATGCTCGAATGTGCCCTTGAAAAAAAACTCTTGTAAATTCGAAGCATGGATTTAAAATGAGTTACATCGCCAACCTCTTCAAAACTCAAACTTTCAAGTAAGGGGCAACCCACTATCATTTTTTCAAAATAAACTAGAAAAACTGTTATTAATTTTAGACGAAGTATGTTCAAGTTCTGAAACCCTATAAATTTGTCGGAGACTTAATTTTAAATCTTGTAAGTTAGGACATAAGAATAAACAACTTGAAGATTATATTGTTTCTATGTTAAAATATAAAGGACAAGAACTTCCATAGATGTCCCGATTATATCCATTGATCCATATGATGACCATATAAATGTCGCCAATAAGACTACGATTGTATCGGATATTACAAAGTTATTGATACATCTTTACATCTTTTATCAAAGACAACTATATAACACTGTAGAATTTATTTCTCTATTTATTAGATAAAAAACTTGTTCTCGTAAAGGTGAAATTGTGTCCATTACCATTTGTCTCAGATAGACTTTGATATACTTCAAAAATTTAAGATAAAAAAATAAGAAAAGAAACTAAACTAAATTAGTATATATACAAAGAATCATAGATTAGATCCAAGAAAACTTTAAATTCAAAAGAAACTAAATAAATTAGATACTTACCAAAGAGGTTTGAGATTTTTATGTTAAGAAACACGCGCTATAGATTGTGTTAAATGATGTCATCATCCGTCAACCGCGTTGGAGTAGTGAAAAAGTTGTAGGTTATGACGGTGAAAAGAGAAACATCGTGAGATCGTGAAAAAAACAATCATCTTCTCGTAAAAGCTCGCAAATATGACATGTGGAATTTAAATGATTATAAGTCATAGTCACTTTATATTAAGTCTATATGAATTTTAATGATTATAAAATGTATTTATTTGAATATAAGAAAAATTTAAACATTTATAAAACAATCAACAACAAAAAAATAACATATATATGAAATATAGAATTGAGGTAAAAAATATTAATATAGAAAGACTACTAATTTTTTTAACTATGATAGTGAAAAGTTAACTTGACATTAACAAATTAGAAACTATGGGAAAAACAAAGCAAAACCAAATCAAAATTCATAGTCACTTGTAAATTGTGAACATTTGGTTCACCATGCTTTTAGATGACTCATAATTACATGAATCCACATATATTACTGAATTTGGAGCTATTAATGCTCGAATGAGCCCTTGAAGAAAAACTCTAGTAAATTCGAAGCATGGATTTAAAATGAGTTACACCGCCAACCTCTTTAAAACTCAAACTTTCAAGTAAGGGGTAACCCACTGTCATTTTTTCAAAATAAACTAGAGAAATTTTTATTAATTTTAGACGAAGTATGTTAAAGTTTTGAAAACCTATAAAATTTGTCGGAGACTTAATTTTAAATCTTATAAGTTAGGACATAAGAATAAACAACCTGAAGATTATATTGTTTCTCTGTTAAAATATAAAGGACAAGAACTTCCATAGATGTCCCGATTATATCCATTGATACATATGATGACCATATAAATTGCGCCAATAAGACTACAATTGTATCGGATATTACAAAGTTATTGATACATCTTTACATCTTTTATCAAAGACAACTATTTAACACTGTAGCATTTATTTCTCTATTTATTAGATAAAAAACTCGTTCTCGTAAAGGTGAAATTGTGTCCATTTCCATGTGTCTCAGATAGACTTTGATATACTTCAAAAATTAAAGATACAAAAATCAAAAAAGAAACTAAACTAAATTAGTATATATACAAAGAATTATAGATTAGATCCAAGAGAACTTTAAATTCAAAAGAAACTAAATAAATTAGATACTTACCAAAGAGGTTTGAGATTTTTATGTTAAGAAACACGCGCTATAGATTGTGTTAAACGATGTCATCATCCATCAAACGCGTTGGAGCAGTGCAAAAGTTATAGGTTATGACGGTGAAAAGAGAAACATCGTGACATCGTCAAAACAGTAATCATCTTCCCGTAAAAGCTCGCAAATATGACATGTGGAATTTAAATGATTATAAGTCATAGTCACTTTATATTAAGTCTATATGAATTTTAATGATTATAAAATGTCTTTATTTGAATATAAGAAAAATTTAAACATTTATAAAACAATCAACAACAAAAAATAACATATATATGAAATATAGAATTGAGGTAAAAAATATTAATATAGAAACACTATTAAATTTTTTAACTATGATAGTGAAAAGTTAACTTGACATTAACAAATTAGAAACTATGGGAAAAACAAAGCAAAACCAAATCAAAATTCATAGTCACTTGTAAATTGTGAACATTTGGTTCACCATGCTTTTAGTTGACTCATAATTACATGAATCCACATATATTACTGAATTTGGAGCATTTAATGCTCGAATGTGCCCTTGAAAAAAAACTGTTGTAAATTCGAAGCATGGATTTAAAATGAGTTACATCGCCAACCTCTTCAAAACTCAAACTTTCAAGTAAGGGGCAACCCACTATCATTTTTTCAAAATAAACTAGAAAAACTGTTATTAATTTTAGACGAAGTATGTTCAAGTTCTGAAACCCTATAAATTTGTCGGAGACTTAATTTTAAATCTTGTAAGTTAGGACATAAGAATAAACAACTTGAAGATTATATTGTTTCTATGTTAAAATATAAAGGACAAGAACTTCCATAGATGTCCCGATTATATCCATTGATCCATATGATGACCATATAAATGTCGCCAATAAGACTACGATTGTATCGGATATTACAAAGTTATTGATACATCTTTACATCTTTTATCAAAGACAACTATATAACACTGTAGAATTTATTTCTCTATTTATTAGATAAAAAACTTGTTCTCGTAAAGGTGAAATTGTGTCCATTACCATTTGTCTCAGATAGACTTTGATATACTTCAAAAATTTAAGATAAAAAAATCAGAAAAGAAACTAAACTAAATTAGTATATATACAAAGAATCATAGATTAGATCCAAGAAAACTTTAAATTCAAAAGAAACTAAATAAATTAGATACTTACCAAAGAGGTTTGAGATTTTTATGTTAAGAAACACGCGCTATAGATTGTGTTAAATGATGTCATCATCCGTCAACCGCGTTGGAGTAGTGAAAAAGTTGTAGGTTATGACGGTGAAAAGAGAAACATCGTGAGATCGTGAAAAAAATAATCATCTTCTCGTAAAAGCTCGCAAATATGACATGTGGAATTTAAATGATTATAAGTCATAGTCACTTTATATTAAGTCTATATGAATTTTAATGATTATAAAATGTATTTATTTGAATATAAGAAAAATTTAAACATTTATAAAACAATCAACAACAAAAAAATAACATATATATGAAATATAGAATTGAGGTAAAAAATATTAATATAGAAAGACTACTAATTTTTTTAACTATGATAGTGAAAAGTTAACTTGACATTAACAAATTAGAAACTATGGGAAAAACAAAGCAAAACCAAATCAAAATTCATAGTCACTTGTAAATTGTGAACATTTGGTTCACCATGCTTTTAGATGACTCATAATTACATGAATCCACATATATTACTGAATTTGGAGCTATTAATGCTCGAATGAGCCCTTGAAGAAAAACTCTAGTAAATTCGAAGCATGGATTTAAAATGAGTTACACCGCCAACCTCTTTAAAACTAAAACTTTCAAGTAAGGGGTAACCCACTGTCATTTTTTCAAAATAAACTAGAGAAATTTTTATTAATTTTAGACGAAGTATGTTAAAGTTTTGAAAACCTATAAAATTTGTCGGAGACTTAATTTTAAATCTTATAAGTTAGGACATAAGAATAAACAACCTGAAGATTATATTGTTTCTCTGTTAAAATATAAAGGACAAGAACTTCCATAGATGTCCCGATTATATCCATTGATACATATGATGACCATATAAATTGCGCCAATAAGACTACAATTGTATCGGATATTACAAAGTTATTGATACATCTTTACATCTTTTATCAAAGACAACTATTTAACACTGTAGCATTTATTTCTCTATTTATTAGATAAAAAACTCGTTCTCGTAAAGGTGAAATTGTGTCCATTTCCATGTGTCTCAGATAGACTTTGATATACTTCAAAAATTAAAGATACAAAAATCAAAAAAGAAACTAAACTAAATTAGTATACATACAAAGAATCATAGATTAGATCCAAGAGAACTTTAAATTCAAAAGAAACTAAATAAATTAGATACTTACCAAAGAGGTTTGAGATTTTTATGTTAAGAAACACGCGCTATAGATTGTGTTAAACGATGTCATCATCCATCAACCGCGTTGGAGCAGTGCAAAAGTTATAGGTTATGACGGTGAAAAGAGAAACATCGTGAGATCGTCAAAACAGTAATCATCTTCCTGTAAATGCTCGCAAATATGACATGTGGAATTTAAATGATTATAAGTCATAGTCACTTTATATTAAGTCTATATGAATTTTAATGATTATAAAATGTCTTTATTTGAATATAAGAAAAATTTAAACATTTATAAAACAATCAACAACAAAAAATAACATATATATGAAATATAGAATTGAGGTAAAAAATATTAATATAGAAACACTATTAAATTTTTTAACTATGATAGTGAAAAGTTAACTTGACATTAACAAATTAGAAACTATGGGAAAAACAAAGCAAAACCAAATCAAAATTCATAGTCACTTGTAAATTGTGAAGATTTGGTCACCATGCTTTTAGATGACTCATAATTACATGAATCCACATATATTACTCAATTTGGAGCTTTTAATGATCGAATGAGCCCTTGAAGAAAAACTCTTGTAAATTCGAAGCATGGATTTAAAATGAGTTACATCGTCAACCTTCTTCAAAACTCAAACTTTCAAGTAAGGGGAAACCCACTCTCATTTTTTCAAAATAAACTAGAGAAATTGTTATTAATTTTAGACGAAGTATGTTCAAGTTCTGAAACCCTATAAATTTGTCGGAGACTTAATTTTAAATCTTGTAAGTTAGGACATAAGAATAAACAACCTGAAGATTATATTGTTTCTATGTTAAAATATAAAGGACAAGAACTTCCATAGATGTCCCGATTATATCCATTGATCCATATGATTACCATATAAATGTCGCCAATGAGACTACGATTGTATCGGATATTACAAAGTTATTGATACATCTTTACATCTTTTATCAAACACAACTATGTAACACTGTAGCATTTATTTCTCTATTTATTAGATAAAAAACTCGTTCTCGTAAAGGTGAAATTGTGTCCATTTCCATGTGTCTCAGATAGACTTTGATATACTTCAAAAATTAAAGATAAAAAAATCAGAAAAGAAACTAAACTAAATTAGTATATATACAAAGAATCATAGATTAGATCCAAGAAAACTTTAAATTCAAAAGAAACTAAATAAATTAGATACTTACAAAAGAGGTTTGAGATTTTTATGTTACGAAACACGCGCTAGAGATTGTTTTAAACAATGTCATCATCCATCAATCGCGTTGGAGCAGTGCAAAAGTTGTAGGTTATGACGGTGAAAAGAGAAACATCGTGAGATCGTGAAAACAAAAGTCATCTTCCCGTAAAAGCTCGCAAATATGACATGTGGAATTTAAATGATTATAAGTCATAGTCACCTTATATTAAGTCTATATGAATTTTAATGATTATAAAATGTCTTTGTTTGAATATAAGAAAAATTTAAAAATTTATAAAACAATCAACAACAAAAAAATAACATATATATGAAATATAGAATTGAGGTAAAAAATATTAATATAGAAAGACTATTAAATTTTTTAACTATGATAGTTAAAAGGTAACTTGACATTAACAAATTAGAAACTATGGGAAAAACAAAGCAAAACCAAATCAAAATTCATAGTCACTTGTAAATTGTGAACATTTGGTTCACCATGCTTTTAGATGACTCATAATTACATGAATCCACATATATTACTGAATTTGGAGCTATTAATGCTCGAATGAGCCCTTGAAGAAAAACTCTAGTAAATTTGAAGCATGGATTTAAAATGAGTTACACTGCCAACCTCTTTAAAACTCAAACTTTCATGTAAGGGGCAACCCACTGTAATTTTTTCCAAATAAACTAAAGAAATTTTTATTAATTTTAGACGAAGTATGTTAAAGTTTTGAAAACCTATAAAATTTGTCGGAGACTTAATTTTAAATCTTATAAGTTAGGACATAAGAATAAACAACCTGAAGATTATATTGTTTATCTGTTAAAATATAAAGGACAAGAACTTCCATAGATGTCCCGATTATATCCATTGATCCGTATGAGGACCATATAAATTGCACCAATAAGACTACGATTGTATCGGATATTACAAAGTTATTGATACATCTTTACATCTTTTATCAAAGACAACTATGTAACACTGTAGCATTTATTTCTCTATTTATTAGATAAAAAACTCGTTCTCGTAAAGGTGAAATTGTGACCATTTCCATGTGTCTCAGATAGACTTTGATATACTTCAAAAATTAAAGATACAAAAATCAAAAAAGAAAATAAACTAAATTAGTATATATACAAATAATCATAGATTAGATCCAAGAGAACTTTAAATTCAAAAGAAACTAAATAAATTAGATACTTACCAAAGAGGTTTGAGATTTTTATGTTAAGAAACACGCGCTATAGATTATGTTAAACGATGTCATCATCCATCAACCGCGTTGGAGTAGTGAAAAAGTTGTAGGTTATGACGGTGAAAAGAGAAACATCGTGAGATCGTGAAAACAATAATCATTTTCTCGTAAAAGCTCGCAAATATGATATGTGGAATTTAGATGATTATAAGTCATAGTCACTTTATATTAAGTCTATATGAATTTTAATGATTATAAAATGTCTTTTTTTTAATATAAGAAAATTTTAAACATTTATAAAACAATCAACAACAAAAAAATAACATATATATGAAATATAGAATCGAGGTAAAAAATATTAATATAGAAAGACTATTAAATTTTTTAACTATGATAGTGAAAAGTTAACTTGACATTAACAAATTAGAAATTATGGGAAAAACAAAGCAAAACCAAATCAAAATTCATAGTCACTTGTAAATTGTGAACATTTGGTTCACCATGCTTTTAGATGACTCATAATTACATGAATCCACATATATTACTGAATTTGGAGCTATTAATGCTCGAATGAGCCCTTGAAGAAAAACTCTAGTAAATTCGAAGCATGGATTTAAAATGAGTTACACCGCCAACCTCTTTAAAACTCAAACTTTCATGTAAGGGGCAACCCACTGTAATTTTTTCCAAATAAACTAGAGAAATTTTTATTAATTTTAGACGAAGTATGTTAAAGTTTTGAAAACCTATAAAATTTGTCGGAGACTTAATTTTAAATCTTATAAGTTAGGACATAAGAATAAACAACCTGAAGATTATATTGTTTCTCTGTTAAAATATAAAGGACAAGAACTTCCATAGATGTCACAATTATATCCATTGATACATATGATGACCATATAAATTGCACCAATAAGACTACGATTGTATCGGATATTAAAAAGTTATTGATACATCTTTACATCTTTTATCAAAGACAACTATGTAACACTGTAGCATTTATTTCTCTATTTATTAGATAAAAAACTCGTTCTCGTAAAGGTGAAATTGTGTCCATTTCCATGTGTCTCAGATAGACTTTGATATACTTCAAAAATTAAAGATACAAAAATCAAAAAAGAAACTAAACTAAATTAGTATATATACAAATAATCATAGATTAGATCCAAGAGTACTTTAAATTTAAAAGAAACTAAATAAATTAGATACTTACCAAAGAGGTTTGAGATTTTTATGTTAAGAAACACGCGCTATAGATTGTGTTAAACAATGTCATCATCCATCAACCGCGTTGGAGTAGTGAAAAAGTTGTAGGTTATGACGGTGAAAAGAGAAACATCGTGAGATCGTGAAAACAATAATCATCTTCTCGTAAAAGCTCGCAAATATGACATGTGGAATTTAAATGATTATAAGTCATAGTCACTTTATATTAAGTCTGTATGAATTTTAATGATTATAAAATGTCTTAATTTGAATATAAGAAAAATTTAAACATTTATAAAACAATCAACAACAAAAAAATAACATATATATGAAATATAGAATCGAGGTAAAAAATATTAATATAGAAAGACTATTAAATTTTTTAACTATGATAGTGAAAAGTTAACTTGACATTAACAAATTAGAAACTATGGGAAAAACAAAGCAAAACCAAATCAAAATTCATAGTCACTTGTAAATTGTGAACATTTGGATCACCATGCTTTTAGATGACTCATAATTACATGAATCCACATATATTACTGAATTTGGAGCTATTAATGCTCGAATGAACCCTTGAAGAAAAACTGTAGTAAATTCGAAGCATGGATTTAAAATGAGTTACACCGCCAACCTCTTTAAAACTCAAACTTTCATGTAAGGGGCAACCCACTGTAATTTTTTCCAAATAAACTAGAGAAATTTTTATTAATTTTAGACGAAGTATGTTAAAGTTTTGAAAACCTATAAAATTTGTCGGAGACTTAATTTTAAATCTTATAAGTTAGGACATAAGAATAAACAACCTGAAGATTATATTGTTTCTCTGTTAAAATATAAAGGACAAGAACTTCCATAGATGTCACAATTATATCCATTGATACATATGATGACCATATAAATTGCACCAATAAGACTACGATTGTATCGGATATTAAAAAGTTATTGATACATCTTTACATCTTTTATCAAAGACAACTATGTAACACTGTAGCATTTATTTCTCTATTTATTAGATAAAAAACTCGTTCTCGTAAAGGTGAAATTGTGTCCATTTCCATGTGTCTCAGATAGACTTTGATATACTTCAAAAATTAAAGATACAAAAATCAAAAAAGAAACTAAACTAAATTAGTATATATACAAATAATCATAGATTAGATCCAAGAGTACTTTAAATTTAAAAGAAACTAAATAAATTAGATACTTACCAAAGAGGTTTGAGATTTTTATGTTAAGAAACACGCGCTATAGATTGTGTTAAACAATGTCATCATCCATCAACCGCGTTGGAGTAGTGAAAAAGTTGTAGGTTATGACGGTGAAAAGAGAAACATCGTGAGATCGTGAAAACAATAATCATCTTCTCGTAAAAGCTCGCAAATATGACATGTGGAATTTAAATGATTATAAGTCATAGTCACTTTATATTAAGTCTGTATGAATTTTAATGATTATAAAATGTCTTAATTTGAATATAAGAAAAATTTAAACATTTATAAAACAATCAACAACAAAAAAATAACATATATATGAAATATAGAATCGAGGTAAAAAATATTAATATAGAAAGACTATTAAATTTTTTAACTATGATAGTGAAAAGTTAACTTGACATTAACAAATTAGAAACTATGGGAAAAACAAAGCAAAACCAAATCAAAATTCATAGTCACTTGTAAATTGTGAACATTTGGATCACCATGCTTTTAGATGACTCATAATTACATGAATCCACATATATTACTGAATTTGGAGCTATTAATGCTCGAATGAACCCTTGAAGAAAAACTGTAGTAAATTCGAAGCATGGATTTAAAATGAGTTACACCGCCAACCTCTTTAAAACTCAAACTTTCATGTAAGGGGCAACCCACTGTAATTTTTTCCAAATAAACTAGAGAAATTTTTATTAATTTTAGACGAAGTATGTTAAAGTTTTGAAAACCTATAAAATTTGTCGGAGACTTAATTTTAAATCTTATAAGTTAGGACATAAGAATAAACAACCTGAAGATTATATTGTTTCTCTGTTAAAATATAAAGGACAAGAACTTCCATAGATGTCACAATTATATCCATTGATACATATGATGACCATATAAATTGCACCAATAAGACTACGATTGTATCGGATATTAAAAAGTTATTGATACATCTTTACATCTTTTATCAAAGACAACTATGTAACACTGTAGCATTTATTTCTCTATTTATTAGATAAAAAACTCGTTCTCGTAAAGGTGAAATTGTGTCCATTTCCATGTGTCTCAGATAGACTTTGATATACTTCAAAAATTAAAGATACAAAAATCAAAAAAGAAACTAAACTAAATTAGTATATATATACAAATAATCATAGATTAGATCCAAGAGTACTTTAAATTCAAAAGAAACTAAATAAATTAGATACTTACCAAAGAGGTTTGAGATTTTTATGTTAAGAAACACGCGCTATAGATTGTGTTAAACAATGTCATCATCCATCAACCGCGTTGGAGTAGTGAAAAAGTTGTAGGTTATGACGGTGAAAAGAGAAACATCGTGAGATCGTGAAAACAATAATCATCTTCTCGTAAAAGCTCGCAAATATGACATGTGGAATTTAAATGATTATAAGTCATAGTCACTTTATATTAAGTCTATATAAATTTTAATGATTATAAAATGTCTTTATTTGAAAATAAGAAAATTTTAAACATTTATAAAACAATCAACAACAAAAAAATAACATATATATGAAATATAGAATCGAGGTAAAAAATATTAATATAGAAAGACTATTAAATTTTTTAACTATGATAGTGAAAAGTTTACTTGACATTAACAAATTAGAAACTATGGGAAAAACAAAGCAAAACCAAATCAAAATTCATAGTCACTTGTAAATTGTGAACATTTGGTTCACCATGCTTTTAGATGACTCATAATTACATGAATCCACATATATTACTGAATTTGGAGCTATTAATGCTCGAATGAGCCCTTGAAGAAAAACTCTAGTAAATTAGAAGCATGGATTTAAAATGAGTTACACCGCCAACCTCTTTAAAACTCAAACTTTCATGTAAGGGGCAACCCACTGTAATATTTTCCAAATAAACTAGAGAAGTTTTTATTAATTTTAGACGAAGTATGTTAAAGTTTTGAAAACCTATAAAATTTGTCGGAGACTTAATTTTAAATCTTATAAGTTAGGACATAAGAATAAACAACCTGAAGATTATATTGTTTCTCTGTTAAAATATAAAGGACAAGAACTTCCATAGATGTCACAATTATATCCATTGATACATATGATGACCATATAAATTGCACCAATAAGACTACGATTGTATCGGATATTACAAAGTTATTGATACATCTTTACATCTTTTATCAAAGACAACTATGTAACACTGTAGCATTTATTTCTCTATTTATTAGATAAAAAACTCGTTCTCGTAAAGGTGAAATTGTGTCCATTTCCATGTGTCTCAGATAGACTTTGATATACTTCAAAAATTAAAGATACAAAAATCAAAAAAGAAACTAAACTAAATTAGTATATATATATAGAGAATCATAGATTAGATCCAAGAGAACTTTAAATTCAAAAGAAACTAAATAAATTAGATACTTACCAAAGAGGTTTGAGATTTTTATGTTAAGAAACACGCGCTATAGATTGTGTTAAACGATGTCATCATCCATCAACCGCGTTGGAGTAGTGAAAAAGTTGTAGGTTATGACGGTGAAAAGAGAAACATCGTGAGATCGTGAAAAAAATAATCATCTTCTCGTAAAAGCTCGCAAATATGACATGTGGAATTTAAATGATTATAAGTCATAGTCACTTTATATTAAGTCTATATGAATTTTAATGATTATAAAATGTCTTTATTTGAAAATAAGAAAATTTTAAACATTTATAAAACAATCAACAACAAAAAAATAACATATATATGAAATATAGAATCGAGGTAAAAAATATTAATATAGAAAGACTATTAAATTTTTTAACTATGATAGTGAAAAGTTAACTTGACATTACCAAATTAGAAACTATGGGAAAAACAAAGCAAAACCAAATCAAAATTCATAGTCACTTGTAAATTGTGAACATTTGGTTCACCATGCTTTTAGATGACTCATAATTACATGAATCCACATATATTACTGAATTTGGAGCTATTAATGCTCGAATGAGCCCTTGAAGAAAAACTCTAGTAAATTAGAAGCATGGATTTAAAATGAGTTACACCGCCAACCTCTTTAAAACTCAAACTTTCATGTAAGGGGCAACCCACTGTAATATTTTCCAAATAAACTAGAGAAATTTTTATTAATTTTAGACGAAGTATGTTAAAGTTTTGAAAACCTATAAAATTTGTCGGAGACTTAATTTTAAATCTTATAAGTTAGGACATAAGAATAAACAACCTGAAGATTATATTGTTTCTCTGTTAAAATATAAAGGACAAGAACTTCCATAGATGTCACAATTATATCCATTGATACATATGATGACCATATAAATTGCACCAATAAGACTACGATTGTATCGGATATTACAAAGTTATTGATACATCTTTACATCTTTTATCAAAGACAACTATGTAACACTGTAGCATTTATTTCTCTATTTATTAGATAAAAAACTCGTTCTCGTAAAGGTGAAATTGTGTCCATTTCCATGTGTCTCAGATAGACTTTGATATACTTCAAAAATTAAAGATACAAAAATCAAAAAAGAAACTAAACTAAATTAGTATATATACAAATAATCATAGATTAGATCCAAGAGAACTTTAAATTCAAAAGAAACTAAATAAATTAGATACTTACCAAAGAGGTTTGAGATTTTTATGTTAAGAAACACGCGCTATAGATTGTGTTAAACGATGTCATCATCCATCAACCGCGTTGGAGTAGTGAAAAAGTTGTAGGTTATGACGGTGAAAAGAGAAACATCGTGAGATCGTGAAAACAATAATCATTTTCTCGTAAAAGCTCGCAAATATGATATGTGGAATTTAGATGATTATAAGTCATAGTCACTTTATATTAAGTCTATATGAATTTTAATGATTATAAAATGTCTTTTTTTTAATATAAGAAAATTTTAAACATTTATAAAACAATCAACAACAAAAAAATAACATATATATGAAATATAGAATCGAGGTAAAAAATATTAATATAGAAAGACTATTAAATTTTTTAACTATGATAGTGAAAAGTTAACTTGACATTAACAAATTAGAAACTATGGGAAAAACAAAGCAAAACCAAATCAAAATTCATAGTCACTTGTAAATTGTGAACATTTGGATCACCATGCTTTTAGATGACTCATAATTACATGAATCCACATATATTACTGAATTTGGAGCTATTAATGCTCGAATGAGCCCTTGAAGAAAAACTGTAGTAAATTCGAAGCATGGATTTAAAATGAGTTACACCGCCAACCACTTTAAAACTCAAACTTTCAAGTAAGGGGTAACCCACTGTCATTTTTTCAAAATAAACTAGAGAAATTTTCATTAATTTTAGACGAAGTATGTTAAAGTTTTGAAAACCTATAAAATTTGTCGGAGACTTAATTTTAAATCTTATAAGTTAGGACATTAGAATAAACAACCTGAAGATTATATTGTTTCTCTGTTAAAATATAAAGGACAAGAACTTCCATAGATGTCCCGATTATATCCATTGATCCATATGATGACCATATAAATGTCGCCAATAAGACTACGATTGTATCGGATATTACAAAGTTATTGATACATCTTTACATCTTTTATCAAAGACAACTATGTAACACTGTAGCATTTATTTCTCCATTTATTAGATAAAAAACTCGTTCTCGTAAAGGTGAAATTGTGTCCATTTCCATGTGTCTCAGATAGACTTTGATATACTTCAAAAATTAAAGATACAAAAATCAAAAAAGAAACTAAACTAAATTAGTATATATATACAGAGAATCATAGATTAGATCCAAGAGAACTTTAAATTCAAAAGAAACTAAATAAATTAGATACTTACCAAAGAGGTTTGAGATTTTTATGTTAAGAAACACGCGCTATAGATTGTGTTAAACGATGTCATCATCCATCAACCGCGTTGGAGTAGTGAAAAAGTTGTAGGTTATGACGGTGAAAAGAGAAACATCGTGAGATCGTGAAAAAAATAATCATCTTCTCGTAAAAGCTCGCAAATATGACATGTGGAATTTAAATGATTATAAGTCATAGTCACTTTATATTAAGTCTATATAAATTTTAATGATTATAAAATGTCTTTATTTGAAAATAAGAAAATTTTAAACATTTATAAAACAATCAACAACAAAAAAATAACATATATATGAAATATAGAATCGAGGTAAAAAATATTAATATAGAAAGACTATTAAATTTTTTAACTATGATAGTGAAAAGTTTACTTGACATTAACAAATTAGAAACTATGGGAAAAACAAAGCAAAACCAAATCAAAATTCATAGTCACTTGTAAATTGTGAACATTTGGTTCACCATGCTTTTAGATGACTCATAATTACATGAATCCACATATATTACTGAATTTGGAGCTATTAATGCTCGAATGAGCCCTTGAAGAAAAACTCTAGTAAATTAGAAGCATGGATTTAAAATGAGTTACACCGCCAACCTCTTTAAAACTCAAACTTTCATGTAAGGGGCAACCCACTGTAATATTTTCCAAATAAACTAGAGAAGTTTTTATTAATTTTAGACGAAGTATGTTAAAGTTTTGAAAACCTATAAAATTTGTCGGAGACTTAATTTTAAATCTTATAAGTTAGGACATAAGAATAAACAACCTGAAGATTATATTGTTTCTCTGTTAAAATATAAAGGACAAGAACTTCCATAGATGTCACAATTATATCCATTGATACATATGATGACCATATAAATTGCACCAATAAGACTACGATTGTATCGGATATTACAAAGTTATTGATACATCTTTACATCTTTTATCAAAGACAACTATGTAACACTGTAGCATTTATTTCTCTATTTATTAGATAAAAAACTCGTTCTCGTAAAGGTGAAATTGTGTCCATTTCCATGTGTCTCAGATAGACTTTGATATACTTCAAAAATTAAAGATACAAAAATCAAAAAAGAAACTAAACTAAATTAGTATATATACAAATAATCATAGATTAGATCCAAGAGAACTTTAAATTCAAAAGAAACTAAATAAATTAGATACTTACCAAAGAGGTTTGAGATTTTTATGTTAAGAAACACGCGCTATAGATTGTGTTAAACGATGTCATCATCCATCAACCGCGTTGGAGTAGTGAAAAAGTTGTAGGTTATGACGGTGAAAAGAGAAACATCGTGAGATCGTGAAAACAGTAATCATCTTCTCGTAAAAGCTCGCAAATATGACATGTGGAATTTAAATGATTATAAGTCATAGTCACTTTATATTAAGTATATATGAATTTTAATGATTATAAAATGTCTTTATTTGAATATAAGAAAAATTTAAACATTTATAAAACAATCAACAACAAAAAAATAACATATATATGAAATATAGAATTGAGAAAAAAAATATTAATATAGAAAGACTATTAAATTTTTTAACTACGATAGTGAAAAGTTAACTTGACATTAACAAATTAGAAACTATGGGAAAAACAAAGCAAAACCAAATCAAAATTCATAGTCACTTGTAAATTGTGAACATTTGGTTCACCATGCTTTTAGATGACTCATAATTACATGAATCCACATATATTACTGAATTTGGAGCTATTAATGCTCGAATGAGCCCTTGAAGAAAAACTCTAGTAAATTTGAAGCATGGATTTAAAATGAGTTACACCGCCAACCTCTTTAAAACTCAAACTTTCATGTAAGGGGCAACCCACTGTAATTTTTTCCAAATAAACTAGAGAAATTTTTATTAATTTTAGACGAAGTATGTTAAAGTTTTGAAAACCTATAAAATTTGTCGGAGACTTAATTTTAAATCTTATAAGTTAGGACATAAGAATAAACAACCTGAAGATTATATTGTTTCTCTGTTAAAATATAAAGGACAAGAACTTCCATAGATGTCCCGATTATATCCATTGATCCATATGAGGACCATATAAATTGCACCAATAAGACTACGATTGTATCGGATATTACAAAGTTATTGATACATCTTTACATCTTTTATCAAAGACAACTATGTAACACTGTAGCATTTATTTCTCTATTTATTAGATAAAAAACTCGTTCTCGTAAAGGTGAAATTGTGACCATTTCCATGTGTCTCAGATAGACTTTGATATACTTCAAAAATTAAAGATACAAAAATCAAAAAAGAAACTAAACTAAATTAGTATATATACAAATAATCATAGATTAGATCCAAGAGAACTTTAAATTCAAAAGAAACTAAATAAATTAGATACTTACCAAAGAGGTTTGAGATTTTTACGTTAAGAAACACGCGCTATAGATTGTGTTAAACGATGTCATCATCCATCAACCGCGTTGGAGTAGTGAAAAAGTTGTAGGTTATGACGGTGAAAAGAGAAACATCGTGAGATCGTGAAAACAATAATCATCTTCTCGTAAAAGCTCGCAAATATGATATGTGGAATTTAGATGATTATAAGTCATAGTCACTTTATATTAAGTCTATATGAATTTTAATGATTATAAAATGTCTTTATTTGAATATAAGAAAATTTTAAACATTTATAAAACAATCAACAACAAAAAAATAACATATATATGAAATATAGAATCGAGGTAAAAAATATTAATATAGAAAGACTATTAAATTTTTTAACTATGATAGTGAAAAGTTAACTTGACATTAACAAATTAGAAACTATGGGAAAAACAAAGCAAAACCAAATCAAAATTCATAGTCACTTGTAAATTGTGAACATTTGGTTCACCATGCTTTTAGATGACTCATAATTACATGAATCCACATATATTACTGAATTTGGAGCTATTAATGCTCGAATGAGCCCTTGAAGAAAAACTCTAGTAAATTCGAAGCATGGATTTAAAATGAGTTACACCGCCAACCTCTTTAAAACTCAAACTTTCATGTAAGGGGCAACCCACTGTAATTTTTTCCAAATAAACTAGAGAAATTTTTATTAATTTTAGACGAAGTATGTTAAAGTTTTGAAAACCTATAAAATTTGTCGGAGACTTAATTTTAAATCTTATAAGTTAGGACATAAGAATAAACAACCTGAAGATTATATTGTTTCTCTGTTAAAATATAAAGGATAAGAACTTCCATAGATGTCACAATTATATCCATTGATACATATGATGACCATATAAATTGCACCAATAAGACTACGATTGTATCGGATATGAAAAAGTTATTGATACATCTTTACATCTTTTATCAAAGACAACTATGTAACACTGTAGCATTTATTTCTCTATTTATTAGATAAAAAACTCGTTCTCGTAAAGGTGAAATTGTGTCCATTTTAATGTGTCTCAGATAGACTTTGATATACTTCAAAAATTAAAGATACAAAAATCAAAAAAGAAACTAAACTAAATTAGTATATATACAAATAATCATAGATTAGATCCAAGAGAACTTTAAATTCAAAAGAAACTAAATAAATTAGATACTTACCAAAGAGGTTTGAGATTTTTATGTTAAGAAACACGCGCTATAGATTGTGTTAAACGATGTCATCATCCATCAACCGCGTTGGAGTAGTGAAAAAGTTGTAGGTTATGACGGTGAAAAGAGAAACATCGTGAGATCGTGAAAACAATAATCATCTTCTCGTAAAAGCTCGCAAATATGACATGTGGAATTTAAATGATTATAAGTCATAGTCACTTTATATTAAGTCTGTATGAATTTTAATGATTATAAAATGTCTTTATTTGAATATAGGAAAAATTTAAACATTTATAAAACAATCAACAACAAAAAAATAACATATATATGAAATATAGAATTGAGGTAAAAAATATTAATATAGAAAGACTATTAAATTTTTTAACTATGATAGTGAAAAGTTAACTTGACATTAACAAATTAGAAACTATGGGAAAAACAAAGCAAAACCAAATCAAAATTCATAGTCACTTGTAAATTGTGAACATTTGGATCACCATGCTTTTAGATGACTCATAATTACAAGAATCCACATATATTACTGAATTTGGAGCTATTAATGCTCGAATGAGCCCTTGAAGAAAAACTGTAGTAAATTCGAAGCATGGATTTAAAATGAGTTACACCGCCAACCACTTTAAAACTCAAACTTTCAAGTAAGAGGTAACCCACTGTCATTTTTTCAAAATAAACTAGAGAAATTTTTATTAATTTTAGACGAAGTATGTTAAAGTTTTGAAAACCTATAAAATTTGTCGGAGACTTAATTTTAAATCTTATAAGTTAGGACATTAGAATAAACAACCTGAAGATTATATTGTTTCTCTGTTAAAATATAAAGGACAAGAACTTCCATAGATGTCCCGATTATATCCATTGATTCATATGATGACCATATAAATGTCGCCAATAAGACTACGATTGTATCGGATATTACAAAGTTATTGATACATCTTTACATCTTTTATCAAAGACAACTATGTAACACTGTAGCATTTATTTCTCCATTTATTAGATAAAAAACTCGTTCTCGTAAAGGTGAAATTGTGTCCATTTCCATGTGTCTCAGATAGACTTTGATATACTTCAAAAATTAAAGATACAAAAATCAAAAAAGAAACTAAACTAAATTAGTATATATACAGAGAATCATAGATTAGATCCAAGAGAACTTTAAATTCAAAAGAAACTAAATAAATTAGATACTTACCAAAGAGGTTTGAGATTTTTATGTTAAGAAACACGCGCTATAGATTGTGTTAAACGATGTCATCATCCATCAACCGCGTTGGAGTAGTGAAAAAGTTATAGGTTATGACGGTGAAAAGAGAAACATCGTGAGATCGTGAAAAAAATAATCATCTTCTCGTAAAAGCTCGCAAATATGACATGTGGAATTTAAATGATTATAACTCATAGTCACTTTATATTAAGTCTATATGAATTTTAATGATTATAAAATGTCTTTATTTGAATATAAGAAAATTTTAAACATTTATAAAACAATCAACAACAAAAAAATAACATATATATGAAATATAGAATTGAGGTAAAAAATATTAATATAGAAAGACTATTAAATTTTTTAACTATGATAGTGAAAAGTTAACTTGACATTAACAAATTAGAAACTATGGGAAAAACAAAGCAATACCAAATCAAAATTCATAGTCACTTGTAAATTGTGAACATTTGGTTCACCATGCTTTTAGATGACTCATAATTACATGAATCCACATATATTACTGAATTTGGAGCTATTAATGCTCGAATGAGCCCTTGAAGAAAAACTCTAGTAAATTCGAAGCATGGATTTAAAATGAGTTACACCGCCAACCTCTTTAAAACTCAAACTTTCAAGTAAGGGGTAACCCACTGTCATTTTTTCAAAATAAACTAGAGAAATTTTTATTAATTTTAGACGAAGTATCTTAAAGTTTTGAAAACCTATAAAATTTGTCGGAGACTTAATTTTAAATCTTATAATTTAGGACATAAGAATAAACAACCTGAAGATTATATTGTTTCTCTGTTAAAATATAAAGGACAACAACTTCCATAGATGTCGCAATTATATCCATTGATACATATGATGACCATATAAATTGCGCCAATAAGACTACAATTGTATCGAATATTACAAAGTTATTGATACATCTTTACATCTTTTATCAAAGACAACTATTTAACACTGTAGCATTTATTTCTCTATTTATTAGATAAAAAACTCGTTCTCGTAAAGGTGAAATTGTGTCCATTTCCATGTGTCTCAGATAGACTTTGATATACTTCAAAAATTAAAGATACAAAAATCAAAAATGAAACTAAACTAAATTAGTATATATACAAAGAATCATAGATTAGATCCAAGAGAACTTTAAATTCAAAAGAAACTAAATAAATTAGATACTTACCAAAGAGGTTTGAGATTTTTATGTTAAGAAACACGCGCTATAGATTGTGTTAAACGATGTCATCATCCATCAACCGCGTTGGAGAAGTGCAAATGTTATAGGTTATGACGGTGAAAAGAGAAACATCGTGAGATCGTCAAAACAGTAATCATCTTCCCGTAAAAGCTCGCAAATATGACATGTGGAATTTAAATGATTATAAGTCATAGTCACTTTATATTAAGTCTATATGAATTTTAATGATTATAAAATGTCTTTATTTGAATATAAGGAAAATTTAAACATTTATAAAACAATCAACAATAAAAAATAACATATATATGAAATATAGAATTGAGGTAAAAAATATTAATATAGAAAGACTATTAAATTTTTAAACTATGATAGTGAAAAGTTAACTTGACATTAACAAATTAGAAACAATGGGAAAAACAAAGCAAAACCAAATCAAAATTCATAGTCACTTGTAAATTGTGAACATTTGGTTCACCATGCTTTTAGTTGACTCATAATTACATGAATCCACATATATTACTGAATTTGGAGCATTTAATGCTCGAATGAGCCCTTGAAAAAAAACTGTTGTAAATTCGAAGCATGGATTTAAAATGAGTTACAGCGCCAACCTCTTCAAAACTCAAACTTTCAAGTAAGGGGCAACCCACTATCATTTTTTCAAAATAAACTAGAGAAATTGTTATTAATTTTAGACGAAGTATGTTCAAGTTCTAAAACCCTATAAATTTGTCGGAGACTTAATTTTAAATCTTGTAAGTTAGGACATAAGAATAAACAACTTGAAGATTATATTGTTTCTATGTTAAAATATAAAGGACAAGAACTTCCATAGATGTCACGATTATATCCATTGATCCATATGATGACCATATAAATGTCGCCAATAAGACTACAATTGTATCGGATATTACAAAGTTATTGATACATCTTTACATCTTTTATCAAAGACAACTATTTAACACTGTAGCATTTATTTCTCTATTTATTAGATAAAAAACTCGTTCTCGTAAAGGTGAAATTGTGTCCATTTCCATGTGTCTCAGATAGACTTTGATATACTTCAAAAATTAAAGATACAAAAATCAAAAAAGAAACTAAACTAAATTAGTATATATACAAAGAATCATAGATTAGATCCAAGAGAACTTTAAATTCAAAAGAAACTAAATAAATTAGATACTTACCAAAGAGGTTTGAGATTTTTATGTTAAGAAACACGCGCTATAGATTGTGTTAAACGATGTCATCATCCATCAACCGCGTTGGAGCAGTGCAAAAGTTATAGGTTATGACGGTGAAAAGAGAAACATCGTGACATCGTCAAAACAGTAATCATCTTCCCATAAAAGCTCGCAAATATGACATGTGGAATTTAAATGAATATAAGTCATAGTCACTTAATATTAAGTCTATATGAATTTTAATGATTATAAAATGTCTTTATTTGAATATAAGAAAAATTTAAACATTTATAAAACAATAAACAATAAAAAATAACATATATATGAAATATAGAATTGAGAAAAAAAATATTAATATAGAAAGACTATTAAATTTTTTAACTACGATAGTGAAAAGTTAACTTGACATTAACAAATTAGAAACTATGGGAAAAACAAAGCAAAACCAAATCAAAATTCATAGTCACTTGTAAATTGTGAACATTTGGTTCACCATGCTTTTAGATGACTCATAATTACATGAATCCACATATATTACTGAATTTGGAGCTATTAATGCTCGAATGAGCCCTTGAAGAAAAACTCTAGTAAATTTGAAGCATGGATTTAAAATGAGTTACACCGCCAACCTCTTTAAAACTCAAACTTTCATGTAAGGGGCAACCCACTGTAATTTTTTCCAAATAAACTAGAGAAATTTTTATTAATTTTAGACGAAGTATGTTAAAGTTTTGAAAACCTATAAAATTTGTCGGAGACTTAATTTTAAATCTTATAAGTTAGGACATAAGAATAAACAACCTGAAGATTATATTGTTTCTCTGTTAAAATATAAAGGACAAGAACTTCCATAGATGTCCCGATTATATCCATTGATCCATATGAGGACCATATAAATTGCACCAATAAGACTACGATTGTATCGGATATTACAAAGTTATTGATACATCTTTACATCTTTTATCAAAGACAACTATGTAACACTGTAGCATTTATTTCTCTATTTATTAGATAAAAAACTCGTTCTCGTAAAGGTGAAATTGTGACCATTTCCATGTGTCTCAGATAGACTTTGATATACTTCAAAAATTAAAGATACAAAAATCAAAAAAGAAACTAAACTAAATTAGTATATATACAAATAATCATAGATTAGATCCAAGAGAACTTTAAATTCAAAAGAAACTAAATAAATTAGATACTTACCAAAGAGGTTTGAGATTTTTACGTTAAGAAACACGCGCTATAGATTGTGTTAAACGATGTCATCATCCATCAACCGCGTTGGAGTAGTGAAAAAGTTGTAGGTTATGACGGTGAAAAGAGAAACATCGTGAGATCGTGAAAACAATAATCATCTTCTCGTAAAAGCTCGCAAATATGATATGTGGAATTTAGATGATTATAAGTCATAGTCACTTTATATTAAGTCTATATGAATTTTAATGATTATAAAATGTCTTTATTTGAATATAAGAAAATTTTAAACATTTATAAAACAATCAACAACAAAAAAATAACATATATATGAAATATAGAATCGAGGTAAAAAATATTAATATAGAAAGACTATTAAATTTTTTAACTATGATAGTGAAAAGTTAACTTGACATTAACAAATTAGAAACTATGGGAAAAACAAAGCAAAACCAAATCAAAATTCATAGTCACTTGTAAATTGTGAACATTTGGTTCACCATGCTTTTAGATGACTCATAATTACATGAATCCACATATATTACTGAATTTGGAGCTATTAATGCTCGAATGAGCCCTTGAAGAAAAACTCTAGTAAATTCGAAGCATGGATTTAAAATGAGTTACACCGCCAACCTCTTTAAAACTCAAACTTTCATGTAAGGGGCAACCCACTGTAATTTTTTCCAAATAAACTAGAGAAATTTTTATTAATTTTAGACGAAGTATGTTAAAGTTTTGAAAACCTATAAAATTTGTCGGAGACTTAATTTTAAATCTTATAAGTTAGGACATAAGAATAAACAACCTGAAGATTATATTGTTTCTCTGTTAAAATATAAAGGATAAGAACTTCCATAGATGTCACAATTATATCCATTGATACATATGATGACCATATAAATTGCACCAATAAGACTACGATTGTATCGGATATGAAAAAGTTATTGATACATCTTTACATCTTTTATCAAAGACAACTATGTAACACTGTAGCATTTATTTCTCTATTTATTAGATAAAAAACTCGTTCTCGTAAAGGTGAAATTGTGTCCATTTTAATGTGTCTCAGATAGATTTGATATACTTCAAAAATTAAAGATACAAAAATCAAAAAAGAAACTAAACTAAATTAGTATATATACAAATAATCATAGATTAGATCCAAGAGAACTTTAAATTCAAAAGAAACTAAATAAATTAGATACTTACCAAAGAGGTTTGAGATTTTTATGTTAAGAAACACGCGCTATAGATTGTGTTAAACGATGTCATCATCCATCAACCGCGTTGGAGTAGTGAAAAAGTTGTAGGTTATGACGGTGAAAAGAGAAACATCGTGAGATCGTGAAAACAATAATCATCTTCTCGTAAAAGCTCGCAAATATGACATGTGGAATTTAAATGATTATAAGTCATAGTCACTTTATATTAAGTCTGTATGAATTTTAATGATTATAAAATGTCTTTATTTGAATATAGGAAAAATTTAAACATTTATAAAACAATCAACAACAAAAAAATAACATATATATGAAATATAGAATTGAGGTAAAAAATATTAATATAGAAAGACTATTAAATTTTTTAACTATGATAGTGAAAAGTTAACTTGACATTAACAAATTAGAAACTATGGGAAAAACAAAGCAAAACCAAATCAAAATTCATAGTCACTTGTAAATTGTGAACATTTGGATCACCATGCTTTTAGATGACTCATAATTACAAGAATCCACATATATTACTGAATTTGGAGCTATTAATGCTCGAATGAGCCCTTGAAGAAAAACTGTAGTAAATTCGAAGCATGGATTTAAAATGAGTTACACCGCCAACCACTTTAAAACTCAAACTTTCAAGTAAGGGGTAACCCACTGTCATTTTTTCAAAATAAACTAGAGAAATTTTTATTAATTTTAGACGAAGTATGTTAAAGTTTTGAAAACCTATAAAATTTGTCGGAGACTTAATTTTAAATCTTATAAGTTATGACATTAGAATAAACAACCTGAAGATTATATTGTTTCTCTGTTAAAATATAAAGGACAAGAACTTCCATAGATGTCCCGATTATATCCATTGATCCATATGATGACCATATAAATGTCGCCAATAAGACTACGATTGTATCGGATATTACAAAGTTATTGATACATCTTTACATCTTTTATCAAAGACAACTATGTAACACTGTAGCATTTATTTCTCCATTTATTAGATAAAAAACTCGTTCTCGTAAAGGTGAAATTGTGTCCATTTCCATGTGTCTCAGATAGACTTTGATATACTTCAAAAATTAAAGATACAAAAATCAAAAAAGAAACTAAACTAAATTAGTATATATACAGAGAATCATAGATTAGATCCAAGAGAACTTTAAATTCAAAAGAAACTAAATAAATTAGATACTTACCAAAGAGGTTTGAGATTTTTATGTTAAGAAACACGCGCTATAGATTGTGTTAAACGATGTCATCATCCATCAACCGCGTTGGAGTAGTGAAAAAGTTGTAGGTTATGACGGTGAAAAGAGAAACATCGTGAGATCGTGAAAAAAATAATCATCTTCTCGTAAAAGCTCGCAAATATGACATGTGGAATTTAAATGATTATAACTCATAGTCACTTTATATTAAGTCTATATGAATTTTAATGATTATAAAATGTCTTTATTTGAATATAAGAAAATTTTAAACATTTATAAAACAATCAACAACAAAAAAATAACATATATATGAAATATAGAATTGAGGTAAAAAATATTAATATAGAAAGACTATTAAATTTTTTAACTATGATAGTGAAAAGTTAACTTGACATTAACAAATTAGAAACTATGGGAAAAACAAAGCAATACCAAATCAAAATTCATAGTCACTTGTAAATTGTGAACATTTGGTTCACCATGCTTTTAGATGACTCATAATTACATGAATCCACATATATTACTGAATTTGGAGCTATTAATGCTCGAATGAGCCCTTGAAGAAAAACTCTAGTAAATTCGAAGCATGGATTTAAAATGAGTTACACCGCCAACCTCTTTAAAACTCAAACTTTCAAGTAAGGGGTAACCCACTGTCATTTTTTCAAAATAAACTAGAGAAATTTTTATTAATTTTAGACGAAGTATCTTAAAGTTTTGAAAACCTATAAAATTTGTCGGAGACTTAATTTTAAATCTTATAATTTAGGACATAAGAATAAACAACCTGAAGATTATATTGTTTCTCTGTTAAAATATAAAGGACAACAACTTCCATAGATGTCGCAATTATATCCATTGATACATATGATGACCATATAAATTGCGCCAATAAGACTACAATTGTATCGAATATTACAAAGTTATTGATACATCTTTACATCTTTTATCAAAGACAACTATTTAACACTGTAGCATTTATTTCTCTATTTATTAGATAAAAAACTCGTTCTCGTAAAGGTGAAATTGTGTCCATTTCCATGTGTCTCAGATAGACTTTGATATACTTCAAAAATTAAAGATACAAAAATCAAAAATGAAACTAAACTAAATTAGTATATATACAAAGAATCATAGATTAGATCCAAGAGAACTTTAAATTCAAAAGAAACTAAATAAATTAGATACTTACCAAAGAGGTTTGAGATTTTTATGTTAAGAAACACGCGCTATAGATTGTGTTAAACGATGTCATCATCCATCAACCGCGTTGGAGAAGTGCAAATGTTATAGGTTATGACGGTGAAAAGAGAAACATCGTGAGATCGTCAAAACAGTAATCATCTTCCCGTAAAAGCTCGCAAATATGACATGTGGAATTTAAATGATTATAAGTCATAGTCACTTTATATTAAGTCTATATGAATTTTAATGATTATAAAATGTCTTTATTTGAATATAAGGAAAATTTAAACATTTATAAAACAATCAACAATAAAAAATAACATATATATGAAATATAGAATTGAGGTAAAAAATATTAATATAGAAAGACTATTAAATTTTTAAACTATGATAGTGAAAAGTTAACTTGACATTAACAAATTAGAAACAATGGGAAAAACAAAGCAAAACCAAATCAAAATTCATAGTCACTTGTAAATTGTGAACATTTGGTTCACCATGCTTTTAGTTGACTCATAATTACATGAATCCACATATATTACTGAATTTGGAGCATTTAATGCTCGAATGAGCCCTTGAAAAAAAACTGTTGTAAATTCGAAGCATGGATTTAAAATGAGTTACAGCGCCAACCTCTTCAAAACTCAAACTTTCAAGTAAGGGGCAACCCACTATCATTTTTTCAAAATAAACTAGAGAAATTGTTATTAATTTTAGACGAAGTATGTTCAAGTTCTAAAACCCTATAAATTTGTCGGAGACTTAATTTTAAATCTTGTAAGTTAGGACATAAGAATAAACAACTTGAAGATTATATTGTTTCTATGTTAAAATATAAAGGACAAGAACTTCCATAGATGTCACGATTATATCCATTGATCCATATGATGACCATATAAATGTCGCCAATAAGACTACAATTGTATCAGATATTACAAAGTTATTGATACATCTTTACATCTTTTATCAAAGACAACTATTTAACACTGTAGCATTTATTTCTCTATTTATTAGATAAAAAACTCGTTCTCGTAAAGGTGAAATTGTGTCCATTTCCATGTGTCTCAGATAGACTTTGATATACTTCAAAAATTAAAGATACAAAAATCAAAAAAGAAACTAAACTAAATTAGTATATATACAAAGAATCATAGATTAGATCCAAGAGAACTTTAAATTCAAAAGAAACTAAATAAATTAGATACTTACCAAAGAGGTTTGAGATTTTTATGTTAAGAAACACGCGCTATAGATTGTGTTAAACGATGTCATCATCCATCAACCGCGTTGGAGCAGTGCAAAAGTTATAGGTTATGACGGTGAAAAGAGAAACATCGTGACATCGTCAAAACAGTAATCATCTTCCCTTAAAAGCTCGCAAATATGACATGTGGAATTTAAATGAATATAAGTCATAGTCACTTAATATTAAGTCTATATGAATTTTAATGATTATAAAATGTCTTTATTTGAATATAAGAAAAATTTAAACATTTATAAAACAATAAACAATAAAAAATAACATATATATGAAATATAGAATTGAGGTAAAAAATATTAATATAGAAAGACTATTAAATTTTTTAACTATGATAGTGAAAAGTTAACTTGACATTAACAAATTAGAAACTATGGGAAAAACAAAGCAAAACCAAATCAAAATTCATAGTCACTTGTAAATTGTGAACATTTGGTTCACCATGCTTTTAGTTGACTCATAATTACATGAATCCACATATATTACTGAATTTGGAGCATTTAATGCTCGAATGAGCCCTTGAAAAAAAATGTTGTAAATTCGAAGCATGGATTTAAAATGAGTTACATCGCCAACCTCTTCAAAACTCAAACTTTCAAGTAAGGGGCAACCCACTATCATTTTTTCAAAATAAACTAGAAAAATTGTTATTAATTTTAGACGAATTATGTTCAAGTTCTGAAACCCTATAAATTTGTCGGAGACTTAATTTTAAATCTTGTAAGTTAGGACATAAGAATAAACAACTTGAAGATTATATTGTTTCTATGTTAAAATATAAAGGACAAGAACTTCCATAGATGTCCCGATTATATCCATTGATCCATATTATGACCATATAAATGTCGCCAATAAGACTACGATTGTATCGGATATTACAAAGTTATTGATACATCTTTACATCTTTTATCAAAGACAACTATATAACACTGTAGAATTTATTTCTCTATTTATTAGATAAAAAACTTGTTCTCGTAAAGGTGAAATTGTGTCCATTACCATTTGTCTCAGATAGACTTTGATATACTTCAAAAATTTAAGATAAAAAAATCAGAAAAGAAACTAAACTAAATTAGTATATATACAAAGAATCATAGATTAGATCCAAGAAAACTTTAAATTTAAAAGAAACTAAATAAATTAGATACTTACCAAAGAGGTTTGAGATTTTTATGTTAAGAAACACGCGCTATAGATTGTGTTAAATGATGTCATCATCCATCAACCGCGTTGGAGTAGTGAAAAAGTTGTAGGTTATGACGGTGAAAAGAGAAACATCGTGAGATCGTGAAAAAAATAATCATCTTCTCGTAAAAGCTCGCAAATATGACATGTGGAATTTAAATGATTATAAGTCATAGTCACTTTATATTAAGTCTATATGAATTTTAATGATTATAAAATGTCTTTATTTGAATATAAGAAAATTTTAAACATTTATAAAACAATCAACAACAAAAAAATAACATATATATGAAATATAGAATTGAGGTAAAAAATATTAATATAGAAAGACTACTAATTTTTTTAACTATGATAGTGAAAAGTTAACTTGACATTAACAAATTAGAAACTATGGGAAAAACAAAGCAAAACCAAATCAAAATTCATAGTCACTTGTAAATTGTGAACATTTGGTTCACCATGCTTTTAGATGACTCATAATTACATGAATCCACATATATTACTGAATTTGGAGCTATTAATGCTCGAATGAGCCCTTGAAGAAAAACTCTAGTAAATTCGAAGCATGGATTTAAAATGAGTTACACCGCCAACCTCTTTAAAACTAAAACTTTCAAGTAAGGGGTAACCCACTATCATTTTTTCAAAATAAACTAGAGAAATTTTTATTAATTTTAGACGAAGTATGTTAAAGTTTTGAAAACCTATAAAATTTGTCGGAGACTTAATTTTAAATCTTATAAGTTAAGACATAAGAATAAACAACCTGAAGATTATATTGTTTCTCTGTTAAAATATAAAGGACAAGAACTTCCATAGATGTCCCGATTATATCCATTGATACATATGATGACCATATAAATTGCGCCAATAAGACTACAATTGTATCGGATATTACAAAGTTATTGATACATCTTTACATCTTTTATCAAAGACAACTATTTAACACTGTAGCATTTATTTCTCTATTTATTAGATAAAAAACTCGTTTTCGTAAAGGTGAAATTGTGTCCATTTCCATGTGTCTCAGATAGACTTTGATATACTTCAAAAATTAAAGATACAAAAATCAAAAAAGAAACTAAACTAAATTAGTATATATACAAAGAATCATAGATTAGATCCAAGAGAACTTTAAATTCAAAAGAAACTAAATAAATTAGATACTTACCAAAGAGGTTTGAGATTTTTATGTTGACAAACACGCGCTATAGATTGTGTTAAACGATGTCATCATCCATCAACCGCGTTGGAGCAGTGCAAAAGTTATAGGTTATGACGGTGAAAAGAGAAACATCGTGAGATCGTCAAAACAGTAATCATCTTCCTTTAAATGCTCGCAAATATGACATGTGGAATTTAAATGATTATAAGTCATAGTCACTTTATATTAAGTCTATATGAATTTTAATGAATATAAAATGTCTTTATTTGAATATAAGAAAAATTTAAACATTTATAAAACAATCAACAACAAAAAATAACATATATATGAAATATAGAATTGAGGTAAAAAATATTAATATAGAAAGACTATTAAATTTTTTAACTATGATAGTGAAAAGTTAACTTGACATTAACAAATTAGAAACTATGGGAAAAACAAAGCAAAACCAAATCAAAATTCATAGTCACTTGTAAATTGTGAACATTTGGTTCACCATGCTTTTAGATGACTCATAATTACATGAATCCACATATATTACTGAATTTGGAGCTATTAATGCTCGAATGAGCACTTGAAGAAAAACTCTAGTAAATTCGAAGCATGGATTTAAAATGAGTTACACCGCCAACCTCTTTAAAACTCAAACTTTCAAGTAAAGGGCAACCCACTATCATTTTTTCAAAATAAACTAGAAAATTTTTTATAAATTTTAGACGAAGTATGTAAAAGTTCTGAAAACCTATAAAATTTGTCGGAGACTTAATTTTAAATCTTATAAGTTAGGACATAAGAATAAACAACCTGAAGATTATATTGTTTCTCTGTTAAAATAAAAAGGACAAGAACTTCCATAGATGTCCCGATTATATCCATTGATACATATGATGACCATATAAATTGCGCCAATAAGACTACGATTGTATCGGATATTACAAAGTTATTGATACATCTTTACATCTTTTATCAAACACAACTATGTAACACTGTAGCATTTATTTCTCTATTTATTAGATAAAAAACTCGTTCTCGTAAAGGTGAAATTGTGTCCATTTCCATGTGTCTCAGATAGACTTTGATATACTTCTAAAATTAAAGATACAAAAATCAAAAAAGAAACTAAAGTAAATTAGTATATATACAAAGAATCATAGATTAGATCCAAGACAACTATAAATTCAAAAGAAACTAAATAAATTAGATACTTACAAAAGAGGCTTCAGATTTTTATGTTACGAAACACGCGCTATAGATTGTTTTAAACAATGTCATCATCCATCAATCGCGTTGGAGCAGTGCAAAAGTTGTAGGTTATGACGGTTAAAAGAGAAACATCGTGAGATCGTGAAAACTGTAATCATCTTCCCGTAAAAGCTCGCAAATATGACATGTGGAATTTAAATGATTATAAGTCATAGTCACCTTATATTAAGTCTATATGAATTTTAATGATTATAAAATGTCTTTGTTTGAATATAAGAAAAATTTAAAAATTTATAAAACAATCAACAACAAAAAAATAACATATATATGAAATATAGAATTGAGGTAAAAAATATTAATATAGAAAGACTTTTAAATTTTTTAACTATGATAGTTAAAAGTTAACTTGACATTAACAAATTAGAAACTATGGGAAAAACAAAGCAAAACCAAATCAAAATTCATAGTCACTTGTAAATTGTGAAGATTTGGTCACCAGGCTTTTAGATGACTCATAATTACATGAATCCACATATATTACTCAATTTGGAGCTTTTAATGATCGAATGAGCCCTTGAAGAAGAACTCTTGTAAATTTGAAGCATGGATTTAAAATGAGTTACATCGTCAACCTTCTTCAAAACTCAAACTTTCAAGTAAGGGGAAACCCACTCTCATTTTTTCAAAATAAACTAGAGAAATTGTTATTAATTTTAGACGAAGTATGTTCAAGTTCTGAAACCCTATAAATTTGTCGGAGACTTAATTTTAAATCTTGTAAGTTAGGACATAAGAATAAACAACCTGAAGATTATATTGTTTCTATGTTAAAATATAAAGGACAAGAACTTCCATAGATGTCCCGATTATATCCATTGATCCATATGATGACCATATAAATGTCGCCAATGAGACTACGATTGTATCGGATATTACAAAGTTATTGATACATCTTTACATCTTTTATCAAACACAACTATGTAACACTGTAGCATTTATTTCTCTATTTATTAGATAAAAAACTCGTTCTCGTAAAGGTGAAATTGTGTCCATTTCCACGTGTCTCAGATAGACTTTGATATACTTCAAAAATTAAAGATAAAAAAATCAGAAAAGAAACTAAACTAAATTAGTATATATACAAAGAATCATAGATTAGATCCAAGAAAACTTTAAATTCAAAAGAAACTAAATAAATTAGATACTTACAAAAGAGGTTTGAGATTTTTATGTTACGAAACACGCGCTATAGATTGTTTTAAACAATGTCATCATCCATCAATCGCGTTGGAGAAGTGCAAAAGTTGTAGGTTATGACGGTGAAAAAAGAAACATCGTGAGATCGTGAAAACAGTAGTCATCTTCCCGTAAAAGCTCGCAAATATGACATGTGGAATTTAAATGATTATAAGTCATAGTCACCTTATATTAAGTCTATATGAATTTTAATGATTATAAAATGTCTTTGTTTGAATATAAGAAAAATTTAAAAATTTATAAAACAATCAACAACAAAAAATAACATATATATGAAATATAGAATTGAGGTAAAAAATATTAATATAGAAAGACTATTAAATTTTTTAACTATGATAGTTAAAAGGTAACTTGACATTAACAAATTAGAAACTATGGGAAAAACAAAGCAAAACCAAATCAAGATTCATAGTCACTTGTAAATTGTGAAGATTTGGTCACCATGCTTTTAGATGACTCATAATTACATGAATCCACGTATATTACTGAATTTGGAGCTATTAATGCTCGAATGAGCCCTTGAAGAAAAACTCTTGTAAATTCGAAGCATGGATATAAAATGAGTTACACCGCCAACCTCTTTAAAACTCAAACTTTCAAGTAAGGGGTAACCCACTCTCATTTTTTCAAAATAAACTAGAGAAATTTTTATTAATTTTAGACGAAGTATGTTAAAGTTTTGAAAACCTATAAAATTTGTCGGAGACTTAATTTTAAATCTTATAAGTTAGGACATAAGAATAAACAACCTGAAGATTATATTGTTTCTCTGTTAAAATATAAAGGACAAGAACTTCCATAGATGTCCCGATTATATCCATTGATACATATGATGACCATATAAATTGCGCCAATAAGACTACGATTGTATCGGATATTACAAAGTTATTGATACATCTTTACATCTTTTATCAAACACAACTATGTAACACTGTAGCATTTATTTCTCTATTTATTAGATAAAAAACTCGTTCTCGTAAAGGTGAAATTGTGTCCATTTCCATGTGTCTCAGATAGACTTTGATATACTTCAAAAATTAAAGATACAAAAATCAAAAAAGAAACTAAACTAAATTAGTATATATACAAAGAATCATAGATTAGATCCAAGAAAACTTTAAATTCAAAAGAAACTAAATAAATTAGATACTTACAAAAGAGGTTTGAGATTTTTATGTTAAGAAACACGCGCTATAGATTGTGTTAAACGATGTCATCATCCATCAATCGCGTTGGAGCAGTGCAAAAGTTATAGGTTATGACGGTGAAAAGAGAAACATCGTGAGATCGTCAAAACAGTAATCATCTTCCCGTAAATGCTCGCAAATATGACATGTGGAATTTAAATGATTATAAGTCATAGTCACCTTATATTAAGTCTATATGAATTTTAATGATTATAAAATGTCTTTATTTGAATATAAGAAAAATTTAAACATTTATAAAACAATCAACAACAAAAAATAACATATATATGAAATATAGAATTGAGGTAAAAAATATTAATATAGAAAGACTATTAATTTTTTTAACTATGATAGTGAAAAGTTAACTTGACATTAACAAATTATAAACTATGGGAAAAACAAAGCAAAACCAAATCAAAATTCATAGTCACTTGTAAATTGTGAACATTTGGTTCACCATGCTTTTAGATGACTCATAATTACATGAATCCACATATATTACTGAATTTGGAGCTATTAATGCTCGAATGAGCCCTTGAAGAAAAACTATAGTAAATTCGAAGCATGGATTTAAAATGAGTTACACCGCCAACCTCTTCAAAACTCAAACTTTCAAGTAAGGGGCAACCCACTGTCATTTTTTCAAAATAAACTAGAGAAATTGTTATTACTTTTAGACGAAGTATGTTCAAGTTCTGAAACCCTATAAAATTTGTCGGAGACTTAATTTTAAATCTTGTAAGTTAGGACATAAGAATAAACAACCTGAAGATTATATTGTTTCTATGTTAAAATATAAATGACAAGAACTTCCATAGATGTCCGGATTATATCCATTGATCCATATGATGACCATATAAATGTCTCCAATAAGACTACGATTGTATCGGATATTACAAAGTTATTGATACATCTTTACATCTTTTATCAAAGACAACTATGTAACACTGTAGCATTTATTTCTCTATTTATTAGATAAAAAACTCGTTTTCGTAAAGGTGAAATTGTGTCCATTTCCATGTGTCTCAGATAGACTTTGATATACTTCAAAAATTAAAGTTACAAAAATCAAAAAAGAAACTAAACTAAATTAGTATATATACAAAGAATCATAGATTGGATCCAAGAGAACTTTAAATTCAAAAGAAACTAAATAAATAAGATACTTACCAAAGAGGTTTGAGATTTTTATGTTAAGAAACACGCGCTATAGATTGTGTTAAACGATGTCATCATCCATCAACCGCGTTGGAGTAGTGAAAAAGTTGTAGGTTATGACGGTGAAAAGAGAAACATCGTGAGATCGTGAAAACAATAATCATCTTCTCGTAAAAGCTCGCAAATATGACATGTGGAATTTAAATGATTATAAGTCATAGTCACTTTATATTAAGTCTATATGAATTTTAATGATTATAAAATGTGTTTATTTGAATATAAGAAAAATTTAAACATTTATAAAACAATCAACAACAAAAAAATAACATATATATGAAATATAGAATTGAGAAAAAAAATATTAATATAGAAAGACTATTAAATTTTTTAACTACGATAGTGAAAAGTTAACTTGACATTAACAAATTAGAAACTATGGGAAAAACAAAGCAAAACCAAATCAAAATTCATAGTCACTTGTAAATTGTGAACATTTGGTTCACCATGCTTTTAGATGACTCATAATTACATGAATCCACATATATTACTGAATTTGGAGCTATTAATGCTCGAATGAGCCCTTGAAGAAAAACTCTAGTAAATTTGAAGCATGGATTTAAAATGAGTTACACCACCAACCTCTTTAAAACTCAAACTTTCAAGTAAGGGGTAACCCACTGTCATTTTTTCAAAATAAACTAGAGAAATTTTTGTTAATTTTAGACGAAGTATGTTAAAGTTTTGAAAACCTATAAAATTTGTCGGAGACTTAATTTTAAATCTTATAAGTTAGGACATAATAATAAACAACCTGAAGATTATATTGTTTCTCTGTTAAAATATAAAGGACAAGAACTTCCATAGATGTCCCGATTATATCCATTGATACATATGATGACCATATAAATTGCGCCAATAAGACTACAATTGTATCAGATATTACAAAGTTATTGATACATCTTTACATCTTTTATCAAAGACAACTATTTAACACTGTAGCATTTATTTCTCTATTTATTAGATAAAAAACTCGTTCTCGTAAAGGTGAAATTGTGTCCATTTCCATTTGTCTCAGATAGACTTTGATATACTTCAAAAATTAAAGATACAAAAATCAAAAAAGAAACTAAACTAAATTAGTATATATACAAAGAATCATAGATTAGATCCAAGAGAACTTTAAATTCAAAAGAAACTAAATAAATTAGATACTTACCAAAGAGGTTTGAGATTTTTATGTTAAGAAACACGCACTATAGATTGTGTTAAACGATGTCATCATCCATCAACCGCGTTGGAGCAGTGCAAAAGTTATAGGTTATGACGGTGAAAAGAGAAACATCGTGAGATCGTCAAAACAGTAATCATCTTCCCGTAAATGCTCGCAAATATGACATGTGGAATTTAAATGATTATAAGTCATAGTCACTTTATATTAAGTCTATATGAATTTTAATGATTATAAAATGTCTTTATTTGAATATAAGAAAAATTTAAACATTTATAAAACAATCAACAACAAAAAATAACATATATATGAAATATAGAATTGAGGTAAAAAATATTAATATAGAAAGACTATTAATTTTTTTAACTATGATAGTGAAAAGTTAACTTGACATTAACAAATTAGAAACTATGGGAAAAACAAAGCAAAACCAAATCAAAATTCATAGTCACTTGTAAATTGTGAACATTTGGTTCACCATGCTTTTAAATGACTCATAATTACATGAATCCACATATATTACTGAATTTGGAGCTATTAATGCTCGAATGAGCACTTGAAGAAAAACTCTAGTAAATTCAAAGCATGGATTTAAAATGAGTTACACCACCAACCTCTTTAAAACTCAAACTTTCAAGTAAGGGGCAACCCACTATCATTTTTTCAAAATAAACTAGAGAAATTTTTATTAATTTTAGACGAAGTATGTAAAAGTTCTGAAAACCTATAAAATTTGTCGGAGACTTAATTTTAAATCTTATAAGTTAGGACATAAGAATAAACAACCTGAAGATTATATTGTTTCTCTGTTAAAATATAAAGGACAAGAACTTCCATAGATGTCCCGATTATATCCATTGATACATATGATGACCATATAAATTGCGCCAATAAGACTACGATTGTATCGGATATTACAAAGTTATTGATACATCTTTACATCTTTTATCAAACACAACTATGTAACACTGTGGCATTTATTTCTCTATTTATTAGATAAAAAACTCGTTCTCGTAAAGGTGAAATTGTGTCCATTTCCATGTGTCTCAGATAGACTTTGATATACTTCAAAAATTAAAGATAAAAAAATCAGAAAAGAAACTAAAGTAAATTAGTATATACACAAAGAATCATAGATTAGATCCAAGACAACTATAAATTCAAAAGAAACTAAATAAATTAGATACTTACAAAAGATGCTTCAGATTTTTATGTTACGAAACACGCGCTATAGATTGTTTTAAACAATGTCATCATCCATCAATCGCGTTGGAGCAGTGCAAAAGTTGTAGGTTATGACGGTGAAAAGAGAAACATCGTGAGATCGTGAAAACAGTAGTCATCTTCCCGTAAAAGCTCGCAAATATGACATGTGGAATTTAAATGATTATAAGTCATAGTCACCTTATATTAAGTCTATATGAATTTTAATGATTATAAAATGTCTTTGTTTGAATATAAGAAAAATTTAAAAATTTATAAAACAATCAACAACAAAAAAATAACATATATATGAAATATAGAATTGAGGTAAAAAATATTAATATAGAAAGACTATTAAATTTTTTAACTATGATAGTTAAAAGGTAACTTGACATTAACAAATTAGAAACTATGGGAAAAACAAAGCAAAACCAAATCAAAATTCATAGTCACTTGTAAATTGTGAAGATTTGGTCACCATGCTTTTAGATGACTCATAATTACATGAATCCACATATATTACTCAATTTGGAGCTTTTAATGATCGAATGAGCCCTTGAAGAAGAACTCTTGTAAATTCGAAGCATGGATTTAAAATGAGTTACATCGTCAACCTTCTTCAAAACTCAAACTTTCAAGTAAGGGGAAACCCACTCTAATTTTTTCAAAATAAACTAGAGAAATTGTTATTAATTTTAGACGAAGTATGTTCAAGTTCTGAAACCCTATAAATTTGTCGGAGACTTAATTTTAAATCTTGTAAGTTAGGACATAAGAATAAACAACCTGAAGATTATATTGTTTCTATGTTAAAATATAAAGGACAAGAACTTCCATAGATGTCCTGATTATATCCATTGATCCATATGATGACCATATAAATGTCGCCAATGAGACTACGATTGTATCGGATATTACAAAGTTATTGATACATCTTTACATCTTTTATCAAAGACAACTATATAACACTGTAGAATTTATTTCTCTATTTATTAGAGAAAAAACTCGTTCTCGTAAAGGTGAAATGGTGTCCATTTCCATTTGTCTCAGATAGACTTTGATATACTTCAAAAATTAAAGATAAAAAAATCAGAAAAGAAACTAAACTAAATTAGTATATATACAAAGAATCATAGATTAGATCCAAGAAAACTTTAAATTCAAAAGAAACTAAATAAATTAGATACTTACCAAAGAGGTTTGAGATTTTTATGTTAAGAAACACGCGCTATAGATTGTGTTAAACGATGTCATCATCTATCAACCGCGTTGGAGCAGTGCAAAAGTTGTAGGTTATGACGGTGAAAAGAGAAACATCGTGAGATCGTGAAAACAATAATCATCTTCCCGTAAAAGCTCGCAAATATGACATGTGGAATTTAAATGATTATAAGTCATAGTCACTTTATATTAAGTCTATATGAATTTTAATGATTATAAAATGTCTTTGTTTGAATATAAGAAAATTTTAAAAATTTATAAAACAATCAACAACAAAAAAATAACATATATATGAAATATAGAATTGAGGTAAAAAATATTAATATAGAAAGACTATTAAATTTTTTAACTATGATAGTTAAAAGGTAACTTGACATTAACAAATTAGAAACTATGGGAAAAACAAAGCAAAACCAAATCAAAATTCATAGTCACTTGTAAATTGTGAACATTTGGTTCACCATGCTTTTAGATGACTCATAATTACATGAATCCACATATATTACTGAATTTGGAGCTATTAATGCTCGAATGAGCACTTGAAGAAAAACTCCAGTAAATTCGAAGCATGGATTTAAAATGAGTTACACCACCAACCTCTTTAAAACTCAAACTTTCAAGTAAGGGGCAACCCACTATCATTTTTTCAAAATAAACTAGAGAAATTTTTATTAATTTTAGAAGAAGTATGTAAAAGTTCTGAAAACCTATAAAATTTGTCGGAGACTTAATTTGAAATATTATAAGTTAGGACATAAGAATAAACAACCTGAAGATTATATTGTTTCTCTGTTAAAATATAAAGGACAAGAACTTCCATAGATGTCCCGATTATATCCATTGATACATATGATGACCATATAAATTGCGCCAATAAGACTACGATTGTATCGGATATTACAAAGTTATTGATACATCTTTACATCTTTTATCAAACACAACTATGTAACACTGTAGCATTTATTTCTCTATTTATTAGATAAAAAACTCGTTCTCGTAAAGGTGAAATTGTGTCCATTTCCATGTGTCTCAGATAGACTTTGATATACTTCAAAAATTAAAGATAAAAAAATCAGAAAAGAAACTAAAGTAAATTAGTATATATACAAAGAATCATAGATTAGATCCAAGAAAACTTTAAATTCAAAAGAAACTAAATAAATTAGATACTTACAAAAGAGGTTTGAGATTTTTATGTTACGAAACACGCGCTATAGATTGTTTTAAACAATGTCATCATCCATCAATCGCGTTGGAGCAGTGCAAAAGTTGTAGGTTATGACGGTGAAAAGAGAAACATCGTGAGATCGTGAAAACAGTAATCATCTTCCCGTAAAAGCTCGCAAATATAACATGTGGAATTTAAATGATTATAAGTCATAGTCACCTTATATTAAGTCTATATGAATTTTAATGATTATAAAATGTCTTTGTTTGAATATAAGAAAAATTTAAAAATTTATAAAACAATCAACAACAAAAAAATAACATATATATGAAATATAGAATTGAGGTAAAAAATATTAATATAGAAAGACTATTAAATTTTTTAACTATGATAGTTAAAAGGTAACTTGACATTAACAAATTAGAAACTATGGGAAAAACAAAGCAAAACCAAATCAAAATTCATAGTCACTTGTAAATTGTGAAGATTTGGTCACCATGCTTTTAGATGACTCATAATTACATGAATCCACATATATTACTCAATTTGGAGCTTTTAATGATCGAATGAGCCCTTGAAGAAGAACTCTTGTAAATTCGAAGCATGGATTTAAAATGAGTTACATCGTCAACCTTCTTCAAAACTCAAACTTTCAAGTAAGGGGAAACCCACTCTCATTTTTTCAAAATAAACTAGAGAAATTGTTATTAATTTTAGACGAAGTATGTTCAAGTTCTGAAACCCTATAAATTTGTCGGAGACTTAATTTTAAATCTTGTAAGTTAGGACATAAGAATAAACAACCTGAAGATTATATTGTTTCTATGTTAAAATATAAAGGACAAGAACTTCCATAGATGTCCCGATTATATCCATTGATCCATATGATGACCATATAAATGTCGCCAATGAGACTACGATTGTATCGGATATTACAAAGTTATTGATACATCTTTACATATTTTATCAAAGACAACTATATAACACTGTAGAATTTATTTCTCTATTTATTAGATAAAAAACTCGTTCTCGTAAAGATGAAATGGTGTCCATTTCCATTTGTCTCAGATAGACTTTGATATACTTCAAAAATTAAAGATAAAAAAATCAGAAAAGAAACTAAACTAAATTAGTATATATACAAAGAATCATAGATTAGATCCAAGAAAACTTTAAATTCAAAAGAAACTAAATAAATTAGATACTTACCAAAGAGGTTTGAGATTTTTATGTTAAGAAACACGCGCTATAGATTGTGTTAAACGATGTCATCATCTATCAACCGCGTTGGAGCAGTGCAAAAGTTGTAGGTTATGACGGTGAAAAGAGAAACATCGTGAGATCGTGAAAACAATAATCATCTTCCCGTAAAAGCTCGCAAATATGACATGTGGAATTTAAATGATTATAAGTCATAGTCACTTTATATTAAGTCTATATGAATTTTAATGATTATAAAATGTCTTTGTTTGAATATAAGAAAAATTTAAAAATTTATAAAACAATCAACAACAAAAAAATAACATATATATGAAATATAGAATTGAGGTAAAAAATATTAATATAGAAAGACTATTAAATTTTTTAACTATGATAGTTAAAAGGTAACTTGACATTAACAAATTAGAAACTATGGGAAAAACAAAGCAAAACCAAATCAAAATTCATAGTCACTTGTAAATTGTGAACATTTGGTTCACCATGCTTTTAGATGACTCATAATTACATGAATCCACATATATTACTGAATTTAGAGCTATTAATGCTCGAATGAGCACTTGAAGAAAAACTCCAGTAAATTCGAAGCATGGATTTAAAATGAGTTACACCGCCAACCTCTTTAAAACTCAAACTTTCAAGTAAGGGGCAACCCACTATCATTTTTTCAAAATAAACTAGAGAAATTTTTATTAATTTTAGAAGAAGTATGTAAAAGTTCTGAAAACCTATAAAATTTGTCGGAGACTTAATTTGAAATCTTATAAGTTAGGACATAAGAATAAACAACCTGAAGATTATATTGTTTCTCTGTTAAAATATAAAGGACAAGAACTTCCATAGATGTCCCGATTATATCCATTGATACATATGATGACCATATAAATTACGCCAATAAGACTACGATTGTATCGGATATTACAAAGTTATTGATACATCTTTACATCTTTTATCAAACACAACTATGTAACACTGTAGCATTTATTTCTCTATTTATTAGATAAAAAACTCGTTCTCGTAAAGGTGAAATTGTGTCCATTTCCATGTGTCTCAGATAGACTTTGATATAATTCTAAAATTAAAGATACAAAAATCAAAAAAGAAACTAAAGTAAATTAGTATATATACAAAGAATCATAGATTAGATCCAAGAAAACTCTAAATTCAAAAGAAACTAAGTAAATTAGATACTTACAAAAGAGGCTTCAGATTTTTATGTTACGAACCACGCGCTATAGATTGTTTTAAACAATGTCATCATCCATCAATCGCGTTGGAGCAGTGCAAAAGTTGTAGGTTATGACGGTGAAAAGAGAAACATCGCGAGATCGTGAAAACAGTAATCATCTTCCCGTAAAAGCTCGCAAATATGACATGTGGAATTTAAATGATTATAAGTCATAGTCACCTTATATTAAGTCTATATGAATTTTAATGATTATAAAATGTCTTTGTTTGAATATAAGAAAAATTTAAAAATTTATAAAACAATCAACAACAAAAAAATAACATATATATGAAATATAGAATTGAGGTAAAAAATATTAATATAGAAAGACTATTAAATTTTTTAACTATGATAGGTAAAAGGTAACTTGACATTAACAAATTAGAAACTATGGGAAAAACAAAGCAAAACCAAATCAAGATTCATAGTCACTTGTAAATTGTGAAGATTTGGTCACCATGCTTTTAGATGACTCATAATTACATGAATCCACATATATTACTCAATTTGGAGCTTTTAATGATCGAATGAGCCCTTGAAGAAAAACTCTTGTAAATTCGAAGCATGGATTTAAAATGAGTTACATCGTCAACCTTCTTCAAAACTCAAACTTTCAAGTAAGGGGAAACCCATTCTCATTTTTTCAAAATAAACTAGAGAAATTGTCATTAATTTTAGACGAAGTATGTTCAAGTTCTGAAACCCTATAAATTTGTCGGAGACTTAATTTTAAATCTTGTAAGTTAGGACATAAGAATAAACAACCTGAAGATTATATTGTTTCTATGTTAAAATATAAAGGACAAGAACTTCCATAGATATCCCGATTATATCCATTGATCCATATGATGACCATATAAATGTCGCCAATGAGACTACGATTGTATCGGATATTACAAAGTTATTGATACATCTTTACATCTTTTATCAAAGACAACTATATAACACTGTAGAATTTATTTCTCTATTTATTAGATAAAAAACTCGTTCTCGTAAAGGTGAAATTGTGTCCATTTCCATTTGTCTCAGATAGACTTTGATATACTTCAAAAATTAAAGATACAAAAATCAGAAAAGAAACTAAACTAAATTAGTATATATACAAAGAATCATAGATTAGATCCAAGAAAACTTTAAATTCAAAAGAAACTAAATAAATTAGATACTTACCAAAGAGGTTTGAGATTTTTATGTTATGAAACACGCGCTATAGATTGTGTTAAACGATGTCATCATCTATCAACCGCGTTGGAGTAGTGAAAAAGTTGTAGGTTATGACGGTGAAAAGAGAAACATCGTGAGATCGTGAAAACAATAATCATCTTCCCGTAAAAGCTCGCAAATATGACATGTGGAATTTAAATGATTATAAGTCATAGTCACTTTATATTAAGTCTATATGAATTTTAATGATTATAAAATGTCTTTATTTGAATATAAGAAAAATTTAAAAATTTATAAAACAATCAACAACAAAAAAATAACATATATATGAAATATAGAATTGAGGTAAAAAATATTAATATAGAAAGACTATTAAATTTTTTAACTATGATAGTGAAAAGTTAACTTGACATTAACAAATTAGAAACTATGGGAAAAACAAAGCAAAACCAAATCAAGATTCATAGTCACTTGTAAATTGTGAAGATTTGGTCACCATGCTTTTAGATGACTCATAATTACATGAATCCACATATATTACTCAATTTGGAGCTTTTAATGATCGAATGAGCCCTTGAAGAAAAACTCTTGTAAATTCGAAGCATGGATTTAAAATGAGTTACATCGTCAACCTTCTTCAAAACTCAAACTTTCAAGTAAGGGGAAACCCACTCTCATTTTTTCAAAATAAACTAGAGAAATTGTTATTAATTTTAGATGAAGTATGTTCAAGTTCTGAAACCCTATAAATTTGTCGGAGACTTAATTTTAAATCTTGTAAGTTAGGACATAAGAATAAACAACCTGAAGATTATATTGTTTCTATGTTAAAATATAAAGGCCAAGAACTTCCATAGATATCCCGATTATATCCATTGATCCATATGATGACCATATAAATGTCGCCAATGAGACTACGATTGTATCGGATATTACAAAGTTATTGATACATCTTTACATCTTTTATCAAAGACAACTATATAACACTGTAGAATTTATTTCTCTATTTATTAGATAAAAAACTCGTTCTCGTAAAGGTGAAATTGTGTCCATTTCCATTTGTCTCAGATAGACTTTGATATACTTCAAAAATTAAAGATAAAAAAATCAGAAAAGAAACTAAACTAAATTAGTATATATACAAAGAATCATAGATTAGATCCAAGAAAACTTTAAATTCAAAAGAAACTAAATAAATTAGATACTTACCAAAGAGGTTTGAGATTTTTATGTTAAGAAACACGCGCTATAGATTGTGTTAAACGATGTCATCATCCATCAACCGCGTTGGAGTAGTGAAAAAGTTGTAGGTTATGACAGTGAAAAGAGAAACATCGTGAGATCGTGAAAACAATAATCATCTTCCCGTAAAAGCTCGCAAATATGACATGTGGAATTTAAATGATTATAAGTCATAGTCACTTTATATTAAGTCTATATGAATTTTAATGATTATAAAATGTCTTTATTTAAATATAAGAAAAATTTAAACATTTATAAAACAATCAACAACAAAAAAATAACATATATATGAAATATAGAATTGAGGTAAAAAATATTAATATAGAAAGACTATTAAATTTTTTAACTATGATAGTGAAAAGTTAACTTGACATTAACAAATTAGAAACTATGGGAAAAACAAAGCAAAACCAAATCAAAATTCATAGTCACTTGTAAATTGTGAACATTTGGTTCACCATGCTTTTAGATGACTCATAATTACATGAATCCACATATATTACTGAATTTGGAGCTATTAATGCTCGAATGAGCACTTGAAGAAAAACTCTAGTAAATTCGAAGCATGGATTTAAAATGAGTTACACCGCCAACCTCTTTAAAACTCAAACTTTCAAGTAAGGGGCAACCCACTATCATTTTTTTAAAATAAACTAGAGAAATTTTTATTAATTTTAGACGAAGTATGTAAAAGTTCTGAAAACCTATAAAATTTGTCGGAGACTTAATTTTAAATCTTATAAGTTAGGACATAAGAATAAACAACCTGAAGATTATATTGTTTCTCTGTTAAAATATAAAGGACAAGAACTTCCATAGATGTCCCGATTATATCCATTGATACATATGATGACCATATAAATTGCGCCAATAAGACTACGGTTGTATCGGATATTACAAAGTTATTGATACATCTTTACATCTTTTATCAAACACAACTATGTAACACTGTAGCATTTATTTCTCTATTTATTAGATAAAAAACTCGTTCTCGTAAAGGTGAAATTGTGTCCATTTCCATGTGTCTCAGATAGACTTTGATATACTTCTAAAATTAAAGATACAAAAATCAAAAAAGAAACTAAAGTAAATTAGTATATATACAAAGAATCATAGATTAGATCCAAGACAACTCTAAATTCAAAAGAAACTAAGTAAATTAGATACTTACAAAAGAGGGTTCAGATTTTTATGTTACGAACCACGCGCTATAGATTGTTTTAAACAATGTCATCATCCATCAATCGCGTTGGAGCAGTGCAAAAGTTGTAGGTTATGACGGTGAAAAGAGAAACATCGTGAGATCGTGAAAACAGTAATCATCTTCCCGTAAAAGCTCACAAATATGACATGTGGAATTTAAATGATTATAACTCATAGTCACTTTATATTAAGTCTATATGAATTTTAATGATTATAAAATGTCTTTGTTTGAATATAAGAAAATTTTAAAAATTTATAAAACAATCAACAACAAAAAAATAACATATATATGAAATATAGAATTGAGGTAAAAAATATTAATATAGAAAGACTATTAAAGTTTTTTAACTATGATAGTTAAAAGGTAACTTGACATTAACAAATTAGAAACTATGGGAAAACCAAAGCAAAACCAAATCAAAATTCATAGTCACTTGTAAATTGTGAAGATTTGGTTCACCATGCATTTAGATGACTCATAATTACATGAATCCACATATATTACTCAATTTGGAGCTTTTAATGATCGAATGAGCCCTTGAAGAAAAACTCTTGTAAATTCGAAGCATGGATTTAAAATGAGTTACATCGTCAACCTTCTTCAAAACTCAAACTTTCAAGTAAGGGGAAACCCACTCTCATTTTATCAAAATAAACTAGAGAAATTGTTACTAATTTTAGACGAAGTATGTTCAAGTTCTGAAACCCTATAAAATTTGTCGGAGACTTAATTTTAAATCTTGTAAGTTAGTACATAAGAATAAACAACCTGAAGATTATATTGTTTCTTTGTTAAAATATAAAGGACAAGAACTTCCATAGATGTCCCGATTATATCTATTGATCCATATGATGACCATATAAATGTCGCCAATGAGACTACGATTGTATTGGATATTACAAAGTTATTGATACATCTTTACATCTTTTATCAAAGACAACTATGTAACACTGTAACATTTATTTCTCTATTTATTAGATAAAAAAATTCGTTCTCGTCAAGGTGAAATTGTGTCCATCTCCATGTGTCTCAGGTAGACTTTGATATACTTCTAAAATTAAAGATAAAAAAATCAGAAAAAAAACTAAACTTAATTAGTATATATACAAAGAATCATAGATTAGATCCAAGAGAACTCCTAATTCAAAAGAAACTAAATAAATTAGATACTTACCAAAGAGGCTTGAGATTTTTAGGTTAAGAAACACGCGCTATAGATTGTGTTAAACGATGTCATCATCCATCAATCGCGTTGGAGCATTGCAAAAGTTTAGGTTATGACGGTGAAAAGAGAAACATTGTGAGATCATGAAAACAGTAATCATCTTCCCGTAAAAGCTGGCAAATATGACATGTGGAATTTAAATGATTATAAGTCATAGTCACTTTATATCAAGTCTATATGAATTTTAATGATTATAAAATGTCTTTGTTTGAATATAAGAAAAATTTAAACATTTATAAAACAATCAACAACAAAAAAATAACATATATATGAAATATAGAATTGAGGTAAAAAATATTAATATAGAAAGACTATTACATATTTTAACTATGATAGTGAAAAGTTAACTTGACATTAACAAATTAGAAACTATGGGAAAAACAAAGCAAAACCAAATCAAAATTCATAGTCACTTGTAAATTGTGAACATTTGGTTCACCATGCTTTTAGATGACTCATAATTACATGAATCCACATATATTACTGAATTTGGAGCTATTAATGCTCGAATGAGCACTTGAAGAAAAACTTTAGTAAATTCGAAGCATGGATTTAAAATGAGTTACACCGCCAACCTCTTTAAAACTCAAACTTTCAAGTAAGGGGCAACCCACTATCATTTTTTCAAAATAAACTAGAGAAATTTTTATTAATTTTAGAAGAAGTATGTAAAAGTTCTGAAAACCTATAAAATTTGTCGGAGACTTAATTTGAAATCTTATAAGTTAGGACATAAGAATAAACAACCTGAAGATTATATTGTTTCTCTGTTAAAATATAAAGGACAAGAACTTCCATAGATGTCCCGATTATATCCATTGATACATATGATGACCATATAAATTGCGCCAATAAGACTACGATTGTATCGGATATTACAAAGTTATTGATACATCTTTACATCTTTTATCAAACACAACTATGTAACACTGTATCATTTATTTCTCTATTTATTAGATAAAAAACTCGTTCTCGTAAAGGTGAAATTGTGTCCATTTCCATGTGTCTCAGATAGACTTTGATATACTTCAAAAATTAAAGATACAAAAATCAAAAAAGAAACTAAAGTAAATTAGTATATATACAAAGAATCATAGATTAGATCCAAGACAACTCTAAATTCAAAAGAAACTAAGTAAATTAGATACTTACAAAAGAGGCTTCAGATTTTTATGTTAAGAACCACGCGCTATAGATTGTTTTAAACAATGTCATCATCCATCAATTGCGTTGGAGCAGTGCAAAAGTTGTAGGTTATGACGGTGAAAAGAGAAACATCGTGAGATCGTGAAAACAGTAATCATCTTCCCGTAAAAGCTCACAAATATGACATGTGGAATTTAAATGATTATAACTCATAGTCACTTTATATTAAGTCTATATGAATTTTAATGATTATAAAATGTCTTTGTTTGAATATAAGAAAATTTTAAAAATTTATAAAACAATCAACAACAAAAAAATAACATATATATGAAATATAGAATTGAGGTAAAAAATATTAATATAGAAAGACTATTAAATTTTTTAACTATGATAGTTAAAAGGTAACTTGACATTAACCAATTAGAAACTATGGGAAAAACAAAGCAAAACCAAATCAAAATTCATAGTCACTTGTAAATTGTGAAGATTTGGTTCACCATGCTTTTAGATGACTCATAATTACATGAATCCACATATATTACTCAATTTGGAGCTTTTAATGATCGAATGAGCCCTTGAAGAAAAACTCTTGTAAATTCGAAGCATGGATTTAAAATGAGTTACATCGTCAACCTTCTTCAAAACTCAAACTTTCAAGTAAGGGGAAACCCACTCTCATTTTATCAAAATAAACTAGAGAAATTGTTATTAATTTTAGACGAAGTATGTTCAAGTTCTGAAACCCTATAAAATTTGTCGGAGACTTAATTTGAAATCTTGTAAGTTAGTACATAAGAATAAACAACCTGAAGATTATATTGTTTCTTTGTTAAAATATAAAGGACAAGAACTTCCATAGATGTCCTGATTATATCTATTGATCCATATGATGACCATATAAATGTCGCCAATGAGACTACGATTGTATTGGATATTACAAAGTTATTGATACATCTTTACATCTTTTATCAAAGACAACTATGTAACACTGTAACATTTATTTCTCTATTTATTAGATAAAAAAATTCGTTCTCGTCAAGGTGAAATTGTGTCCATCTCCATGTGTCTCAGGTAGACTTTGATATACTTCTAAAATTAAAGATAAAAAAATCAGAAAAAAAACTAAACTTAATTAGTATATATACAAAGAATCATAGATTAGATCCAAGAGAACTCTAAATTCAAAAGAAACTAAATAAATTAGATACTTACCAAAGAGGCTTGAGATTTTTATGTTAAGAAACACGCGCTATAGATTGTGTTAAACGATGTCATCATCCATCAATCGCGTTGGAGCAGTGCAAAAGTTTAGGTTATGACGGTGAAAAGAGAAACATTGTGAGATCATGAAAACAGTAATCATCTTCCCGTAAAAGCTCGCAAATATGACATGTGGAATTTAAATGATTATAAGTCATAGTCACTTTATATCAAGTCTATATGAATTTTAATGATTATAAAATGTCTTTGTTTGAATATAAGAAAAATTTAAACATTTATAAAACAATCAACAACAAAAAAATAACATATATATGAAATATAGAATTGAGGTAAAAAATATTAATATAGAAAGACTATTACATATTTTAACTATGATAGTGAAAAGTTAACTTGACATTAACAAATTAGAAACTATGGGAAAAACAAAGCAAAACCAAATCAAAATTCATAGTCACTTGTAAATTGTGAACATTTGGTTCACCATGCTTTTAGATGACTCATAATTACATGAGTCCACATATATTACTGAATTTGGAGCTATTAATGCTCGAATGAGCACTTGAAGAAAAACTTTAGTAAATTCGAAGCATGGATTTAAAATGAGTTACACCGCCAACCTCTTTAAAACTCAAACTTTCAAGTAAGGGGCAACCCACTATCATTTTTTCAAAATAAACTAGAGAAATTTTTATTAATTTTAGAAGAAGTATGTAAAAGTTCTGAAAACCTATAAAATTTGTCGGAGACTTAATTTGAAATCTTATAAGTTAGGACATAAGAATAAACAACCTGAAGATTATATTGTTTCTCTGTTAAAATATAAAGGACAAGAACTTCCATAGATGTCCCGATTATATCCATTGATACATATGATGAGCATATAAATTGCGCCAATAAGACTACGATTGTATCGGATATTACAAAGTTATTGATACATCTTTACATCTTTTATCAAACACAACTATGTAAAACTGTAGCATTTATTTCTCTATTTATTATATAAAAAACTCGTTCTCGTAAAGGTGAAATTGTGTCCATTTCCATGTGTCTCAGATAGACTTTGATATACTTCAAAAATTAAAGATAAAAAATTAGAAAAGAAACTAAAGTAAATTAGTATATATACAAAGAATCATAGATTAGATCCAAGAAAACTTTAAATTCAAAAGAAACTAAATAAATTAGATACTTACAAAAGAGGTTTGAGATTTTTATGTTACGAAACACACGCTATAGATTGTTTTAAACAATGTCATCATCCATCAATCGCGTTGGAGCAGTGCAAAAGTTGTAGGTTATGACGGTGAAAAGAGAAACATCGTGAGATCGTGAAAACAGTAGTCATCTTCCCGTAAAAGCTCGCAAATATGACATGTGGAATTTAAATGATTATAAGTCATAGTCACCGTATATTAAGTCTATATGAATTTTAATGATTATAAAATGTCTTTGTTTGAATATAAGAAAAATTTAAAAATTTATAAAACAATCAACAACAAAAAAATAACATATATATGAAATATAGAATTGAGGTAAAAAATATTAATATAGAAAGACTATTAAATTTTTTAACTATGATAGGTAAAAGGTAACTTGACATTAACAAATTAGAAACTATGGGAAAAACAAAGCAAAACCAAATCAAGATTCATAGTCACTTGTAAATTGTGAAGATTTGGTCACCATGCTTTTAGATGACTCATAATTACATGAATCCACATATATTACTCAATTTGGAGCTTTTAATGATCGAATGAGCCCTTGAAGAAAAACTCTTGTAAATTCGAAGCATGGATTTAAAATGAGTTACATCGTCAACCTTCTTCAAAACTCAAACTTTCAAGTAAGGGGAAACCCACTCTCATTTTTTCAAAATAAACTAGAGAAATTGTTATTAATTTTAGACGAAGTATGTTCAAGTTCTGAAACCCTATAAATTTGTCGGAGACTTAATTTTAAATCTTGTAAGTTAGGACATAAGAATAAACAACCTGAAGATTATATTGTTTCTATGTTAAAATATAAAGGCCAAGAACTTCCATAGATATCCCGATTATATCCATTGATCCATATGATGACCATATAAATGTCGCCAATGAGACTACGATTGTATCGGATATTACAAAGTTATTGATACATCTTTACATCTTTTATCAAAGACAACTATATAACACTGTAGAATTTATTTCTCTATTTATTAGATAAAAAACTCGTTCTCGTAAAGGTGAAATTGTGTCCATTTCCATTTGTCTCAGATAGACTTTGATATACTTCAAAAATTAAAGATAAAAAAATCAGAAAAGAAACTAAACTAAATTAGTATATATACAAAGAATCATAGATTAGATCCAAGAAAACTTTAAATTCAAAAGAAACTAAATAAATTAGATACTTACCAAAGAGGTTTGAGATTTTTATGTTAAGAAACACGCGCTATAGATTGTGTTAAACGATGTCATCATCCATCAACCGCGTTGGAGTAGTGAAAAAGTTGTAGGTTATGACGGTGAAAAGAGAAACATCGTGAGATCGTGAAAACAATAATCATCTTCCCGTAAAAGCTCGCAAATATGACATGTGGAATTTAAATGATTATAAGTCATAGTCACTTTATATTAAGTCTATATGAATTTTAATGATTATAAAATGTCTTTATTTAAATATAAGAAAAATTTAAACATTTATAAAACAATCAACAACAAAAAAATAACATATATATGAAATATAGAATTGAGGTAAAAAATATTAATATAGAAAGACTATTAAATTTTTTAACTATGATAGTGAAAAGTTAACTTGACATTAACAAATTAGAAACTATGGGAAAAACAAAGCAAAACCAAATCAAAATTCATAGTCACTTGTAAATTGTGAACATTTGGTTCACCATGCTTTTAGATGACTCATAATTACATGAATCCACATATATTACTGAATTTGGAGCTATTAATGCTCGAATGAGCACTTGAAGAAAAACTCTAGTAAATTCGAAGCATGGATTTAAAATGAGTTACACCGCCAACCTCTTTAAAACTCAAACTTTCAAGTAAGGGGCAACCCACTATCATTTTTTCAAAATAAACTAGAGAAATTTTTATTAATTTTAGACGAAGTATGTAAAAGTTCTGAAAACCTATAAAATTTGTCGGAGACTTAATTTTAAATCTTATAAGTTAGGACATAAGAATAAACAACCTGAAGATTATATTGTTTCTCTGTTAAAATATAAAGGACAAGAACTTCCATAGATATCCCGATTATATCCATTGATCCATATGATGACCATATAAATGTCACCAATAAGACTACGATTGTATCGGATATTACAAAGTTATTGATACATCTTTACATCTTTTATCAAACACAACTATGTAACACTGTAGCATTTATTTCTCTATTTATTAGATAAAAAACTCGTTCTCGTAAAGGTGAAATTGTGTCCATTTCCATGTGTCTCAGATAGACTTTGATATACTTCAAAAATTAAAGATAAAAAATCAGAAAAGAAACTAAAGTAAATTAGTATATATACAAAGAATCATAGATTAGATCCAAGAAAACTTTAAATTCAAAAGAAACTAAATAAATTAGATACTTACAAAAGAGGTTTGAGATTTTTATGTTACGAAACACACGCTATAGATTGTTTTAAACAATGTCATCATCCATCAATCGCGTTGGAGCAGTGCAAAAGTTGTAGGTTATGACGGTGAAAAGAGAAACATTGTGAGATCGTGAAAACAGTAGTCATCTTCCCGTAAAAGCTCGCAAATATGACATGTGGAATTTAAATGATTATAAGTCATAGTCACCTTATATTAAGTCTATATGAATTTTAATGATTATAAAATGTCTTTGTTTGAATATAAGAAAAATTTAAAAATTTATAAAACAATCAACAACAAAAAAATAACATATATATGAAATATAGAATTGAGGTAAAAAATATTAAAATAGAAAGACTATTAAATTTTTTAACTATGATAGTTAAAAGGTAACTTGACATTAACAAATTAGAAACTATGGGAAAAACAAAGCAAAACCAAATCAAAATTCATAGTCACTTGTAAATTGTGAACATTTGGTTCACCATGCTTTTAGATGACTTATAATTACATGAATCCACATATATTACTGAATTTGGAGCTATTAATGCTCGAATGAGCACTTGAAGAAAAACTCCAGTAAATTCGAAGTATGGATTTAAAATGAGTTACACCGCCAACCTCTTTAAAACTCAAACTTTCAAGTAAGGGGCAACCCACTATCATTTTTTCAAAATAAACTAGAGAAATTTTTTTTAATTTTAGAAGAAGTATGTAAAAGTTCTGAAAACCTATAAAATTTGTCGGAGACTTAATTTGAAATCTTATAAGTTAGGACATAAGAATAAACAACCTGAAGATTATATTGTTTCTCTGTTAAAATATAAAGGACAAGAACTTCCATAGATGTCCCGATTATATCCATTGATACATATGATGACCATATAAATTGCGCCAATAAGACTACGATTGTATCGGATATTACAAAGTTATTGATACATCTTTACATCTTTTATCAAACACAACTATGTAACACTGTAGCATTTATTTCTCTATTTATTAGATAAAAAACTCGTTCTCGTAAAGGTGAAATTGTGTCCATTTCCATGTGTCTCAGATAGACTTTGATATACTTCAAAAATTAAAGATAAAAAAATCAGAAAAGAAACTAAAGTAAATTAGTATATATACAAAGAATCATAGATTAGATCCAAGAAAACTTTAAATTCAAAAGAAACTAAATAAATTAGATACTTACAAAAGAGGTTTGAGATTTTTATGTTACGAAACACGCGCTATAGATTGTTATAAATAATGTCATCATCCATCAATCGCGTTGGAGCAGTGCAAAAGTTGTAGGTTATGACGGTGAAAAGAGAAACATCGTGAGATCGTGAAAACAGTAGTCATCTTCTCGTAAAAGCTCGCAAATATGACATGTGGAATTTAAATGATTATAAGTCATAGTCACCTTATATTAAGTCTATATGAATTTTAATGATTATAAAATATAAAATGTCTTTGTTTGAATATAAGAAAAATTTAAAAATTTATAAAACAATCAACAACAAAAAAATAACATATATATGAAATATAGAATTGAGGTAAAAAATATTAATATAGAAAGACTATTAAATGTTTTAACTATGATAGGTAAAAGGTAACTTGACATTAACAAATTAGAAACTATGGGAAAAACAAAGCAAAACCAAATCAAGATTCATAGTCACTTGTAAATTGTGAAGATTTGGTCACCATGCTTTTAGATGACTCATAATTACATTAATCCACATATATTACTCAATTTGGAGCTTTTAATGATCGAATGAGCCCTTGAAGAAAAACTCTTGTAAATTCGAAGCATGGATTTAAAATGAGTTACATCGTCAACCTTCTTCAAAACTCAAACTTTCAAGTAAGGGGAAACCCACTCTCATTTTTTCAAAATAAACTAGAGAAATTGTTATTAATTTTAGACGAAGTATGTTCAAGTTCTGAAACCCTATAAATTTGTCGGAGACTTAATTTTAAATCTTGTAAGTTAGGACATAAGAATAAACAACCTGAAGATTATATTGTTTCTATGTTAAAATATAAAGGACAAGAACTTCCATAGATATCCCGATTATATCCATTGATCCATATGATGACCATATAAATGTCGCCAATGAGACTACGATTGTATCGGATATTACAAAGTTATTGATACATCTTTACATCTTTTATCAAAGACAACTATATAACACTGTAGAATTTATTTCTCTATTTATTAGATAAAAAACTCGTTCTCGTAAAGGTGAAATTGTGTCCATTTCCATTTGTCTCAGATAGACTTTGATATACTTCAAAAATTAAAGATAAAAAAATCAGAAAAGAAAATAAACTAAATTAGTATATATACAAAGAATCATAGATTAGATCCAAGAAAACTTTAAATTCAAAAGAAACTAAATAAATTAGATACTTACCAAAGAGGTTTGAGATTTTTATGTTACGAAACACGCGCTATAGATTGTGTTAAACGATGTCATTATCTATCAACCGCGTTGGAGTAGTGAAAAAGTTGTAGGTTATGACGGTGAAAAGAGAAACATCGTGAGATCGTGAAAACAATAATCATCTTCCCGTAAAAGCTCGCAAATATGACATGTGGAATTTAAATGATTATAACTCATAGTCACTTTATATTAAGTCTATATGAATTTTAATGATTATAAAATGTCTTTATTTGAATATAAGAAAATTTTAAAAATTTATAAAACAATCAACAACAAAAAAATAACATATATATGAAATATAAAATTGAGGTAAAAAATATTAATATAGAAAGACTATTAAATTTTTTAACTATGATAGTGAAAAGTTAACTTGACATTAACAAATTAGAAACTATGGGAAAAACAAAGCAAAACCAAATCAAGATTCATAGTCACTTGTAAATTGTGAAGATTTGGTCACCATGCTTTTAGATGACTCATAATTACATGAATCCACATATATTACTCAATTTGGAGCTTTTAATGATCAAATGAGCCCTTGAAGAAAAACTCTTGTAAATTCGAAGCATGGATTTAAAATGAGTTACATCGTCAACCTTCTTCAAAACTCAAACTTTCAAGTATGGGGAAACCCACTCTCATTTTTTCAAAATAAACTAGAGAAATTGTTATTAATTTTACATGAAGTATGTTCAAGTTCTGAAACCCTATAAATTTGTCGGAGACTTAATTTTAAATCTTGTAAGTTAGGACATAAGAATAAACAACCTGAAGATTATATTGTTTCTATGTTAAAATATAAAGGACAAGAACTTCCATAGATATCCCGATTATATCCATTGATCCATATGATGACCATATAAATGTCGCCAATGAGACTACGATTGTATCGGATATTACAAAGTTATTGATACATCTTTACATCTTTTATCAAAGACAACTATATAACACTGTAGAATTTATTTCTCTATTTATTAGATAAAAAACTCGTTCTCGTAAAGGTGAAATTGTGTCCATTTCCATTTGTCTCAGATAGACTTTGATATACTTCAAAAATTAAAGATAAAAAAATCAGAAAAGAAACTAAACTAAATTAGTATATATATACAAAGAATCATAGATTAGATCCAAGAAAACTTTAAATTCAAAAGAAACTAAATAAATTAGATACTTACCAAAGAGGTTTGAGATTTTTATGTTAAGAAACACGCGCTATAGATTGTGTTAAACGATGTCATCATCCATCAACCGCGTTGGAGTAGTGAAAAAGTTGTAGGTTATGACGGTGAAAAGAGAAACATCGTGAGATCGTGAAAACAATAATCATCTTCCCGTAAAAGCTCGCAAATATGACATGTGGAATTTAAATGATTATAAGTCATAGTCACTTTATATTAAGTCTATATGAATTTTAATGATTATAAAATGTCTTTATTTAAATATAAGAAAAATTTAAACATTTATAAAACAATCAACAACAAAAAAATAACATATATATGAAATATAGAATTGAGGTAAAAAATATTAATATAGAAAGACTATTAAATTTTTTAACTATGATAGTGAAAAGTTAACTTGACATTAACAAATTAGAAACTATGGGAAAAACAAAGCAAAACCAAATCAAAATTCATAGTCACTTGTAAATTGTGAACATTTGGTTCACCATGCTTTTAGATGACTCATAATTACATGAATCCACATATATTACTGAATTTGGAGCTATTAATGCTCGAATGAGCACTTGAAGAAAAACTCTAGTAAATTCGAAGCATGGATTTAAAATGAGTTACACCGCCAACCTCTTTAAAACTCAAACTTTCAAGTAAGGGGCAACCCACTATCATTTTTTCAAAATAAACTAGAGAAATTTTTATTAATTTTAGACGAATTATGTAAAAGTTCTGAAAACCTAAAAAATTTGTCGGAGACTTAATTTTAAATCTTATAAGTTAGGACATAAGAATAAACAACCTGAAGATTATATTGTTTCTCTGTTAAAATATAAAGGACAAGAACTTCCATAGATGTCCCGATTATATCCATTGATACATATGATGACCATATAAATTGCGCCAATAAGACTACGATTGTATCGGATATTACAAAGTTATTGATACATCTTTACATCTTTTATCAAACACAACTATGTAACACTGTAGCATTTATTTCACTATTTATTAGATAAAAAACTCGTTCTCGTAAAGGTGAAATTGTGTCCATTTCCATGTGTCTCAGATAGACTTTGATATACTTCTAAAATTAAAGATACAAAAATCAAAAAAGAAACTAAAGTAAATTAGTATATATACAAAGAATCATAGATTAGATCCAAGACAACTCTAAATTCAAAAGAAACTAAGTAAATTAGATACTTACAAAAGAGGCTTCAGATTTTTATGTTACGAACCACGCGCTATAGATTGTTTTAAACAATGTCATCATCCATCAATCGCGTTGGAGCAGTGCAAAAGTTGTAGGTTATGACGGTGAAAAGAGAAACATCGTGAGATCGTGAAAACAGTAATCATCTTCCCGTAAAAGCTCACAAATATGACATGTGGAATTTAAATGATTATAACTCATAGTCACTTTATATTAAGTCTATATGAATTTTAATGATTATAAAATGTCTTTGTTTGAATATAAGAAAATTTTAAAAATTTATAAAACAATCAACAACAAAAAAATAACATATATATGAAATATAGAATTGAGGTAAAAAATATTAATATAGAAAGACTATTAAATTTTTTAACTATGATAGTTAAAAGTTAACTTGACATTAACAAATTAGAAACTATGGGAAAAACAAAGCAAAACCAAATCAAAATTCATAGTCACTTGTAAATTGTGAACATTTGGTTCACCATGCTTTTAGATGACTCATAATTACATGAATCCACATATATTACTGAATTTGGAGCTATTAATGCTCGAATGAGCCCTTGATGAAAAACTCTAGTAAATTCGAAGCATGGATTTAAAATGAGTTACACCGCCAACCTCTTTAAAACTCAAACTTTCAAGTAAGGGGTAACCCACTTTCATTTTTTCAAAATAAACTAGAGAAATTTTTATTAATTTTAGACGAAGTATGTTAAAGTTTTGAAAACCTATAAAATTTGTCGAAGACTTAATTTTAAATCTTATAAGTTAGGACATAAGAATAAACAACCTGAAGATTATATTGTTTCTCTGTTAAAATATAAAGGACAAGAACTTCCATAGATGTCCCGATTATATCCATTGATCCATATGATGACCATATAAATGTTGCCAATAAGACTACGATTGTATCGGATATTACAAAGTTATTGATACAACTTTACATTTTTTATCAAACACAACTATGTAACACTGTAGCATTTATTTCTCTATTTATTAGATAAAAAAATTGTTCTCGTAAAGGTGAAATTGTGTCCATCTCCATGTGTCTCAGGTAGACTTTGATATACTTCTAAAATTAAAGATACAAAAATCAGAAAAGAAACTAAACTAAATTAGTTTATATATAAAGAATCATAGATTAGATCCAAGAGAACTCTAAATTCAAAAGAAACTAAATAAATTAGATATTTACAAAAGAGGCTTCAAATTTTTAGGTTACGAAACACGCGCTATAGATTGTGTTAAACGATGTCATCATCCATCAACCGCGTTGCAACAGTGACAAAGTTGTAGGTTATGATGGTGAAAAGAGAAACATCGTGAGATCGTGAAAACAATAATCATCTTCCCGTAAAAGCCCACAAATATGACATATGGAATTTAAATGATTATAAGTTATAGTCACTTTATATTAAGTCTATATGAATTATAATGATTACAAAATGTCTTTATTTTAATATAAGAAAAATTTAAAAATTTATAAAACAATCAACTACAAAAAAATAACATATATATGAAATATAGAATTGAGGTAAAAAATATTAATATAGAAAGATTATTAAAATTTTTAACTATGATAGTTAAAAGTTAACTTGACATTAACAAATTAGAAACTATGGGAAAAACAAAGAAAAACCAAATCAAAATTCATAGTCACTTGTAATTTGTGAAGATTTGGTTCACCATGCTTTTAGATGACTCATAATTACATGAATCCACATATATTACTGAATTTGGAGCTATTAATGCTCGAATGAGCACTTGAAGAAAAACTCTAGTATATTCGAAGCATGGATTTAAAATGAGTTACACCGCCAACCTCTTTAAAACTCAAACTTTCAACTAAGGGGCAACCCACTATAATTTTTTCAAAATAAACTAGAGAAATTGTTATTAATTTTAGACGAAGTATGTTCAAGTTCTGAAACCCTATAAAATTTGTCGGAGACTTAATTTTAAATCTTGTAAGTTAGGACATAAGAATAAACAACCTGAAGATTATATTGTTTCTTTGTTAAAATATAAAGGACAAGAACTTCCATAGATGTCCCGATTATATCTATTGATCCATATTATACCATATAAATGTCGCCAATGAGACTACGATTGTATTGGATATTACAAAGTTATTGATACAACTTTATATATTTTATCAAACACAACTATGTAACAATGTAGCATTTATTTCTCTATTTATTAGATAAAAAAATCATTCTCATAAAGTTGAAATTGTGTCCATCTCCATGTGTCTCAGGTAGACTTTGATATACTTCTAAAATTAAAGATAAAAAAATCAGAAAATAAACTAAACTAAATTAGTATATATACAAAGAATCATAGATTAGATCCAAGAGAACTATAAATTCAAAAGAAACTAAATAAATTAGATACTTGCCAAGTAGGTTTGAGATTTTTATGTTAAGAAACACGTGCTATAGATTGTGTTAAACGATGTCATCACCCATCAACTACGTTGGAGCAGTGCAAAAGTTGTAGGTTATGACGGTGAAAAGAGAAACATCGTGAGATCGTGAAAACAATAATCATCTTCCAGTAAAACCCGCAAATGTGACATATGGAATTTAAATGATTATAAGTGATAGTCACTTTATATTAAGTCTATATGAATTTTAATGATTATAAAATGTCTTTATTTGAATATAAGAAAAAGTTAAACATTTATAAAACAATCAACAACAAAAAAATAACATATATATGAAATATAGAATTGAGGTAAAAAATATTAATATAAAAAGACTATTTAAGTTTTTAACTATGATAGTGAAAAGTTAACATGACATTAACAAATTAGAAACTATTGGAAAAACAAAGCCAAACCAAATCAAAATTCCTAGTCACTTGTAAATTGTGAACATTTGGTTCACCATGCTTTTAGATGACTCATAATTACATGAATCCACATATCTTATTGAATTTGGAGCTATTAATGCTCGAATGAGCCCTTGAAGAAAAACTCTAGTAAATTCAAAGCATGGAATTAAAATGAGTTACACCGTCAACCTCTTCAAAACTCAAATTTACAAGTAAGGGGCAACCCACTATCATTTTTTCAAAATAAACTAGAGAAATTGTTATTAATTTTAGACGAAATATGATCATGTTCTGAAACCCTATAAAATTTGTCGGAGACTTAATTTTAAATCTTGTAAGTTAGGACATAAGACTAAACAACCTAAAGATTATATTGTTTCTTTGTTAAAATATAAAGGACAAGAACTTCCATAGATGTCCCAATTATATCCATTGATCAATATGATGACCATATAAATTACGCCAATGAGACTACGATTCTATCGGATATTACAGAGTTGTTGATACAACTTTACATCCTTTATCAAACATAACTATGTAACACTGAAGCATTTATTTCTCTATTTATTAGATAAAAAAACTTGTTCTCGTCAAGGTGAAATTGTGTCCATCTCCATGTGTCTCAGTTAGACTTTGATATACTTCTAAAATTAAAGATACAAAAATTAGAAAAGAAACTAAACTAAATTAGTATATATACAAAGAATCATAGATTAGATCTAAGAGAACTATAAATTCAAAAGAAACTAAATAAATTCGATACTTACCAAAGAGGTTTGAGATTTTTATGTTAAGAAACACGCGCTATAGATTGTGTTAAACGATGTCATCATCCATCAACCGCGTTGGAGCAGTGCAATAGTTGTAGGTTATGACGGTGATAAGAGAAACATCATGAGATCGTGAAAACAATAATCATCTTCCCGTAAAAGCCTGCAAATATGACATATGGAATTTAAATGATTATAAGTCATAGTCACTTTATATTAAGTCTATATGAATTTTAATGATTATAAAATGTCTTTATTTGAATATAAGAAAAATTTAAACATTTATAAAACTATCAACAACAAAAAAATAACATATATATGAAATATAGAATTGAGGTAAAAAATATTAATATAAAAAGACTATTTAATTTTTTAACTATGATAGTGAAAAGTTAACTTGACTTTAACAAATTAGAAACTATGGGAAAAACAAAGCAAAACCAAATCAAAATTCATAGTCACTTGTAAATTGTGAACATTTGGTTCACCATGATTTTAGATGACTCATAATTACATGAATCCACATATATTACTGAATTTGGAGCTATTAATGCTCGAATGAGCCTTTGAAGAAAAACACTAGTAAATTCGAATCATGGATTTAAAATGAGTTACACCGTCAACCTCTTTAAAACTCAAGCTTTCAAGTAATGGGCAACCCACTATCATTTTTTTCAAAATAAACTAGAGAAATTGTTATTAATTTTAGACGAAGTATGTTCAAGTTCTGAAAACCTATAAAAATTATCGGAGACTTAATTTTTAAATCTTCTAAGTTAGGACATAAGAATAAACAACTTGAAGATTATATTTTATATTTGTTAAAATATCAAGGACAAGAACTTCCATAGATGTCCCGATTATATCCATTGATCCATATGATGACAATATAAATTGCACCAATGAGACTACGATTGTATCGGATATTACAATGTTATTGATACATCTTTACATCTTTTATCAAACACAACTATGTAACATTGTAGCATTTATTTCTCTATTTATTAGATAAAAAACTTGTTCTCGTAAAGGTGAAATTTTGTCCATCTCCATGTGTCTCAGGTAGATATTGATATACTTCACAACTTAAAGATACAAAAATCAGAAAAGAAACTAAACTAAATTAGTATATATAAAAAGAATCATAGATTAGGTCCAAGAGAACTTTAAATTCAAAAGAAACTAAATAAATTACAGACTTACCAAAGAGGTTTGAGATTTTTATGCTAAGAAACACACGCTATAGATTGTGTTAAAAGATATCATCATCCATCAACCGCTTTGGAGCAGTGCAAAAATTGTAGGTTATGACGGTGCAAAGAGAAACATCGTGAGATCGTGAAAACAGTAATCATCTTATCGTAAAAGCCCGCAAATATGACATATGGAATTTAAATTATTATAAGTCATAGTCACTTTATATTAAGTCTATATGAATTTTAATGATTATAAAATGTCTTTATTTGAATATAAGAAAAATTTAAACATTTATAAAACAATCAACAACAAAAAAATAGCATATATATATATATATATATATATATATGAAATATAGAATTGAGGTAAAAACTATTAATATAAAAAACTATTTAATTTTTTAACTATGATAGTGAAAAGTTAACTTGACATTAACAAATTAGAAACTATGGGAAAAACAAAGCAAAACCAAATCAAAATTCATAGTCACTTGTAAATTGTGAACATTTGGTTTACCATGCTTTTAGATGACTCATAATTACATGAATCCACATATATTACTGAATTTGGAGCTATTAATGCTCGAATGAGCCCTTGAAGAAAAACACTAGTAAATTGGAATCATGGATTTAAAATGAGTTACACCGTCAACCTCTTTAAAACTCAAACTTTCAAGTAATGGGCAACCCACTATCATTTTTTTCAAAATATACTAGAGAAGTTGTTATTAATTTTAGACGAAGTATGTTCAAGTTCTGAAAACCTATAAAAATTATCGGAGACTTAATTTTTAAATCTTGTAAGTTAGGACATAAGAATATACAACTTGAAGATTATATTGTTTATTTTTTAAAATATCAAGGACAAGAACTTCCATAGATGTCCCGATTATATCCATTGATCCATATGATGACAATATAAATTGCACCAATGAGACTACGATTGTATCGGATATTACAAAGTTATTGATACAACTTTACATCTTTTATCAAACACAACTATGTAACACTGTAGCATTTATTTCTCTATTTATTAGATAAAAAACTCGTTCTTGTAAAGGTGAAATTTTGTCCATCTCCATGTGTCTCAGGTAGACTTTGATATACTTCACAACTTAAAGATACAAAAATCAGAAAAGAAACTAAACTAAATTAGTATATATAAAAAGAATCATAGATTAGGTCCAAAAGAACTTTAAATTCAAAAGAAACTAAATAAATTAGAGACTTACCAAAGAGGTTTGAGATTTTTATGCTAAGAAACACACGCTATAGATTGTGTTAAACGATGTCATCATCCATCAACCGCTTTGGAGCAGTGCAAAAAATGGAGGTTATGACGGTGCAAAGAGAAACATCGTGAGATCATGAAAACAATAATCAGCTTCCCGTAAAAGCCCGCAAATATGACATATGGAATTTAAATGATTATAAGTCATAGTCACTTTATATTAAGTCTATATGAATTTTAATGATTATAAAATGTCTTTATTTGAATATAAGAAAAATTTAAACATTTATAAAACTATCAACAACAAAAAAATAACATATATATGAAATATAGAATTTAGGTAAAAAATATTAATATAAAAAGACTATTTAATTTTTTAACTATGATAGTGAAAAGTTAAGTTGACATTAACAAATTAGAAACTATGGGAAAAACAAAGCAAAACCAAATCAAAATTCATAGTCACTTGTAAATTGTGAACATTTGGTTTACAATGCTTTTAGATGACTCATAATTACATGAATCCACATATATCACTGAATTTGGAGCTATTAATGCTCGAATGAGCCCTTGAAGAAAAACACTAGTAAATTCGAATCATGGATTTAAAATGAGTTACACCGTCAACCTCTTTAAAACTCAAACTTTCAAGTAATGGGCAACCCACTATCATTTTTTTCAAAATAAACTAGAGAAATTGTTATTAATTTTAGACGAAGTATGTTCAAATTCTGAAAACCTATAAAAATTATCGGACACTTAATTTTTAAATCTTGTAAGTTAGGACATAAGAATATACAACTTGAAGATTATATTGTTTATTTTTTAAAATATCAAGGACAAGAACTTCCATAGATGTTCCGATTATATCCATTGATCCATATAATGACAATATAAATTGCACCAATGAGACTACGATTGTATCGGATATTACAAAGTTATTGATACATCTTTACATCTTTTATCAAACACAACTATGTAACATTGTAGCATTTATTTCTCTATTTATTAGATAAAAAACTCGTTCTCGTAAAGGTGAAATTTTGTCCATCTCCATGTGTCTCAGGTAGACTTTGATATACTTCACAACTTAAAGATACAAAAATCAGAAAAGAAACTAAACTAAATTAGTATATATAAAAAGAATCATAGATTAGGTCCAAGAGAACTTTAAATTCAAAAGAAACTAAATAAATTAGAGACTTACCAAAGAGGTTTGAGATTTTTATGCTAAGAAACACACGCTATAGATTGTGTTAAACGATGTCATCATCCATCAACCGCTTTGGAGCAATGCAAAAATTGGAGGTTATGACGGTGCAAAGAGAAACATCGTGAGATCATGAAAACAATAATCATCTTCACGTAAAAGCCCGCAAATATGACATATGGAATTTAAATTATTATAAGTCATAGTCACTTTATATTAAGTCTATGAATTTTAATGATTATAAAATGTCATTATTTGAATATAAGAAAAATTTAAACATTTATAAAACAATCAACAACAAAAAAATAACATATATATATATATATATATATATATATATATATATATATATATATATATATATATATATATATATATATATATATATATATATATATATATATATATATATATATATATATATATATGAAATATAGAATTGAGGTAAAAACTATTAATATAAAAAACTATTTAATTTTTTAACTATGATAGTGAAAAGTTAACTTGACATTAACAAATTAGAAACTATGGGAAAAACAAAGCAAAACCAAATCAAAATTCATAGTCACTTGTAAATTGTGAACATTTGGTTCACCATGATTTTAGATGACTCATAATTACATGAATCCACATATATTACTGAATTTGGAGATATTATTGCTCGAATGAGCCCTTGTAGAAAAACACTAGTAAATTCGAATCATGGATTTAAAATGAGTTACACCGTCAACCTCTTTAAAACTCAAACTTTCAAGTAATGGGCAACCCACTATCATTTTTTTCAAAATAAACTAGATAAATTGTTATTAATTTTAGACGAAGTATGTTCAAGTTCTGAAAACCTATAAAAATTATCGGAGACTTAATTATTAAATCTTGTAAGTTAGGACATAAGAATATACAACTTGAAGATTATATTGTTTATTTTTTAAAATATCAAGGACAAGAACTTCCATAGATGTTCCGATTATATCCATTGATCCATATAATGACAATATAAATTGCACCAATGAGACTACGATTGTATCGGATATTACAAAGTTATTGATACATCTTTACATCTTTTATCAAACACAACTATGTAACATTGTAGCATTTATTTCTCTATTTATTAGATAAAAAACTCGTTCTCGTAAAGGTGAAATTTTGTCCATCTCCATGTGTCTCAAGTAGACTTTGATATACTTCACAACTTAAAGATACAAAAATCAGAAAAAAAGAAACTAAACTAAATTAGTATATATAAAAAGAATCATAGATTAGGTCCAAGAGAACTTTAAATTCAAAGAAACTAAATAAATTAGAGACTTACCAAAGAGGTTTGAGATTTTTATGCTAAGAAACACACGCTATAGATTGTGTTAAACGATGTCATCATCCATCAACCGCTTTGGAGCAGTGCAAAATTGGAGGTTATGACGGTGCAAAGAGAAACATCGTGAGATCATGAAAACAGTAATCATCTTCACGTAAAAGCCCCGCAAATATGACATATGGAATTTAAATTATTATAAGTCATAGTCACTTTATATTAAGTCTATGAATTTTAATGATTATAAAATGTCATTATTTGAATATAAGAAAAATTTAAACATTTATAAAACAATCAACAACAAAAAAATAACATATATATATATATATATATATATATATATATATATATATATATATATATATATATATATATATATATATATTATATAGTATATATATATATATATATATATATATATATATATATATATATATATATATATATATATATATATATGAAATATAGAATTGAGGTAAAAACTATTAATATAAAAAACTATTTAATTTTTTAACTATGATAGTGAAAAGTTAACTTGACATTAACAAATTAGAAACTATGAGAAAAACAAAGCAAAACCAAATCAAAATTCATAGTCACTTGTAAATTGTGAACATTTGGTTTACCATGATTTTAGATGACTCATAATTACATGAATCCACATATATTACTGAATTTGGAGCTATTAATGCTCGAATGAGCCCTTGTAGAAAAACACTAGTAATTTGAATCATGGATTTAAAATGAGTTACACCGTCAATCTCTTTAAAACTCAAACTTTCAAGTAATGGGCAACCCACTATCATTTTTTTCAAAATAAACTAGAGAAATTGTTATTAATTTTAGACGAAGTATGTTCAAGTTCTGAAAACCTATAAAAATTATCGGAGACTTAATCATTAAATCTTGTAAGTTAGGACATAAGAATAAATAACTTGAAGATTATATTGTTTATTTGTTAAATTAACAAGGACAAGAACTTCCATAGATGTCCCGATTATATCCATTGATCCATATGATGACAATATAAATTGCACCAATGAGACTACGATTGTATCGGATATTACAAAGTTATTGATACATCTTTACATCTTTTATCAAACACAACTATGTAACAATGTAGCATTTATTTCTCTATTTATTAGATAAAAAACTCGTTCTCGTAAAGGTGAAATTTTGTCCATCTCCATGTGTCTCAGGTAGACTTTGATATACTTCACAACTTAAAGATACAAAAATCAGAAAAGAAACTAAACTAAATTAGTATATATAAAAAGAATCATAGATTAGGTCCAAGAGAACTTTAAATTCAAAAGAAACAAAATAAATTAGAGACTTACCAAAGATGTTTGAGATTTTTATGCTAAGAAACACACGCTATAGATTGTGTTAAACGATGTCAGCATCCATCAACCGCTTTTGAGCAGTGCAAAAATTGGAGGTTATGACGGTGCAAAGAGAAACATCGTGAGATCATGAAAACAGTAATCATCTTCACGTAAAAGCCCGCAAATATGACATATGGAATTTAATTTATTATAAGTCATAGTCACTTTATATTAAGTCTATGAATTTTAATGATTATAAAATGTCATTATTTGAATATAAGAAAATTTAAACATTTATAAAACAATCAACAAACAAAAATAACATATATATATATATATATATATATATATATATAGTATATATATATATATATATATATATATATATATATATATATATATATATATATATATATATATATATATATATATATATATATATATATATATATATAATATATATATATATATATATATATATATATATATATATATATATATATATATATAGTATATATATATATATATATATATATATATATATGAAATATAGAATTGAGGTAAAAACTATTAATATAAAAAACTATTTAATTTTTTAACTATGATAGTGAAAAGTTAACTTGACATTAATAAATTAATGTCAAGTTACTTTCTCACTATCACTAGTTAAAAATTACAACTAGTTTTTATATTAATAG
>CATIWC010002025.1:60000-330156 GCA_948472305.1 Vicia faba | reverse complement strand
TATATATATATATATATATATATATATATATATATATATATATATATATATATATATATATATATATATATTATATATATATATATATATATATATATATATATATATATATATATATATATATATATATATATATATATATATATATATATATATATATATATATATATATATATATATATATATATATATATATATATATATATATATATATATATATATATATATATACTCTTATTTTATTAGATATTTTTAGAACAAAAATATAAAATATTACACTTTTATTTTTATTATTAAATATGCTTAAAAAAATACTTTTTCTAAACATATTTTATTTTTTTCACATATACTATTTTATTTTTATTGTATATAAATAATTAATATATTTACTTTCTTAAAGAAAATTAGGGTTTTACCCTTAACCAAATAAAATTAATCTTTTATTTATTTATTTATTTATTTATTTTATTTATTTTAACATTAAATATTTTTACATACATAAATAAACAAAAACCCTTTTGGCATAATTCATATTATTTGATATATTTATTTATTTTGTTTATTTAAATATTGTCCATTTATTATTTATGCATTTGAATTCAAATTGGATGTAATAGTAAATTAGGGTTTATATTTCTTGTCAAATACCCCCATTCAAAGATTGTACCCCTATCCCCATAATCATGCTGTAATAGCTTAGACTTTTAATTCTCGCACTTTACGCTTTCAATTATGCCATGATTAGAGAATTAGGGTTTGTATGCAAAAATCCAAACCAACAAGTAGCTTGACCTAATCAAAAGACAAAAATGCATGAAATCAATACACAATGCACACTTGCACCCTTAGGGTTACAATCCACTTGTTGCCTTTAAAATGGGCCATGTTATGCATGTTGGGTACTTTGGCAAAACAAAAACAAAACAAAAGATCATAGTCCCTCGATGACGCTATCTCGGTTGCCTAAAACAAAAATGATCAAGTCCCCCAAAGATTTGCCAAAAATACTTGACACAATTGCTATCATGGTCTATACGATGACCCGCGCCTGTCCCGTTTAACATCCTAACACAAGGTTGTTCACCAAATGCAATGATGAAATAACACTGTCAAAAGGGTTAAAAACATATAGGAAATATCTTTGAGTAAAATATGGTAGATAACTCTTAGTTACTTGATCAAAAGCTTGCAAAATATCCTTGCTATTTTCAAACACACTTCACAATACAATTTCAAAACATTTCCCAAATCAAACTTTCAAACATTGAAATCTTTTCAAAAGACAAAGCATCTTTGTATACATTCAAACAAGAATCATTACAAAGGTTGCCACAACGATGGCCTCTTTTCAAAACATCTTTCAAAACCACACAAAGCACCATTTCAAACAATTGAAAAGCAAAAGCAAGTGATCTAAACAAGTAACTAAGAGCCCATGGATAAGAATGGATGAAAAGGGTGCTTGCACCTTCCCTTTTCATAATCTACTCCCCGAACCCAAGAAAACATCTCAAAGGTCTTTCCTATGCTTTTTGACCTTTCCTTAGGATAAAATAAAAAGTCGGTGGCGACTCTTGCTAAACCGAAACATTTGCGAAGACAAACGCAAAACCTCAAGTCAGTTCTCCCATCGTATCACAGAACTGGAGACTCTGCTGGGGAAATATCTAAAAGTGGAGTAACCTTAGGTTTTAGATCACCCTTGCATGCTTATCTTGTTTGCTTTGTTTGCTTTACATTTGGTTCTCTTGTTTGGGTTTTGGAATCCTCCACACGGATTTTTGGGAAACATTCATAGGTAAATAGCAATACGTTATGGAAACTATGCGGGGTATACCAACATGGTTGAAGCAATAGCTATATTAGTGCGACATATTTGTGAGTACCGGTAGCCTTTGAGTTAATCAAAGAGAATACGGGGCCGCTGAGTGATGTCATGAAGCACTAATGAACTCTTAGAACCTTACTTGACCATCTTGGCCTTATTAGGGGTAGTGAGATGACCGGATTTGGTGCAGTCCGAAGTTGGTAGATACTCGATGCTACACTCATTGAGGGTTATTTTCTTGGAATATTTTGGTCGCCAGTTAAGTGGCTAAACTGAAACAATGAACATAGAAAATAATCCAGTGATATTGAGCTCCTTAGAACCCGATTAGTATTAATAGGACAGGTTGAGCCAACTAACTTCAAGAGGGTACTTACCTATGAAACCCCATGCAAGCCTGAAACTAGGATCTTGTGTGACTTGTTTGTACATATGCTTGTGCATACATCATGAACATCATAAAGCATCATATGCATCCACTAACCATTTCAAGGGTTTGGATCTTCATCTTTGTTCTTGTTTTGTAGGTCATGGAATCTCTTCGCAGGAAAACAATTCAGGTCAACCTTGTGAGAATCCCTCCTCAACTCAAGTAGCTTACTTCCAAGATTCCAGAGAATTCTCTCTTCAGTGAAAGACATGGTAGACTCCTAACTTGGTCAACTCCAACATTGAAGAAGACATGGTGGAAGTCCTCTTCCAGTTCTTTGACCCCCTACACAACTGTTTCACATTCCCTGATTACCAACTAGTACCTACTTTGGAGGAATTTTCTCAACTTCTGAGGATTCCTATTCTCCATCAACTACCCTACAACGGTACGGAAAGAGAACCAAATCCTGAAGATGTTGCTCAAGCATTACACTTGCAACCATCTGACATCAAAGGTCATTGGGAAACCAGAAGTGGTGTCAAGGGTTTCTTGGAAAAGTTTCTGTTTGAGAAGGCACAAGACTATTGGAATTCTCTAGATCTACAAGCCTTTGAGGAGATTGTAGCACTTCTTATCTATGGGTTGGTCTTGATCAGCTTATAGATGTGAATGCTGTCAAGATTTTCATATCTCGGAATCCTGTGCCTACATTGCTTGGGGACATCCTACACTCATTTCACACACGAACAATGAGGAAAGAGGTGTTCTCATGTGCTGTACTCCTCTTCTAGCAAGGTGGTTTATTTCTCACCTTTCCCAATCAGTTTTGAAGAATGAACAGGGTTTAAGGTGGTCACAACTGTTGATGACCCTCACACATTCTAATGTTCATTGGTGTTCTTAGTTTTTGACTTCGACAACGACGTTCAAGGACTTCGACAAAGGTTCATCCGAGCTTGGAGGATGCCCAATAAATTGGATAGTAAGACACTAGGGCACAAGAATTCCATCCCCCTTGAGCCTTATCTCAAGTGGGTACGAACCCGCGCCCAGAATCTTATGATGCATACCCCCACATTCTCCCCGTGATCAAAGAGCCTGTTATGGAAGGAGAGGTTTCATACACCCTCCTACATCCAGACATGCCAATATCATTGGAAGAATTGCAAAAGAGTTGGATACAACTCAAGGAAGAACAGAACACTTTTGAAGCCAGCTTCTATGCCAGTGAGAAGAAGGTTTTGGAACTTACCCCCCGACTTCACGAAGAGGAGACTCTTAACACTTACATCGCACCAAAGAGGATGCACAATGTCTTTTTACATTAAGAATTTTGTAATATTTTTCCCATGGGGCATTTATGTACTAACAAATTTCTTCTTATTAATATGACGCGTGTTCTTTTTGTTTGCAACAAATTTGAATTTCTGAATCCTTGAATGCATTACATGAATAACATATCATTCATCATATGCATAAACAGGTCTTCACACCAGGTTTCCTTATCTTTCTGCTATTTATTTCAGCGAGATGGATATAGAACAGACGGTTAAAGATCTGCAAGCACATAATTTGCAATTCCAACAACTCCTCATGACCTTGGCAAAGGGTCAAGAGGATCTTAAAGCAATGTTCGAGAAACAGAAGGAACCAGAAAGGAAGAAAAAGAAAAGAATTGGTGTGGCCACTATGGGAAGGAGATTTGAGCATCAGGCTAGGAGAGTTCTAGAATTCCCCTCGACGTCTGACGAAGGGGTTGGTAAAGTAAAGGGAGTTGCAATGCCCTCCGAATCTGAAGCTGAAGAAGAAGAAGAGGAAGAGGATGAAGATTACCTCGAAAAGCAATACTGTGATACGGTGGGAGAGAACTGACTGTTTTTGGAATGCTGGTTCGCGTTTTGCATTTGTTTTTGCAAAATGTCGCGGTAAGCATGAGTCGCCACCGTCTTTTATTTTATCCAACAAGGAAAGGAAAAAAGTGCAGAAAAATTCCTTTTTCGAGATGTTTCTCGGGTCTGGGGGGTAGATTATAGAAAGGGAAGGTGTTATCACCCTTTCCATCCGTGGTTATCCACGGGCTCTTAGGTACTTGCTCAAAGTGTTTTCAAAATTTGCTTTTTCTTTGTGTTTGTGGGTTTAAAAAGAGTTTTTGTTTGAAAGGTGTAAGTGCGAAAAGTTTTATTTTGTTTTGAAAGAAGCAAGTACTTAAGAACCATCTACCTACTCTAAAAAGGAATCAATCTGTACTAACGTCCTTTAGACAATGCTATCCCACTATGGATGAGTAGGTAGCATCGTTGTTGGAGTTTTAAGGGTCAATTCAATTAAGGGACGTGCGGTCACTAAAGTAATGTTAGGACGCCTTAGCGGTAACCCTAATGTCTTTGATCATTTTTCCAAGGCAACCGTTTCGAGGAAACTATGATCTTTGGACAAGATGGAGACCTCTAAAACTACCTATACTCAATGACCACGTTCGAAGGCAACCAAGTGAGGTGTACCCCAAGAGTGCGTATGTGCGAGTGTGTTATTTCGGTTAATTTTATCTTTGTACATGTCAATGGTTATCTATGTTGATTTTAAGTTCATACATTCGATCTTGTCATGCATTCCCTATTACCAAACATCTAACAGTTTATAAGTTGCGGAAATTAAATTTGAGGGAATTAAATCTAAACTATTACAAGCCGTCGGGTATTTACATCGCCAAAGACAACCCTTGAAATTAAAATGCGGAAAATAAAATAAAGCGATAAAGTAGAGTCCTAATTAAAAGCTATTACATTCCGGGAAACAATTACATCAATGGTAAAATGAATCGCGCGTGAAAAATTAAATCGAATGCGAGTTTTTAGGGTTTTGACCCTTTTTGAAAAGAAAGCATTTTTTGTTTATTTTTGAATTAATGGAAGTTAGATCTAAGTTAATAATTAAATTAATTAATTAAAAAAACGATATTTTTGGATTTTTGGATATTTAAAGAAATAAAATAAATTTGATTTAAAGTTAGTAAAAACCTAATTATCTAAATTAATTTTAATAATTGCAAAAATATTACAAGTTATACCTAATTAAACTAAATTAATTAAATTAGTTTATTTACAAAAAATAAAATGATGAATTTAATTTTAATAAATAAAATACATTTTGTTTTTTTTGATTTTATGACAAAAAAGATTTTAATTGGTTAGTTTAAATAATAAAAATAATAATACAAAACAATTAAATAAAAGAAATATAAAAAAAGAAAAGTCAGGGGGTAAGATTGGCAAGTTTGTGGCCCAAATCAAGCAGGCCTGCATGACTTTTCTGGCTCCCACGTGTGCCTGTTGACTAGAGCACATGGTGGACTTTAATTCCTGACCACCAGATCTAGCCTGGGGCCATTTAGCAAACATCTGGATGAGGACACATGATATGCTACGCTTTGGACATTGCATGGAATCACCTGCTGAAAAATAAAACAAATGCATTTGGGGGACCTGGGATTCGAACCCAGGTCCCATGAGTCACTGAACAATGCACTTACCACCACACCACTGCCTTCCATTTGTTATTATAATAAACAACAATTATTATATGGAGAAAACAATGAATATGCCAGAAAGTATAAAAACGCGCGCCAGATTCAAAATCATCCAATAAGGAAGAGGCACGTCTTCATCTTCTCCAATGAAACCTGGTTTTTTTTACCTGCGGATTTACATCCACAGCTAAATGCGTAGCTGCATCATAAAATTAATTCTAGGCTATAAAAATAAAAACCAAAACCATGGACATGTTCGTCTGGACATCCTGAGCAAGTCTATGTCCATTATTGGTTCCAATTTTTCCTGCAAAGAAAACGCCCAAAAACAAACTTCCAAAACCCTAGGTTCGGGTATGGCGCTATAGGTCATGAAAACGCAATTCAGTAATGCAAACAACTTCTAAATGGAACGATAAGCATGATTGTGTAAAGATTTCGCCAAGAAAATGCAAGAATATGAGTATGCGATTTCAAATGCAGGGCAAGGTTTAGGGAGACTTACAGCACGATTGAGGATGTGAATGGCCTTGCTTTTGATTGCTATAGACTCAGTGGATGTCCAAAAAGAGAGTAGTGTTGAGATTTTGCTTTGAATCGGCCTCTAAAACAAATTTCAGTTTCAAGCTTTTTCATGTTTTTTTTCAAGTTTGGTATTTGTGTTTATGCAGCCTCTTGGTCCTGAACTCGTATCCTTTGCCTTGTATAAGTAACATGGAGTGAATTAGGTCAAGTTTTGGGCTTTGAATCCTTATGCATTGATGATTTAGGATTTGATTTGATCCTCCATGAAAAAGCTTCCAAATTTGTCCAAAAACCAATATTTTGTGCATGATATGGCTTGATACGAGTTTGACCATGTCCATAATGATAATTAAGACCTGTATCAATCAAAAAGATACCAAGTGATCAAGATTTGGATTTTATTTGGATTTAAATTGATTAAAAATAAATTAATCCAATAAAAATCAAATAAAATAGAAAAATTAATAATTGGACACAAGACTGAAGATAGGACACGTGTGTAGTGTGGCAAGATCAAATCAAGTGGAAAAAAGTGGGCCCATTTGACAAAATTTGAAGTTTTGAGGATAGTTGACTTTTGGCAATTTTGGAAAAATGCCCAACTTCAACAATGCATAACTTCCTCAATTTTGAACTTTTGGAAGTGTTCTTGGACTTTCTAGAAAGCTTGAGATGTCCTATAACAAAAACTTTTGGTATCATATCATTTTGATATTCCATACTCAAGTTATAATCTTTGGAAAAAAAGGTGTTTTTGTTGACTTTCAAAAATGACCTATAATGTCCAAATTTGTAACTTCTTGTGAGTGCATTTCTTGATATTGGGCTATGAAGATGGATTGTAGGAAATTGCATCCTATTCAAAATGAGCTTTGGATGGGTCATTTATCATAAAGTATGAGAAAGTTATGCTTGGTCAAAGTTGAGTTGACTTTTCCTACAAAACCCTAATTTAGCAACTTTTAAATCTTGATGAATTTTGAGCAATCCTTGATGAATCATGATCAAACCTTGATCAAATGATGAATTATCCTTCAAAATGATAATGTTGACAAAAAATCTTGAAGTTTGACTATTTGTAGGTCACAGTTGACTTTTGCCCTAGCACAATCGATTTTTGGACCTCTTGAGCAATTGACTGAGCAAACTTCCTCTGTAGGGCTTGAATTTTGACATGGATGAATTTGAGAACATATTAGGACATTGGGGAGAACTTGAGGTCATTTGGATGTAAGGACCTTGATGCAACACAAAACCCTAATTTGAGATTTGACTGTCTTAGGAGATGACTTGACTGTCCAACTCTTGAGCAATCTTGAGCAACTTGGAGATTGTTCTTGCAATGTCTTGGGAAGTACGGGAGGGAAAATTTTGGGGTACAACAACTGCCCCTGTTCAATTTTCTTAAACCTGAGGATATAGATTGGCTTTCGGGCCTTTCGTGATCTGAAGGTGGAAGATGATTGAACACTAGAGTGCCCAGAAATTTGCACTCGCATGAAGTGGTATCAGCAATGTGATGTCAGGAATGGGCTTACAGATGCCATTTGGAGATTGTTGGTAGGTGGTCTGAACTTCGACTGGAATGCGAATCAGGGAGATCTTATCGGCGATCTGACTGAACCAGAGGAGGTCTTGGATCAACTTTAACTGGATCGGCATCAGAAAAATATTTAGGAATCGATTTAACTGGACCGGAGGAGGTCTTGTCTTCTTTGAATGGATCGGCATCAGAAAAATCTTTAGGAATCGATTTAACTGGACCAGAGGAGGTCTTGTCTTCTTTGACTAGATCGGCATCAGAAAAATCTTTAGGAATCGATTTAACTGGACCAAAGGAGGTCTTGTCTTCTTTGACTGGATTGGTATCAGGAAAATCTTTAGGAATCGACTTTACTGGAACAAAGGAGGTTTTGTCTTCTTTGACTGGATTGGCATCAGAAAAATCTTTAGGAATCGATTTAACTGGTATTGTCTTCTTTGACTGGATTGGCATCAGAAAAATATTTAGGAATCAATTTAACTGGTCTTGTCTTCTTTGACTGGATTGGCATCAGAAAAATCTTTAGGAATCGATTTAACTGGTCTTGTCTTCTTTGACTGGATTGGCATCAGAAAAATCTTTAGGAATCGATTTAACTGGTCCTGTCTTCTTTGACTGGATTGGCATCAGAAAAATCTTTAGGAATCGATTTAACTGGTCTTGTCTTCTTTGACTGGATTGGCATCAGAAAAATCTTTAGGAATCGATTTAACTGGTCTTGTCTTCTTTGACTGGATTGGCATCAGAAAAATATTTAGGAATCAATTTAACTGGTCTTGTCTTCTTTGATTGGATTGGCATCAGAAAAATATTTAGGAATCGATTTAACTGGTCTTGTCTTCTTTGACTGGATTGGCATCAGAAAAATCTTTAGGAATGGATTTAACTGGTCTTGTCTTCTTTGACTGGATTGGCATCAGAAAAATCTTTAGGAATCGATTTGATTGGTCTTGTCTTCTTTGACTGGATTGGCATCAGAAAAATCTTTAGGAATCGATTTAACTGGTCTTGTCTTCTTTGACTGGATTGGCATCAGAAAAATCTTTAGGAATCGATTTAACCGGTCTTGTCTTCTTTGACCGGGTTGGCATCAGAAAAATCTTTAGGAATCGATTTAACTGGTCTAGAGAAGGCCTTTGACTGGATCGACATCAGAAAAATCTTTAGGAATCGATTTAACTAGACTAGACAAGGTCTTGGGATAACTTCAACTGGATCGACATCAGAAAAATCTTTAGGAATTGATTTGACTGGACCAGAGAAGGCCTTCCACATAGTTGAGAATTTAACTGCATCTTTCCTGAAAGGCAAAGGTCAGTCATATGCAATGCATGATATGGATCAAGCAATGATGTTCTCAACATAAATGAGATTGTATGGTATAATGTGTATATGCATGTATCATGATGTATGGAGATGTGATGTTTTAGCTAGGGAAAATAAATACCGGAGCTGCTGGAGAATAGAGTTGAATCCTTCATTTTCGTTGGGGATGATGAACGAAGGTAATAAAACTGCAGGAGAAGAGAACTCCGTTGGGGAATAACTGATGAGAAGATTACACTGTGGGGGAAGAGATGCTTTGCTGAGGATTCCAATGATAAGCTCCGTTGGGGATGGATTATCGTTGCTGGTGATATTGGATCTGTTGAGGATTGAATTCCTATTTGTGAAAGGAAAGAAACTTCGTTGGGGACGATCTTTCAGTTGTAACTTGCTGGGGATATCCCTGTTAGACTCTTGTGGGGATAATCCTTTGAATTTGGCTAGGGAGATTTATTTTGTACTCCGCTGGGGGTAAACTTCCAGAGTCTACTGGGGATGATGCTTCAACTCCATTGGGGAAGCTTTTTCAGACCGTGCTGGGGAAATATTGACTCCACTGGGGGTATCTTGTATTCGGCCAGGGAACATTCTTATACTCCGCTAGGGAATATTAAGGCTGCCGGGGGTATCAAGCCTTTTTAGTGCTGATGGTAGATAAACTCTGCTTGGGGAGAATATTACCGATTCATTCACAGTTGCAAGTCTCAGCTGGGGAGAGCTATCTTTACTGTCTTACCCTGCGGGGAGTGAAAATACCTTAGCCATATTCTTCAGCTGAATTTACCTGGTACCTGATGGACATAACAAATGTACAGTTCAGACAATTCTTACTTGCCCCTGTTTCTGATATTACCAGTAATTCATCTTTTGTTTCGCCTGTAAATATTTATGAGAAGCAATTAATGTCAAATGCATATATAAAAAATGAATAATGGACGTTCTTTGCAAAACAAAACAGATAAAGGAAAAACAATTTGAAATTTGTCTGAAAATGAATTTGTATTGATTTTGAAGTTTGGCCTGTAAATAGGCGTTTTTGTACAAGAGGCTGACGTCCTAATAAGAGAATGTCGCCGAGAAATAGAATTTACACAATTTATGGAAAGGAAACGAAACAGCTATGTGAATAATCCCACTGGGTTCCAACTCTGCTATTGCCTTTATGTCCTCAAGCATCTCATCACTTTGCTGCCTGGTTGAAGATGAATCAGATTGATTAGTGTCGTCCGAGCTTGATAGTAGATACCGAAGTCTGGACACAAGGTGATCCAATGAGACATAGTGTTACGCTTTGATCCCTAATTTTTGCCTGGACTGCCCTTTCGGGTTTTCAGTCCACCGGGATACCCATTTTTGCCCAAGCCGCCTTTTCAGGTTTTCGACTTGCCGGGTGTATAGTTTTTTTTATTTTCAACCCTTATTATTGCCTGAACCCTTTTGGTTCGCCAGGAAGCCCTTATTTTTGCCTAGGCCAGTCAACCTAGCGGATCTTTGATTATGCGTAATATCTTTTCACTATGTCTACATTGACAGGGTGAGGAAGGTCGTCACCATCCATGGTGGTTAGAATCATAGCTCCTCCCGAGAAAATGTTCTTAACCATAAATGGCCCTTCGTAAGTAGGGGTCCATTTGCCACTGGAATCACCTTGAGGTAAGATAATGCGCTTGATTACCAGATCCCCAACTTGATACTCTTGTCGTCTGACTTTCTTGTTAAATGCCTTGATCATCCGTTTTTGGTACGTCTGACCATGACAAATAGCAGTAAGTCTCTTTTCGTCGATTAGGTTCAGCTGATCAAGCCAGGTCTGAATCCAGTCATCTTCACTCAAACCTGCATCCTTCATGATCTGAAGAGAGGGCATATGAACTTCAATAGGCAAGACTGCCTCCATGCCATAAACCAAGGAATAGGGTGTTGCCCCTGTTGACGTCCGTGCTGAGGTACGGTACCCATGAAGAGCAAATGGTAACATCTCGTGCCAGTCTTTGTAAGTCACTGTCATCTTCTGCACAATCTTCTTAATGTTCTTATTAGCCGCTTCTACAACCCCATTCATCTTCGGCCGGTAAGGAGAGGAATTGTGATGCTGTATTTTGAATTGCTCGCAGAGCTCAGTGATCATCTTGTTGCTAAGATTGGTGCCATTGTCCGTAATGATCCTCTCTGGTACACCATATCGACAGATTAGATTATGCCGAATGAACTGTGCCACGACGTTCTTGGTTACAGTAGCAAAGGAAGCTGTTTCAACCCACTTCGTAAAGTAATCAATCGCTACTAAGATGAAACGATTCCCGTTGGATGATGTAGGTCTGATCTCGCCGATCATATCAATGCCCCACATTGCAAAAGGCCAAGGTGCCGTCAAGACGTTCAGAGGTACTGGAGGTATGTGCACCTTATCAGCATAAACTTGGCACTTGTGACATGTCCGAGAATGCTGATAACAGTCGGCTTCCATAGTGGACCAGTAATATCCTGCCCGTAGAATTTTCTTTGCCATGGTATGTCCACTGGAATGAGTTCCGAAAGTACCTTCATGCAACTCTGCCATGATCCTTTCTGCTTCATTCTTATCCATACATCGCAGTAAGGTTGAATCATGGTTTCGCTTGTAAAGAATGCCATTGCTGATGAAGAATTTCACCGCGAACCTCCTCAGAAACTTCTTGTCATTAACAGATGCACCCTCGGGGTACTCCTGATCTTCAAGATACCTCTTCACCTCATGATACCAGGGCTTTTCTGTTACCTCTTCAGTCTCAAGATCACAATAATGTGCAGGTTCGTCCAATCTTTCAATGATAATCCTGTAAGTCTCAGAGTGCCTAAGAGGGGTGAGGGGGGGGGGGGGGGTGAATTAGGTCTTATAAAAATTTATTTGGTTTTATGAGAATGCTTGGTAGTAATTTTTGTTAAGTGTTTGAAGGCTTTGTTTATATCTTTATCTTTTCCTGATTATGGTGATAAAAGCGATAAATGTGGAAAAGTAAAGAACACGGTGATATATCCTGGTTCCCCTCACAATCCGAGAGTACTCCAGTCCCCTTTCCAACACAAAAGAGATTTCACTATAGTTAGAATGATTGTACAGCCTATGCTTACTATCTAACCTATAGGGTGATCAAAGGTTCTTAACACCTTTAAGACCAAACAAACACTAATGTGAATGAAGAACAATCCTCTTCAAATCACAACACTTACTTCCAACAATCATGGATAGTAAGGGAAAACCTTTAAGTAATACAATGATTTAGTTTGAAGTATATGGAGAGCTTTATCAATCTTCAATTGATCTTCTTCTTCAAGATAAAAACAATTCTCAACAATGTATATAAATGTTCACAATGTATGAATGAAACTTGTAATGATAATGAAAGTGTATATGGCAAGTTTCACAAAATTATGAACACATGAAAGTTTTTGTTCAAAATGAATGAATGAGAAAATTTTTAATATGAAGAAGGTTTTTGTTAATTTGAAAATTGAAGCATTCTTGTATATAAGAAAATCTGAATTTTATAAAGTTGTAAGAACCTCTTCATTCATGCCAATTCATATGAAAAGTTGCAATGCATTCATGAAAAGATACCACTTGAAAAATGTTCAAAAAACAAAGTAAAAGCTGCACTGGTTCGCTAGGAACCGGTTCCGACACTGACAAAACCAGGTTCTTAGTGAACGTTATAAGTTGGAATTCAAAAATATCACGCAGGAACCGGTTCCCCTATTGGTACAACCCGGTTCCTGGTACAAAATCCAGGGACATGTTTTTTGAGAAATTCTGGAACCCGGTTCCCTGTTAGGATGAAACCGGTTCCTAAAGCTTTATTTTCAAAAATACTTTTTGAAAGATATTTCAAACAAGGTTTTCTTGATGTTAAAGTTATGGAATATGTATATGTTGAAGAATGCATATTGTGAACATCTATATTCAAGATTTTAAGAATTATTTATACCATATTGACATTTGATGATTCTTCAATAATTCTTCAATAATCTTCAAGACTTTTATTTGATGTTGATAAGCTTTTTGCACATCCTTTGAAATGTTGATGTCCATGTTGTCTTCATCAAAACACATGCTTTAAATATGGCTTGAGAAGCTTGCAATTACAAATCCGGGGAGCTTCGTTGTCCCAATTGACCTTGAACATAGAAGACATCGTAGCTAACGCGTCCTCCAACTGATTCTCCTCTCTGGGGAAGTGTTCAAAGGTTATATCTTCGAAGTGGGGAAGCAACGTCAATACATACTCCTTGTAAGGAATAAGGTTCGGGTGTTTCATATCCCACTCGCCTTTGATCTGACTGATCACGAGAGCAGAATCTCCAAAGACACTCAGAAACTTAATCCTTAGGTCAATTGCTGCTCGAAGACCCATGATGCACGCTTCATACTCCGCCATATTGTTGGTGCAGTTGAAACATAGTCAGGCGGTGAACGGAGTATGAGAGCCTTTAGGAGATATGATCATAGCGCCAATGCCATTACCCAAAGCGTTTGAAGCTCCATCAAAGCACATAAACCATCAGGATCCTTCCTCAGGTCCTTCATCCGGTCCAGGTGTCTCACAATCAGTTACCAACATGATATTCTCGTCCGGGAATTCAAAGTTCATAGACTGGTAATCATCCACTGCCTGATGTGCCAAATGGTCTGCCACCACACTTCCTTTGATTGCCTTTTGAGTCGTGTATTGGATGTCATACTCAGTCAATATCATCTGCCATATTGCTATTCTTCTGGACAAGGCAGGCTTCTCGAAGATATACTTGATTGGATCCATCTTTGATATCAACAGAGTAGTGTGAGTCAGCATATACTGTCTCAGCCGGCGAGCAGCCCATGCCAAAGCGCAACAAGTTTTCTTGAGCAGTGAGTATCGGGTCTCACAGTCGGTAAACTTTTTGCTAAGGTAATAAATAGCATGCTTTTTTCGTCCAGACTCGTCATGCTGACCCATCACACACCCCATTGAGTTGTCAAGTACTGTCAAGTATAGGATCAAAGGTCTCCCTTCAACTGGAGGCATCATAATGGGTGGCTCTTGGAGATACTCTTTGCTCCTTTAAAAAGTGGCCTGGAATTCATCGTTCCATCGTACCACTTGATCTTTCTTCAGTAGCTTGAAGATTGGCTCATAAGTAGTAGTCAGGTGCGAGATGAATCGGGCAATGTAGTTCAGTCGTCCCAATAAGTCTCTGACTTCTTTCTCTGTTCTGGGAGCCAGCATCTCCTGTATAGCCTTCACTTTTGCCGGATCTACTTGAATAACTTTGTCGCTTACTACGAAACCTAGCAGCTTACCAGATCTCACCCCGAAGGTGCACTTGTTTGGGTTTAACCTCAACTTGTATAACTTCAACCTGTCAAACAACTTTTGAAGGTGGTCAAGGTGTTCCTCCTCAGTTTGGGACCTTGCAATCATATCGTCGACGTATACCTCGATCTCATGATGGATCATGTCATGAAATAAAGCAACCATGGCACGCTGATACGTTGCCCCAGCATTCTTCAATCCAAAAGGCATGACCTTGTAGCAAAAGGTACCCCACTGAGTAACAAAAGTTGTCTTCTCCATGTCTTCGGGAGCCTTTTTTATTTGATTATAACCGGAGAAACCATCCATAAAGGAGAATACCTTGTGCTGAGCGGTGTTGTCAACCAGAAAGTCGATATGAGGTAGGGGAAGTCATCCTTGGGGCTTGCCCTGTTCAGATCCCTATAATCAACACACATTCGGACCTTACCATCCTTCTTAGGCACAGGAACCATATTGGCCACCCACTGAGGGTAAGAAGTAACTGCTAGAAAACCGGTGTAAAACTGTTTCATAACTTCAGCCTTAATTTTCTCAGACATCTCTGGGCGCATTCGGCGGACCTTCTGTTTCACTGGAGGACAATCTTCCTTGGTAGGCAGGCGATGAACCACGATATCAGTATCCAAACCAGGTATATATTCATAAGACCAGGCAAAGATCTCAACATAGTCACGCAACATCTGAATCAACTGCTGCTTCACACTAGGCTCCAGATTTGCACTGATCTTGACTTCCTTCTTGTCTATCTCAGTACCCAGATTCACTTTTTCCACTGGCTCTTCATGTGGCTGAATAACCCTCTCCTCTTGGAGTAACAGTCTTGCAAGTTCACCAGGGACTTCGCAATCATCTTCACCTTTGTCTTCGGCTAAGTTGATCAGATTTTCGAAGGCATAACTGGCAGTAGCAGAGTCGTTACCAGTGAGATCCAGAGTGGATGTGGACCTGTATATGTGAGTGTGTGTAAAATAGTTGTTTTGCAATATATAATTAAGAGAAAAACAAGGAGCGCAAAATTTTGAAATGCAAGAACGTCCAATGCTTTTATTAATGATATATGAAAATGACACACATAAAGCCCTCACAAGTGAAGCGACAGTGCCCCGGGTAAGACACCGGACCATAAAGTTTAAAACATTGTCTATTACAAATTCAACACAAAAAGTTTCACTACTGGGTGATAACAGAAACGGGCATAGAATCCTTCGTTGTCCAGTTGCTTAATCCACCGTTGGCAGTCGGGTAGATCCAACTGTCGATATCAAACTCTTCGTCCTCGTCATCCCTGATAGCATTCACCCCTGCATCTTGTTTAGGCTTCTCTGGTGCTTCGAACTCGATCTCTTTTGCATCAATCAAGTCTTGTACCTTGTTCTTCAAAACCCAACAATCATCCATATTATGCCCCGGGCTATCAGAGTGAAAAGCATAGCGGGCATTAGGGTTATACTTCGGTAATTTTATATTTGGATTCTTCGGGGCTTCCCTTGGAATCACCAGATTGGTCTTCAACAACTATGGTAGAATCTGAGATAAAGTCATGCTGAGACGGGTGAATTTCCTTTGAGGTCTCTCATCCTTTTGTTGATTGTTGTGCTGAGGAGCACCAGCAGGTTTTGAAATAACAACTGCATTAACAACTTGGTGGTGTTCAGGTCTATTCTGTCTTGAACTGTAGACATCATTGGACTCTTTCTTAAATGGCTTCTTCCCAGTGCTTGATGAGGCACCCTTCTGTATCTTACCAGCCTTAATACCATCCTCAATCCTCTCACCGGTCAAAATTAACTCTGTAAACCCAGACAAAGAGCTTCCAATCAGGTGGTTGAAGAATGGATCAGACAAGGTCCCTAGAAACATATCCACAAGCTCCCGATCAGCCAAGGGTGGTTGCACTCTTCCGGCGAGGTCCCTCCACTTCTGAGCATAATCTTTGAATCCTTCACCCGCTCCCACTGACATACCCTGGAGTTGGGTACGCGTAGGAGCGAGGTCGAAGTTGTATTGATACTGCCTGTAGAAAGCAGTATCCAAATCCTCCCAACTGCGGATACTGGCTCCGTCCAACTGGTAGAACCACTCAAGCTGAGTCCCTGAGAGACTGTCTTGAAAGAAATGGATCCATAGGTTCTTATCAGTGGTGTACGACTGAATCTTCCTTACATATGACCAGAGGTACAACTTCGGACAAGAAACTCCGTCACACTTAGCAAAGGCTGGTGCCTTAAATTTGTGGAGAATCACTACCCTAGATGATAGACCTAGATCACCAAAGTCCAGACCAAGCACTTTCTGAACTTCCATAGTGCTCAACCGGTCTTCCAGTTGCTTGTATCTATCCTCAGCAGGAGGATACTAGTCTTCGTCGAAGTCCGTCTCGTTGTCGGAGACCACAGGGCAAGGAGCCCTCCTTTCTTCCTGACTATCTTTCCCTCCAGATGAGGTAGTCAAATCAACTTCATCCCGAAGCTTGTTTCCAAACCTAGGACCAGTGTTGAACATGATTGTCCTCTTCTTTTTCTTCTTCTTCTTCTTCTTCTTCTTCTCTTTCAGAATCAGGGTCTTCAGATCTTGCTGACCCTTAGCTAGATTCATGAACAACTCTTGAAATTGGGCATTCTGGGCCTGGAGGGCCTTGATGGCTTGCTCAGTTGAAGGTTCAGCAGACATGATGAGTGCTGAAATAAACAGTGAAGAAGATAAGAGACCTGTAATGGGTACCTGTTATGGGGTGCATGGGATGAAATGCGTATGACATGATTTCAAAGACAATCGAGAGATTCAAATTTGTAAACAAGAAATAAAACACACTTTATTAGATAAACTTTGAAATTCAAATTGTTCAACTGGTGCCCTTAAGGCGTTACAAGAATTGAAATACTGAAATGTAAATAAAAACTGGAAAAGAAACAATCAAAGGCCAATCAGTGCTTCCATGGTCTCTTCTTATCAATGCGGACATAGTCATTGAGAATTCGCTCGTTCTCCAACTGCCTAGTCAACCTCTGGATCTTCAGCTCTTGCTCGTTGAACTTCTCTCGGTAAGAATCCCGTTCTTTTCTCAGCTGCATCCAAGAGCTTTTCAGTGCCCCAATGTCAGTGGGCATGTAAGGATGGAGGATGGTTGGAAGAACCCCTTCTTCATTAGCAATTTCAATAATGATAGGCCGAACAACTTCATATGGCATACCTAGCTTTTGGGCACGGATGCAAACCCATCTGAGATATGGCTCCATTGGAAGAGAAGTCTTTGGACCCAACTCATGTGGATCAGATCTATGAACTCTATCCCAAGCCCTTATGAATCTGCAACGTTGCTCATCGTTATCCCCTTGAAAGTCAAAGATGATACTAGGCATTAGCATCTCATGAGGTCCTTCTCTTCTGGAACGCCCAAACTGACGTAGAGTTAAGCATGGATTGTAAGAAATTCCTCCATGGGTTCCCAACAGTGGAACATTGGGATACTCCCCACAACGATCAATGATAGCCTCCTCTTCCATACCCTTGAGAGTCCAGATAATGTCATTATGCGAGAGAGACATAACTCTATAAGCCCAACCCATGCCTTCTTTGTTCTTCAACACTGATTTGGGGAGGTGCAAAATAAACCACCTCGCCAATAACGGAGCACAACACATCAAGGTTCCCCGCTTTCGGGCAGTACGAGCATAAAGCTGATGAAGGATGTCACCCAAGAGAGTGGGTACAGGATTGCGAGAGATGAAGATTTTCATCGCATTCACATCAACAAAGGATTCAGAATTTGGAAACAATACCAAGCCATATATCAAAAGAGCCAAAATATCCTCGAATTCCTTGAAGTCTAGACTATCCCATAAATAGTTAGCCTTACCAACCAAGAACTTAGTTAGAAAGCCCTTTGCTCCACTTCTAGTCTCCCAATTAGCCATTACCTCCTCTTTGGTCAAATGAAGGGCTGCAACAATCTCTTCGGGCCTAAGAATCTTCTCCCAACCAGTAAACAGGGTCTGCTCCAGAATGGAGATACCGAGCAGATCAGAGAACTCTTCTAAGGTGGGAACCAACTGGTAGTCCTGAAAAGTAAAGCAATGGTACATCGGATCATAGAACTGGACTAGGACATTCATCATCTGCTCGTCCAATTTGGAGGTGACCAAACTGAGAAGATAACCAATTTGGAGGTGACCAAACTGAGAAGACATTCATCATCTGCTCGTCCAATTTGGAAGTAGTATCAGACATCTTTGCAATCAACTCTTTAAGCAAGGTGGGAACCTGGACAAAGTTGATCCGGATGGTATTCCTACGCATGGGCATCAAGATGACCTACAAAATAGACCAAAGATGAATCCCTCCTATCTTTGAAATAGGTTAGTCCAATGCAATATGTATGCAATGTTATGATGTCATGATGTCATGATAGAAAGCACACCACAAGTATCCACAAACAACAAATGTGGTAAAGGCACACAAGTCACACAGAGAGCCCTTAGATTTCAGGCTGGCAAGGAGCTTAGGTACTACCCTCTTTCAGTTCAGTTGGTTTAAACTTGTCCTAAAAATAGTAACCAGGTTCTAGAGGATCTCAATATCACTGACTACCCTCAATCGGTCATAATTCCAGTTTAGCAACCTTTTCTTGCGGCTGGAATCATCGCGAGAGTTTAGTCTCAATGAGTGTATCATACTACTACTGTTCTATGGCCAACTTGGTCAATTTAAAGGTTCTAAGGTCAGTTGGTGCTTAATGACCCCTTAGATGACCCATATTCTCCTCGTTCCAACACAAGGGATATCGGTACAATCTAAAGTGCCACACCAACGTAACTACTGCTTCAACCGTATCGGTCTATGCCGTACAGTTCCCTCACAGTTTATTACTACTTACCTAAAGGGTATCCCCAGATCCGGGTTAGGATCTATAAAAAATCCGATACAAGCCCGAAAATATAAATCATACAAAGCATACAATTGAAAACACAATGATCTAATCCTAAGGTACACCCCACTTTAAGAATGCTCCCCAGCAGAGTCGCCAGTTCTGTGATATGGTGGGAGAGAACTGACTGTTTTTGGAATGCTGGTTCGCATTTTGCGTTTGTTTTCGCAAAATGTCGTGGTAAGCAAGAGTCGCCACCGTCTTTTATTTTATCCAACAAGGAAAGGAAAAAAGCACAGAAAAATTTCTTTTTCGAGATATTTCTCGGCTCCGGGGGGTAGATTATAGAAAGGGAAGGTGTTAGCACCCTTTCCATCCGTGGTTATCCACGGGCTCTTAGGTACTTGCTCAAAGTGTTTTCAAAATTTTCTTTTTCTTTGTGTTTGTGGGTTTGAAAAGAGTTTTTGTTTGAAAGGTGTAAGTGCGAAAAGTTTTATTTTGTTTTGAAAGGAGCGAGTACTTAAGAACCATCTACCTACTCGAAAAAGGAATCAATCTGTACTAACGTCCTTTAGACAATGCTATCCCACTATGGATGAGTAGGTAGCATCGTCGTTGGAGTTTTAAGGGTCAATTCGATTAAGGGACGTGCGGTCACTAAAGCAATGTTAGAACGCCTTAGCGGTAACCCTAATGTCTTATATTATTTTTCCGAGGCAACCGTTTCGAGGCAACTATGATCTTTGGACAAGAGGGCGACTTCTAAAACATCTTATACTCAATGACCACATTCGAAGGCAACCAAATGAGGTGTACCCTAAGAGTGCGTATGTGCGAGTGTGTTATTTCGGTTAATTTTATCTTTGTACATGTCAATGGTTATCTATGTTGATTTTAAGTTCATACATTCGATCTTGTCATGCATTCCCTATTACCAAACATCTAACAATTTATAAGTCGCGGAAATTAAATTTGCGGGAATTAAATCTAAACTATTACAAGGCGTCGAGTATTAAAAACGCCAAAGACAACCCTTGAAATTAAAATGCGGAAAATAAAATAAAGCGATAAAATAGAGTCCTAATTAAAAGCTATTACATTCCGGGAAACAATTACATCAATGGTAAAATGAATCACGCGCGAAAAATTAAATCGAATGCGAGTTTTTAGGGTTTTGACCCTTTTTGAAAAGAAAGCATTTTTTGTTTATTTTTGAATTAATGGAAGTTAGATCTAAGTTAATAATTAAATTAATTAATTAAAAAAACAAAATTTTTGGATTTTTGGATATTTAAAGAAATAAAATAAATTTGATTTAAAGTTAGTAAAAACCTAATTATCTAAATTAATTTTAATAATTTCAAAAATATTACAAGTTATACCTAATTAAACTAAATTAATTAAATTAGTTTATTTACAAAAAATAAAATGATGAATTTAATTTCAATAAATAAAATACATTTTGTTTTTTTGATTTTATGAGAAAAAAGATTTTAATTGGTTAGTTTAAATAATAAAAAAAATAATACAAAACAATTAAATAAAAGAAATATAAAAAAAGAAAAGAAATAACCAAGGGGTTTGGGCCCAAATCAGGGGGTAAGGTTGGCAAGTTTGTGGCCCAATTTAAGCAGGCCTGCATGACTTTTCTGGCTCCCACGTGTGCCTGTTGACTAGAGCACATGGTGGACTTTCATTCCTGACCACCAGATCTGGCCTGGGGCCATCTGGCAAACATCTGGATGAGGACACATGATATGATACGCTTTGGACATTGCATGGAATCACCTGTTGAAAAATAAAACAAATGCATTTGGGGGACCTGGGATTCGAACCCAGTTCCCTTGAGTCACTGAACAACGTACTTACCACCACACCACTGCCTTCCATTTGTTATTATAATAAACATCAATTATTATATGGAGAAAACAATGAATATGCCAGAAATTATAAAAACGCGCGCCAGATTCAAAATCATCCAATAAGGAAGAGGCACATCTTCATCTTCTCCAATGAAACCTGGTTTTTTCACCTGCGGATTTACATCCGCAGCTAAATGCGTAGCTGCATCATAAAATTAATTCTAGGCTATAAAAATAAAAACCAAAACCATGGACATGTTCGTCTAGACATCCTGAGCAAGTCTAAGTCCATTAATGGTTCCAATTTTTCCTACAAAGAAAACGCCCAAAAACAAACTTCCAAAACCCTAGGTTCGGGTATGGCACTATAGGTCATGAAAATGCAATTCAGTAATGCAAACAGCTTCTAAATGGAACGATAAGCATGATTGTGTAAAGATTTCGCCAAGAAAATGCAAGAATATGAGTATGTGATTTCAAATGCAGGGCAAGGTTTAGGGAGACTTACAACGCGATTGAGGATGTGAATGGCCTTGCTTTTGATTGCTATAGACTCAGTGGATGTCCAAAAAGAGAGTAGTGTTGAGATTTTGCTTTGAATCGGCCTCTAAAACAAATTTCAGTTTCAAGCTTTTTCATGTTTTTTTTCAAGTTTGGTATTTGTGTTTATGCAGCCTCTTGGTCCTGAACTCGTATCCTTTGCCTTGTATAAGTAACATGGAGTGAATTAGGTCAAGTTTTGGGCTTTGAATCCTTATGCATTGATGATTTAGGATTTGATTTGATCCTCCATGAAAAAGCTTCCAAATTTGTCCAAAAACCAATATTTTGTGCATGATATGGCTTGATACGAGTTTGACCATGTCCATAATGATAATTAAGACCTGTATCAATCAAAAAGATACCAAGTGATCAAGATTTGGATTTTATTTGGATTTAAATTGATTAAAAATAAATTAATCCAATAAAAATCAAATAAAATAGAAAAATTAATAATTGGACACAAGACTGAAGATAGGACACGTGTGTAGTGTGGCAAGATCAAATCAAGTGGAAAAAAGTGGGCCCATTTGACAAAATTTGAAGTTTTGAGGATAGTTGACTTTTGGCAATTTTGGAAAAATGCCCAACTTCAACAATGCATAACTTCCTCAATTTTGAACTTTTGGAAGTGTTCTTGGACTTTATAGAAAGATTGAGTTGTGCACTAAACAACCATTTTGGTCTCATCGCATTTTGATATTCCATACTCAAGTTATAAGCTTTGGAAAAAAAGGTGTTTTTGTTGACTTTCAAAAATGACCTATAATGTCCAAATTTGTAACTTCTTGTGAGTGCATTTCTTGATCTTTGGGTATGAATATGGATTGTAGGAAATTTAATCCTATTCAAAATGAGCTTTGTATGGGTCATTTCTCTTAAAGTATGAGAAAGTTATGCTTGGTCAAAGTTGAGTTGACTTTTCCTACAAAACCCTAATTTAGCAACTTTTGAATCTTGATGAATTTTGAGCAATCCTTGATGAATCATGATCAACCCTTGATAAAATGATGAATTATCCTTCAAAATGATAATGTTGATAAAAAATCTTAAAGTTTGACTATTTGTAGGTCACAGTTGACTTTTGCCCTAGCACAGTCCATTTTTGGACCTCTTGAGCAATTGACTGAGCAAACTTCCTCTGCAAGGCTTGAAATTTGACATGGATGAATTTGATAACATATTAGGACATTGGGGAGCACTTGAGGTCATTTGGATGTAAGGACCTTAATGCAACACAAAACCCTAATTTGAGATTTGACTGCCTTAGGAGATGACTTGACTGTCCAACTCTTGAGCAATCTTGAGCAACTTGGAGATTGTTCTTGCAATGTCTTGGGAAATATGGGAGGGAAAATTTTAGGGTACAACAAATACCCTCCGGCGGATGATAAGTATAAGAATCTTGAGGATCGGTTGGCAGCCATGGAGTTGCAAAGGGTACCTGGGCTAGATTTCGAAGAACTAGGGTTGGTTGTTGGGATCGTCATTCCTCCTAAGTTCAAAGTGCCTACATTTTCTAAATATGACGGTTTGTCCTGTCCGAAGATGCATCTAACATCCTACATCATAAAGATCCAACCTCACTCTTCTGATAAGGATCTTTGGGTCCACTTTTTTCAAGATAGTTTGTCGGGTACGCAATTGGACTGGTTCTATCAACTTGAGAGATATGATGTTCATAACTGGGAAGATCTGGCTGCTGATTTCTATCAACAATACAAATACAATGCATATTTAGCGCCTACTCGTACTCAACTATAGAGTATGGGTATGGCCTCTAATGAGGGATTTAAGGAGTATGCCCAGAAGTGGCGAGATTTGGCTGGAAGGGTACAACCACCATTGTCAGATAGAGAGCTGGTTGACATGTTTTTAGGGACTCTGTCAGGTCCATTCTTCAATCACTTGATCGGGAGCTCATCTGCAGGGTTCACCGAATTAATTCTGACCGGTGAAAGGGTCGAAGCTGGCATTAAGAGTGGTAAAATTCAGAAGGATGCCTCCGCTTCCACTTCTATCAAGAAAACCTTCCCAGCCAAGAAAGAAGTTTCTGCTGTTCACACCCAGAGAAATCAAGGGAGAATGGAGCGCCGACCCGTGGTGGGGGCTGTGATGATCCAGAACTCCTCAGTCGATCAACCTCGAAGCAGTCAACCAAAAGCTAACCAGCAAAGGGTAGAAAGGCCACAATGGCAATTCACCCGGATCAATATGACACCGGCTCAGGTCCTCCCTCACCTGTTAAAGCTGAACCTTACCAACTTGAAAGAAGCGCCGAAAAACCCAAATACCTCTTCTCCTTATTATCATTCCAATGCGAAATGTGCATACCATTCGGACAGTGTAGGGCATGATACCAACAACTGTTGGGCTCTTAAAAACAAGATCCAAGATTTGATAGATACCAAGGAGGTAGAGTTTGATGCCCCTGAAAAACCTAATGTGATATCCGCTCCTATGCCAAAGCATGGTCATAATATCCATGCTATTATTGAAGATCTTCATGTCACCACTATTGACGACCTAATGACTCCATTGCCGTTGATTAAAGTGAATCTGTTGAAAGCCGGGATATTCCCAGGCTGTGAAAAAGATTGTTACTTTTGTTCAACCTTGCAGTCCGACTGCCCAGTATTGAAATCATGCATCCAACGCCTGATGGATACTCAAGAGATCCTCTTTCAGAAAACTCCTATTGCTACTATCGCTCATGTTACTCCTGTCACCTTTGTTACTCCAATCAATGACATTGCTATAATCACCATTTTCGACGATCTTTCCAAGACCTGCAAAAGGCCTGTTAAGATTACGCCTGATCCAAAGCTTGTACCGATGAAGATTACCATGCCGGGGCCTATCCCATATAAGTCCAACAAGACGATACCATGGAATTATGGAGGAGAGATCTTCTACCATGGTGTCAAGCAGATCGAATCAGTCTAAGAGAATTCCGATGAAGAAACTCCTGACATAGGGAATATTGCAGGGACAAGTAAGATAACTCGTAGCAGAAGAATCTTCTCTCCGGAGATTGCTCCTTCACGAGCAGTCTTCGGACCCTCAAGTGCTCCTGTGCCTGTCAAGATATCTATGCAAAGTCCAATAATTGAAGAAATTGTTACTCCCGAAATTGAACCCTCTGTTGTTACCACCGATAAAGGTAAGGGGATCCAAGAAGCGCCTGTCAGGACGAAGGCTCAGACTTTGGTTATCCCCGAGACCACCCAAAAGGAGATGGAAGAGATCTTAAAAATAATTAAGAAGATCGACTATGATGTCGTAGAGCAGCTGGGGAAAACCCCTTCAAAAATCTCTATGCTGGCTCTATTACTCTGCTCTGAGGCTCATGCCAAAGCCTTGATCAAATTTCTGAAGACGGCACACGTGCCTCAAGAAACTTCTGTGAATCAGTTTCAAGAGTGCGTGGCTAGCCTTACAGCCGACAATGGTCTTGGTTTCTCTGATCCTGATTTGACCCCTAAGGGAAGAAAGCATAATGATGTGCTGCATGTCTCGGTAGAGTGTAGAGGGACCACACTTGCTCATATTTTGGTTGATACCGGTTCATCTTTAAATGTTCTACCAAAGAAAGCGTTGGACATATTGGATTGTGAAGGTTTGACCTTAAAGCCCAGTAATATCATTGTTAGAGCCTTCGACGGTTCTAAGCGGATGGTTCACGGAGAAGTGGACATCCCAATCAAAGTGGGAACGGGAATTTTCAACTCTACATTTTATGTGATGGACATCCGTCCTTCATATTCATGCTTTTTGGGAAGGTCATGGATCCACAACGCTGGGGAAGTCACTTCATCTCTACACCAAATGCTAAAATATCCAGTCCAGGGTAAGATCATAACGATTCATGTTGAGGAGGAGTATATGATAAGCCGCCTTAACTCTTTCCGCTACATGGAGTTAGATGGTGAATTCATAGAAACACCTTTCCAACACTTTGAAGAGGTTTCTCCTGAAGTTGCGGTCGCCAAGACAATGACTGATGTGCCCATCATTACCAAGCCTGTGTCCCGGATGTCATCCCTTAAAGACGCAGAGGCTGTAATCAAGGAGGGGGGAAGTACAGTGTGGGGTCAACTGCCAGATTTTCCTCATAAGACAAACAAGTTCGGATTGGGTTTCACTGCTGCTAGCCAGAAATCTGTGCGTCTCTCCCGGGCTGGAGGACCACCCTTAAAAATCACTCACCATGAAGTTCACACTTTAGAAGATGATGATGAAGAAGGCAACTTTGAAGATTGGATCTTTCCAACCATTGAAGGAGGAATGAACAACTGGGAGGCGAAAGACTTTGTTCCAATACTTTCATCAATCTGTAATTTATCTTTTGAACATTTCCTGTTTGGTCTGTAATAACTTTTAAACAATTCGTACACTCTTTCCGCCTTATGCCTTACCCGGGGCATATAGGTCCATTTGTAAGGGTTTTAATTCTTCATTTTCATATGCCATTTTTAATGAATCATGGATGTTTTCATCTATAAACTGGTGTGTTCATTTTCTTTCACTTTTACATTTTATTTTGTTTAAAGGATGGCTATTCCTTACACACACCCACACTCACAAAATGCAGGTACCCATCCACTCCGGATTCCATGGGTGACTATTCTGCTTTGGCCTTCAGTGACTCTGAAGATTTGGTCAATCATGCCGAGTGTTGCACCCCAAAATTTACCCTCCCATATTCTTCAAGAAATTGCCAAGCCAAGTCACAAAATTCCCCAAGGGTTGCACAGCTCAACAGTCTCCCATACAGTCAAAATTAGGGTTTGTGTCCTGATCAAGAAATTGAAAGTTTCAGAGGCCCAATCAAGTCTCACATGCCTACAAAGGTGGTCAAGTATCCTCATATCAAGTTTCAAGGCATTCAGCTCAAAATTGCACAGTCAAAACCCTAAATTGCACTACAGTCAACTGTAGGGGCAAAATGGTCATTTGACAGTCAAAAGTTCAAATTTTTGGTCAACATATCATTTTGAAGCCATAAACATCATTTGATCAATGCTTGATCATGATTCTCAAAATTTGGCTCAGAAATCATCAAAGATGCAAAAGTTACTATATTTGGACAGCTGAAAAAGTCAACTGAAATTGACCAGGGCATAACTTTCACATGGATTATCAGAAAAATTCCATCCAAAGCTCATTTTGAAGAGAAAGACATTTCCTACAACTCATCTTCATACTTCAAGTCCAAGAAATGCTCTCACAAAAAGTTATCAATTTCAACATTATAGGTCATTTTCAAAAGTCAACAAAAAGGGACTTTAAGTCAAAGGCCATAACTTGAGATTGGTAAATCAAAATGACATGGGACCAAAGGCATTGGTTAGAGGACTCAAAGACCTTTCCAAAATGTCCAAGAACATGAGAAAAGCTTAAAAATTGAGCAAGTTATGCCTTGTGGAAGTTGGGAAATTTTTGGATATTTTGAAAAGTCAACATTGATCCAAATGACCTAAAATTGCTAATGGGCCCATTTTTCTTCCAAGATTCATCATTCCAAGCATGTGCACGACCACTTGGCCCAAAGGGAAGTATTTTCTCATTTTTTATTTATTTATTTGAATTTTTATTCATATTAATTCAATTAAATCAATTAAATATGTGGAAAATATCTAAATGAACCAAACAAATCTTTTTATACATGTTTTAAGGTCAATATTTCGTGTAAATGCAAACATGGAAAGAATTGGATTGATTTGAACCTAATTGATACAAAAACCATGTGAAAAGATATGAAAAGGATTCTTAAGAAATCAAATATTGAAAACAATAAAAGCAATGGATTTTGATCAATCTTTTTAACCTAATTCATTCACTACATAACCAGGAACATAAACCTAATTGCATTAGACTGAATGCTGCGCAGGAGACACCATTGCCAACTTGAAAAATTGTCCAAAAAACTCAAAGCTGAAATCAGTGCTATAGGTCAATTCAAAGCATAAGAATTGTTCCATTGGCTTCCTCAAGGGTCTCTGAACGTGTGCCAATCAAAAACAACGACCAAAGCTCCAAGAATCGGTACCTAGGACTCGAACTGTTTCAAAGAAATTGCAGAATCGTGCATCATAATTCACGCATCTTTTGCATCTTTTATTGGTGGATTTATATTCATTGTGATGTTTTAAAACTAACCATCATGTTTAATTGAGTTTTTGTGCTATATACGCGATGATACCATGTTTGAGATTCTAGGGTTTGCAGGTTTTAAATTAGGGGTTTTCAGACCAAGCAAAATTAGACCACCACAATGCCATCATTAGACTCAGCGCGTTGGGACGAGGAAAATCCATGGGTCGCGCTCAATTTATGAGCACCCAGCAGCTAATCGTTATTTTCTTGTAGGTTGTCTACAGCAACGCTTAAAAACCGTTGCTTCATATCTTCATATTTCAGAAAAATAAAACGGAGTGGAGAAGATGATGACGTTTGGGGCGAAGAGTGGAGTATTCAAATTTTCGCGCGATTTCAAGTCATAGCTTTTTTTCTTTTTTATAATATTTGTTAACTATTATATGTTAAAACGTTTGAAGTGGCTCAGTTGGCAGGTGTATGTGCGTGTAACGTCCAAGACCTGGGTTCGAGTCCCAGGTCTGTATAATATTTCATGTTATTTTTCAATTCAAACTCCTATGCAGCGCTTCTGTTGAGACGCACCATATTCCATCATCATCCCACCATACACGCGTCTAACAAAGCCAAATCAAAGGCTGGGATTGGAGAACACCATGAACGTGGATCAACCTTGCTACGCGCTGCGCCAGAAGTCAATGGATCCAAAGCTAAATGGGCCAGAATTGCATCATTGTACATCCATACTGGGGCCTGAACCCCCCCCTGGTTTGATCTTTTTCTATTTTTCTTTTTTCTTATATTTTATTTTTGTTATTCTATTTACTTTATTGTATTAATTTTATTAGTTATTCTCACAAAATATAAAATATAATAAAAAACAGAAAAGACAAAAATGTAATAAATATTTTTATTTTAATTATTTTCATAAATAAATTGTATATAATTGAATTTAGTATAATTAGGTTTTTTGCAATTTTAATTCTTTTTAATAAATCTAAAAAAAATAGAATTAGGTTTAATTGATAATGTTTATTCCTTTTTAATTTTCCCTTTTTTCACAATAATATTATTTATTTATTTATTTTTATAATTAAATTGTACATAAAAACTTAGGTTTAATTTAGGTTAAAATTTTAATACTTTCATAATAAACTTAAAAATAATTAGAACTAGGTTTAACATTTTATTTTAGTTTTTTTTTTTAATTCTTTCTTTTATTAAATCTTAAAAAAACATAAAAATACTAAAAAAACATTTTCTTTTAATTCTTAATTTTAATTCCTTATTAATAATATTTTGCAAAAGGGTCCAACGCCCTCGTTCGTAATTTATTTAATTTGCGTATTTATTTTATTTCGCTTAAATAATTATGTATCTGCCCCGAAGCCATGTAACTTAAACTTCTCGCACTTTTCTTTCTTTTGCTTTATTTACTTTCCGTCAAATCGGGTCCGGTTTAAATTTTGGCGATGTGGACCCGCGCCATTTGTAATAGTTGTAGATTTATTTTTCCGCAACTTTTAACTGTTAAATAAGCATGAAAGAATGTATGGACTTAAAATAAAATCAAGCGTAGATCACAACAAACATGACAAGACAAATTATCAATGAAAACGACACACAAATCGCACACACCACCCCTAGGGTACGCCTCACTGTTGCCTTGCCTTCGAAAGGTGATCGTCGAGTAGAGGACGTCTTAGTAAGTCCTCATGATCCGGGAACCTGGCATGAGGGTAGCTTCTAAGGTGTCTTCCCATTGCTCTGGTGATCACCATGTCCCGAACCCTCGAATTGACCCGAACACCTCCAACGGTGGTGCTACCTACCTCTCAATGGTGGGATGGCACTACCTTAAAGGACATTTACACAGACGAATTCCTTAGGGTAGGTAGGTTCTCAAGGATACTTGCTCTAATTTCAAACAAATCAAAATACTTTTCACACCAACACTTTTCAAAAAGCTTTCAAAGCAAATTTTTCAAACACTCTGACGTACGAGTCGAACTGAAATTTTTCAAAGGAACTTTTTTAAACCCACAATTGAAAAGCAAGCAAACAATTTTGAAAACACATTGAGCAAGTATCTAAGAGCCCATGGATAACCATGGATAGAAAGGGTGCTAACACCTTCCCTTTCTATAACCTACCTCCCGAACCGAGAGCAATCTCTTTAAGGAATTTTTCTGTGCTTTTGTCCTTTCCATTTGGAGAAAATAAAAGACGGTGGCGACTCTTGCTTCCGCGACATTTCGCGAACCAGCGTTAAACAGTCAGTTCCAGATCCACCGATCACACCGAGTACGAAGGTGATGAAGACTGTGAAGTGCCTGGAGAGGTTGCTAGACTTTTCCAATAAGAAGAAAGGGTTATTCTGCCCCATGAAGAGTTGTTAGAGACTATCAATTTGGGAACAGAGGAAGACAAAAAAGAGTTTAAAGTGGGTGCTAACCTGGAGCCGAATGTCATAGAGCGCTTAGTTCAGTTGTTGAATGAATATGTTGAGATATTTGCCTGGTCCTATGAAGACATGCCGGGACTAGATACAAATATTGTGGTTCACCATCTCCCTACAAGAGAAAACTGTCCACCAATCAAGCAGAAAGTCCGCCGAATGAGGCTCGACATGTCTGAGAAGATCAAAGCTGAAGTGATGAAACAATTCAATGCTGGCTTTCTGGCTGTTACCTCCTATCCACAATGGGTTGCTAACATTGTGCCCGTGCCTAAGAAGGACGGCAAAGTCAGAATGTGTGTGGACTACATAGACTTAAATAGGGCTAGCCCTAAAGATGATTTTCCACTACCACACATTGACATTTTGGTCGACAATACAGTTCAACATAAGGTGTTTTCTTTCATGGATGGATTTTCAGGGTACAACCAGTTCAAGATGGCCCCCGAAGACATGGAGAAGACTACTTTTGTTACACAGTGGGGTACCTTATGCTATAAAGTGATGCCATTCGGACTGAAGAATGCCAGGGAAACCTATCAGCGAGCCACGGTAGCTTTGTTTCATGACATGATACATCATGAGATTGAAGTCTAAGTAGACGACATGATAGCCCGTTCAAAAACAGAAGAAGAACACCTCGACCACCTGCAAAAGCTGTTTGTCAGGTTAAAGGAATATAAGCTCAGATTGAACCCTTGCAAGTGCACTTTCGGAGTCAGGTCCGGTAAACTTTTGGGATTTATCGTCAGCAACAAAGGCATTGAAGTTGATCCTTCCAAAGTCAAAGCTATACAAGAAATGCTTTCCCCCCGCACTGAAAAGGAGGTCAGAGGTTTCTTGGGACGCTTAAACTACATTGCAAGGTTCATCTCTCACCTAACATCTACCTGTGAGCCAATCTTCAAGTTGTTGAAGAAAGATCAGGTGGTTGAATGGAACAATGATTGTCAAGTTGCTTTTGATAAGATCAAGGAGTATTTATTGGAACCTCCTATCTTGATGCCACCCGTCGAAGGAAGACCTTTAATCATGTATCTGACTATTTTGGATAATTCAATGGGGTGCATACTGGGCCAACATGACGAGTCTGGCCGAAAAGAGCATGCCATTTATTACCTTAGCAAAGTTTATCGACTGCGACACCCGCTACTCACTGCTCGAGAAAACTTGCTGCGCTTTGGTATGGGCTACTCGCAGGCTAAGGCAGTATATGTTGACATATACCACTCTGTTAATTTCTAAAATGGATCCAATCAAGTACATCTTCGAGAAGCCTGCTTTATCCGAAAGGATCGCTAGATGGCAGATGATCTTGAATGAGTATGATATCCAGTACACAACTCAAAAAGCTATAAAGGGGAGTGTACTAGCTGACCATCTAGCTCATCAAGCAGTAGAAGATTACCAATCTATGAGGTTCGACTTCCCTGACGAGGATATTATGACATTGGACAATATTAAAAGTAACGGACCGTATGACGGACCTGAACAAGGATCCCGATGGACCCTGTACTTTGATGGTGCTTCAAATGCACTTGGCAACGGTATCGGAGCGGTACTTATCTCTCCAAAAGGTTGCCATACACCTTTCACTGCTAGACTCTACTTCAGCTGCACCAACAACATGGCCGAGTATGAAGCTTGTATGTTTGGTCTCAAGGCTGCTATTGACTTGGGAATCAAATCTCTGATTGTATTTGGGGACTCAGCTTTGGTTATCAGTCAAATCAAAGGAGAGTGGGACACGAAACATCCTAATCTTATCCCATACAAAGAACATGTCCTGAGATTGTTGCCTCATTTCGAGAAGATTACCTTTGAGCACTTCCCGCGAGAAGAAAATCAGCTAGCGGATGCTCTGGCTACAATGTCTTCCATGTTTAAACTCAACTGGGATAATGAGGCACCTCAAATCACCATTGAACGAATGGATGAACCTGCTCATTGTCACGAGATTAATACCGAAGAAGTGATGGACCGACCTTGGTTTCATGACGTCAAAAGGCATCTCGAAGCACAAGAATACCCTGAAGGAGCTTCAGTCAACGAAAAAAAGTTCTTAAGGAGGTTCGCAGCCAAGTTCTTTCTGAGCAATGGTATCCTATACAAGCGCAATCTTGATTGTGTCATACTCTGTTGTGTAGACAAGATTGAAGCTGAGCAGATTATGGCTGAACTACATAATGGCACCTTTGGCACCCACTCGAGCGGTCATACGATGGCCAAGAAGATTCTACGGGCAGGCTACTACTGGTCTACCATGGAAGCTGTTTATCATCAACATTCCCGTACTTGTCACAAATGCCAAATCTATGCTGACAAGGTACATATTCCCCCAGTTCCTCTCAATGTCTTAACAGCTCCTTGGCCATTCGCAATGTGGGGATCGACATGATTGGAGAGATCAAGCCTATAGCATCCAATGGACACCGTTTAATCCTTGTGGCCATTGATTACTTTACCAAGTGGGTCGAAGCAGCTTCCTTCGCCTCCGTTACAAAGAATGTGGTTGCTCGCTTCATCAAGCAAAACCTCATTTGCCTGTATGGTATCCCAGACAGGATCATTACCGACAACGGTACAAATTTGAACAATACTATGATCACCGCTCTGTGCGAGCAGTTCAAAATTCAACATCACAATTCATCTCCCTATCGACCAAAGATGAACGGTGCTGTTGAAGCTGCGAACAAAAATATCAAGAAGATCATTCAAAAGATGACAGTCACCTACAAGGACTGGCATGAGATGTTACCGTTTTCTCTGCAAGGGTACCGTACCACGGCACGCACTTCAATTGGGGAAACCCCCTTTTCTTTGGTATATGGCATGGAAGCTGTTTTACCTGTGGAAGTTCAGATCCCTTCCTTAAAGATCATGAAGGATGCTGGTTTGAGTGAAGACGATTGGATTCAGACCCGGCTTGATCAACTTAACTTGATTGACGAAAAGCAACTTACTGCTGTTTGCCATGGTCAGGCGTATCAAAAACGTATGATCAAGGCCTTCAACAAGAAAGTCAAGAGACAAGTATATCAAGTCGGGGATCTTGTAATCAAGCGAATCATCTTGCCGCAAAGTGACCCCATGGGAAAATGGACTCCTACTTACGAAGGACCGTTTGTGATTAAAAACATCTTCTCTGGTGGGGCAATGATTCTGACCACCATGGACGGCGATGACCTGCCGCACCCTGCGAACGCAGACATAGTCAAAAGATACTACGCATAAAATGACCCGACAAGTTGAAAACCCGAAAGGGCGACTTGGGCAAAAATGGGCATCCCGGTGAATCGAAAACCCGAAAGGGTGGTTCAGGCAAAAATTAGGGATAAATAAAAAGATCTGTACACCCGGCAAGTTGAAAATCCGAAAGGGCGACTTGGGCAAAAAAGGGTTTCCCAGTGGATCGAAAACCCGAAAGGGCGATCCAGGCAAAAGTAAGGGAATTAAAGCGTATGACTATGTCTCGTCGGATCACCTTAAGGACAATCTCTTCACAGACAAACTCCAAGTTTCTGATCTATCCGATCATCTACGGACGAAGCAACGAATGGACAAGATACTCAGAGTTGTGAAGGCTATAGCAAAATGGGAACCCCATGGAATTATTACACATAGCCATCTTTCTTTGTATAAAATTTTTCTCAATTTTACGACAACATTCTCTTACTAGGATGTCTGTCTCCTTTGTACAAAAATACTTACAAAGTTAATACAAATATACTTCAAAGTGCAGAAATTTGCTTGCCTTTTCTTTTTACACTTATGTTTTATTTGAAAACGTCCAATGATTTGTTAAATAAGCATATGCATTTGAATATAATCACTGCTCACAAATAAAACGAAATGAGAAAGGATAGTTACTGATAGGTTGAAGGTATAGGAAAACGTCTTTAGGCTATTCCAGAAGAAACCCCCTGCAATATGTCATCCGGAGCTAATGTATATCCCCAGCGGAGTTAAGGTTCAAGATCCCCAGCGGAGTTAATTACATATTGCCATCAGAACTAAGTTTCCAAAATCCATATCCCCAGCGGAGCTAGAAAACTTTGAACTACAAATCCCCAGTTAAGATGAAGCTTTCTCCCCCAACGGAGTCCAAGACTTCAACCTTCAAACCACAGTGGAAATTGTCCGGTTTCTCCCAAAATTCCCCAACAAGTTATCTTAAAACCTGGAAATCAATCAGATAACAGTTAACTTTTATCCCCAAACATTCTTAAAACCCTAGTAGATTGGCATACAACCCAAGCTCTTTAGAATACGCCAAAGGAATAAGTATCCCCCTAGAGTTATTTCCCAGCAGAACGAAGATTTCTTGTTCTTATTTCTGCAGTTGAAGCCTCCCAGGTTTTAATTCCCCGGTAGAGATCGTCAGAGTTGTCCTCATTTTCCCCAGAAGGTCGTGAAGGATTCTCAACTCCCCATAAGTCACCGATAATTTTCAATCCTTAAGCAGTAGTCCAAAGGACATTCTCAGTCTCAACAATCAAAGGTTTTGGATCTCCAACAACGGTCAAGGGTTTATTTTCCCCAGTAGCAGTCAAAGATTTCATTATCTCCAGTCATCAAGGATATATTTTCCTCAGCAAGACAACTAATCGGCTCACATACGCATACATTACATTCATATATCATAAACATTTATAGAATACACTTTATTGCATCATACATTTCATGCAACATAACTTTGTGTTTTCAGCTAACATCTTACCATTTTCAGGATAAGATTAAAAGCTATCGTTAACAAATATTCAAAGATTTCAGATACAGTATAGATACACCCCAGACACGGAGGTCATTCTATTACTCATTCAGATTCAACTATCAACTACAAGTTCAGATACACTCCAAGACACGGAGGTCATTCTGTCACTTATTCAGATCCCAGTTACAGTACGGACACCCTCCAGACACGGAATTCATTCTGCTACTCATACAGATCTCAACTTCAGATACAGTCCAGATATGCTCCAGACACGGTAGCCATTCTTCCACTCATTCAAACCTATTCCCCAGCCCAGAGATACTCCAGACACGGATGTCTTTTTGTCGCTTATTCAGATTTCAGAATTCAGATACAATACAGATACACTCCATACACGACAGTCATTCTGATATTCATTCAAAAAAATCAAATACAGTTACAGCTCGGATACACTCCAGACACGGATGCCATTCTTTCGCTCATACAATTCCAATCCCCAGATACAACTCATATACGTTCCAGACACGGTTACCATTCTGAAATTCATTCTCCTGATTTTCAACAAACAAATCTTGGATGGCATCTCTAAGCCCATCTCCAGCAAGATTCTACCATCTCTAAATGGCATCTTTAAGCCCATTCCCTCAACCTATATTTTGACGAGTGCAAATTTACGGGCACTCTAGTGTCCAATCCTATTTTACCTTCGAGTCACGAAAGGAAAACTCGCCAATCTAACTCTTCAGGTTCAAGAAGATTGAACAGGGGCAACTATTGTACCCTAAAATTTGCCCTCTCATTTTATCCAGATTTCCCCTCACAAAGCTCCTTGAACTCCAGACAGGATTAGGGTTTTGCTCTGCTCAAGACATCTCTTTGCACTGATGACCTAAAATTAGGGTTTGAGTTTGCACAGGGATTTTTGGACTTCTAATTCTCAAAGTGACTTTCATACTTCATGTTGGACTCATAAGTTTGTCCATACCAAGTTTCAAGCCTTGAATCAAATTTTTGCCAAGTCAATTGGACAGTTGACCTAAAAATCAACTGTATTGGGAAAAAAGTCAACTATGGCCAATTTACAGTCAAACCTCATAATTTTTGATCCACATCAACATTATAAACTCATATGAACCATTTTATCAAGTTTGGACCACAACTCCACAAGAAATTTGATCAAATCACCAAAAGGGCAAAATGGTCATTTTTAGGGTTTTGACTGTACAAAGGCAATTTCTGACTTTTGACCTAGGAAATGGAAAATAAGGCTCAACCAATTTATGACTTTTGTTCATCAAGAAACCCATTTTTGCAAATTAGGGTCTAAAGTTGAAAAATTTCATAACTTAGAATTTTTCTAAGTTATGAAATTTTCTTAATTTTTCCTAACTTTGCCCAACATTTTCACCATGATGCAATTGGATTCAAACAAAACTTCCAACATGAAAGTTGTAGTCCTCCGCAAATTCTACAACTTTGATTCAAAAAGTTTTCTCAAAAGAAGCTTGGATCTCAAGTTATGATTTTTGGAACAAGGGTCCCTAAAACTTTTAACTTAGTGAAAATTTGCCCTAATTTAGGCAGGATTTTGACCTATCTTCATGGCCATTTTTCACATAGTTCCACTTGGAATCTCAAGTTGAATTTCAAATATGGATTATAGAGAATGTTGCAAGCTTTCCAAAATGTCCAAGAACTCTCCAAACACATTTGTGGTTAGGAAGAATCGAAGGCTTGAAGTTGGCAAAAACTCACTTTTCATCCATGGCATATTCATGTTCATCCAAGTTGCAATTTCAAGTCAGCATGTTGTGCAATAGATTACAGGCCTCTAAACCACTTCACACTCAATAATTTAATGCAAATCCATTGTTCTAAGCCATTGTTTTGGTCATCAGGGCATTGTACACAAAACTAATCCCTAAGTAGAAAAAGGTACATTTCCATTTTTGCCATAATCTTGCTTTATGTCAAACCACAATCTTTGAGCATTGGTCTAGATCTTTTACAGCTAATCAAATCCACAAATTAGAGGGGCCAAGGGCAATGTGTGCAAGGGATTGGATAGCCTGTACAGGCCTGTTACATATCACTTCCCACTTTTGCTTCATATACAAGAAATATGCAAAACACATGAGAACTGGAACATCAGCCAAGATAAACTTATGCAAGCATTTTTAACATCTTTGACACATCCCTCTGAGCCAGAAACACGATTGCTTGAGCCTCTAAACATCCCCTAGCCAGAAATCACCATCCATTGGCAAAATAGGGCAAAACCTCAACTTGATTTCCATAACTCATTTGGCTCGTGCGTTTTGGCCAAAACCTGTTCAAACACATTCCATTCCATCCATCCAAGCTATCCCAAACCTCAAACATCAACTGTAACTCCATTTACAGTGTTTGCCATTTTCATTTTGAGCTTGTGCAGGTTGAGTTCTGTAGGCTGATTCAAGCATATTCAAGGCAAGCAGGCTATTGGAGAAGGTCAAGTGAAGTTCAAGCAAGCTCCCAGACATCTCAGGCCTTGTTGAAAAGCTCCACATTGCCCTACACGAAGTCAGCTGAAACAAGTTTTTTTTCAACTTCCTATCTCTCTATTTAGGAACATTTAGCCTTAGGTTTGTGAATAAGAAATGTAGTATTCATTTCCATGAAGTTGTACCTATGCCCAGTTTTCATTTATATTAAGCATGCTAAGAGAATTTCATCCATGAACATACTGAAAAAACTAGGTCAGATTTTAGGGCCAGAGAAATTCTCTCTGGTCTTTGAGAGTTAAGACAAGTTATTTATATGGTTGGAGTCGTCTTGAAATGCTCTACAAGTTTGATGTTATGTGTTTTTGCAATAGAGCTCGTATACAGGATCTGGTGGTTGTACAGGGCGCGTGTGCGTTTTCAAAAATCTGAAGGTTGAAGATGAAGTGGTGGGCTGGGCTTGGCCTGGCTCACTATTGACACCTCCTTTTTTTCCTTTTTGCACCCCCTGGCCCAATTTCTTGTTATTTTATATTTTTTGCATTTTTATTTTCATTTCTGATTTTGTTTATTTATTTCCAAATATAAAAAAATACTCAAAAATATTTTTATAATTTTTTCACATTTATTTTGCATTTTATTTTTATTCTTCTAACATAAAAAGCAATTTAAATACTTTTATCTTTTTTATTAAAACTTGAAAATAATATATAAATTATACTTTTATATTTTTCTACATTTTTTATCCACACTGAAAATATTTCTTTTAAAATATATTTTTATTTTGTATATATTTTATTTATTGTACATATTTAATATGATTAATACATATATATATATATATATATATATATATATATATATATATATATATATATATATATATATATATATATATATATATATATATATATATATATATATATATATATATATATATATATATATATATATATATATATATATATATATATATATATATATATATATATATATATATATATATATATATATATATATATATATATATATATATATATATATATATATATATATATATATATATATATATATATATATATATATATATATATATATATATATATATATATATATATATATATATATATATATATATATATATATATATATATATATATATATATACTCTTATTTTATTAGATATTTTTAGAACAAAAATATAAAATATTACACTTTTATTTTTATTATTAAATATGCTTAAAAAATACTTTTTCTAAACATATTTTATTTTTTTTCACATATACTATTTTATTTTTATTGTATATAAATAATTAATATATTTACTTTCTTAAAGAAAATTAGGGTTTTACCCTTAACCAAATAAAATTAATCTTTTATTTATTTATTTATTTATTTATTTATTTATTTTTACATTAAATATTTTTACATACATAAATAAACAAAACCCTTTTTGCATAATTCATATTATTTGATATATTTATTTATTTTGTTTATTTAAATATTGTCCATTTATTATTTATGCATTTGAATTCAATTTGGATGTAATAGTAAATTAGGGTTTATATTTCTTGTCAAATACCCCATTCAAAGATTGTACCCCTATCCCCATAATCATGTTGTAATAGCTTAGACTTTTAATTCTCGCACTTTACGCTTTCAATTATGCCATGATTAGAGAATTAGGGTTTGTATGCAAAAATCCAAATCAACAAGTAGCTTGACCTAATCAAAAGACAAAAATGCATGAAATCAATACACAATTCACACTTGCACCCCTAGGGTTACAATCCACTTGTTGCCTTTAAAATGGGCCATGTTATGCATGTTGGGTACTTTGGCAAAACAAAAACAAAAAAAAGATCATAGTCTCTCGATGACGCTATCTTGGTTGCTTAAAACAAAAATGATCAAGTCCCTCAAAAATTTGCCAAAAATACTTGACACAATTGCTATCATGGTCTATATGATGACCCGTGCCTGTCCCGTTTAACATCCTAACACAAGGTTGTTCACCAAATGCAATGGTGAAATAACACTATCAAAAGGGTTAAAAACATATATGAAAGATCTTTGAGTAAAATAGGGTAGATAACTCTTAGTTACTTGATTAAAAGCTTGCAAAATATCCTTGTTATTTTCAAACACACTTCACAACACAATTTCAAAACATTTCCCAAATCAAACTTTCAAACATTGAAATCTTTTCAAAAGACAAAGCATCTTTGTATACATTCAAACAAGAATCATTATAAAGGTTGCCACAACGGTGGCCTCTTTTCAAAACATCTTTCAAAACCACACAAAGCACCATTTCAAACAATTGAAAAGCAAAAGCAAGTGATCTAAACATGTAACTAAGAGCCCATGGATAAGAATGGATGAAAAGGGTGCTTGCACCTTCCCTTTTCATAATCTACTCCCCGAACCCAAGAAAACATCTCAAAGGTATTTCCTGTGCTTTTTGACCTTTCCTTAGGATAAAATAAAAAGTCGGTGGAGACTCTTGCTAAAATGAAACATTTGTGAACACAAACGCAAAACCTCAAGTCAGTTCTCCCACCGTATCACACTTAGCGATTCAAATCTTCCAAAATATTTTTGGGCGGATGCGGTGAGCAATGCATGTTTTGTTAGCAATATAGTTAACATAAGACCGATGTTGAAGAAAACTCCATATGAACTCTTCAAAGGGAGGAAACCAAACATTGCTTTCTTTCACATTTTCAGATGCAAATGCTTTGTCTTAAACAAAGACAAAGATAACCTTAGTAAGTTTGATGAAAAATCCGATGAAGGTATTTTTCTTGGCTACTCTCTTTCTAGTAAGGCATATAGAATCTACATCAAAAGAACTTTAACAATTGAAGAATCAATGCATGTATATTTTGATGAATCTAACCCCTCCAAGGAGGATAATATTGTTTGTGATGACGGTGATGAAATACTAGGAGGTCCTCAAGAAAATACTTCCAAAGATCAACCAATTCAACTGGAAGAATCACCCCAACAAGAATCAAATCTCAATGATCTACCAAAAGAATGGAGAAATCATAGAGATCATCCTATCGATAAAGTAATTGGTGATATAAGTCAAGGTGTGACAACAAGATTAAATCTCAAAGATGCTATCCTAAAAATGGCATTTGTCTCTCAAATTGAACCTTCCAAAGTTGATGAAGCCTTAGGCGACGACCAATGGATTATCGCGATGAAAGAAGAATTAAATCAATTTGAAAGGAATCAAGTTTGGGAACTTGTCCCTAGGCCAAGCAACAAACACATTATTGGAACAAGATGGGTGTTTAAAAACAAACTTGACGAAAATGGAATAATTGTTCGGAACAAAGCAAGGTTGGTAGCACAAGGATACAATCGAGAAGAAGGGATAGATTTTGAAGAAACTTTCGCTTCAGTTGCAAGGTTAGAAGCTATTCGTCTCTTACTTGCCTATGCTTGCTCATTAAATTTTCAGCTTTTCCAAATGGATGTCAAAAGCGCATTCTTGAATAGATATATCACTGAAGAAGTCTACGTTAAGCAACCCCCGGGATTCGAAGATTTCAAGAATCCATCTCATGTATTTAAATTGAGAAAAGATCTCTATGGGTTGAAACAGGCACCAAGGGCATGGTATGATCGTTTAAGCAACTTCTTATGCGAAAAAGGTTTTGAAAAGGGAAAAGTTGACAAGACTATGTTTATCAAGAAAATCAAAGATGACACTTTGCTAGCTCAAGTCTATGTTGATGATATCATTTTCGGATCTTCAAACCAAGAAATGTGTGACGAATTTTCAGCAATGATGCAAGGAGAATTTGAGATGTCCATGATGGGTAAAATGAATTATTTTCTTGGACTTCAAATAAAAAAATTAAAAGATGGCATCTTCATCAACCAATCCAAGTATTTCAAGGAACTCTTGAAAAGATTTGACATGGATAATTATAAGGCAATGTCTACACTAATGGGTTCTGGTACGTATGTTGATCAAGATGAATTAGGTGTTTCCGTCGACATTACAAAGTATCGAGGTATGATTGGCTCCTTAATATTTTTGACGGCAAGCCGTCCTGACATAATGTTTAATGTTTGTTTATGTGCTCGCTTTCAAGCAAATCCAAAGGAATCTCATCTCACGACGGTGAAAAGGATCATGAAGTATCTCAAAGGGACAAAAAATGTCGTATTATGGTATCCCAAAGGTAGTGTTTACAAATTAGTTGGTTATTCTGATGCGGATTATGCAGGTTGTAAAACTGATAGAAAAAGCACAAGTGGTACTTGTCACGTCCTTGGAAATGCATTAGTATCATGGGCCTGCAAGAAACAAGCATGCGTTGCTCTTAGCACGGCCGGAGCAGAATATATTGCAGCGGGTAGTAGTTGCACTCAAATTTTGTGGCTCAAATAATAACTTTGTGACTACGAACTCGATCTAGGATGCATTCCTCTACGGCGCGACAATACAAGTGCAATAAACATTACGAAGAATCCGATCATGCATTCAAGAACCAAACACATAGATATACGACATCATTTCCTTCGTGATCATGTACTTCAAGGAGATGTCGAGGTAACATTTGTAGATAATCATAATCAACTTGCCGATATCTTCACTAAGCCTTTGGCAAGAGAACCGTTTTACAAGATTCGACGAGAGCTTGGCATCTTGACGAACATGACATATAAGGTGCTTTATATCCTTGTTATAATTTTATATATATGTTTTTAACCATGCTATATGTGAATATATATGTTAAGTGGTGTTTAAGTTTAAGAAAAATCTATTTTTGGTCTTTTTTTGGTTGCTGCAAATCAATTGCACAATAGTGTAAATCGATTGCTCACTGATTGTTTTTAATTTTGACCTTTCTGTTTCAGTGCAAATCGATTGCACCATAAGTGAAAATCGATTGCACTATGTGCGTTTCAGTTTTATTTTGCTTCTGTTTTATGTGCAAATTGATTGCATCTGTGTACAAATCGATTGCATCCACTGTAACATGCTTTTAGTACAAAAATATTTGTTGGTCAGAATTCCTCTCTCTCTCATATTCCCAAGCCAATTAAACTTCATTACATATAATACAACCCACTCATTTCTATATACTCAAATCATATCCAAAATTCATCTCATCAAACACCCTTCTCTCAAAAAAACCTAAAACTTTCAAAACCCTAAAACTACCTTACCCATGGCTTCAAGGCAAAAACGAAAGGTGTCAGCTTCAGAGAAAGGGAAGAAAAATGTTGATTCATCCTCTAATCCATTACTTTCATTTCTCACCGAAGAACAAGAAGCAAGATTCACAAAGGACTTTCAAAGAAAAATAGTGTCCAATCCTAAATATGGTATGCTATCATCCTTTCCCCAGGAATGTTTCTCATTTCAAAATGATTTAACTGCTTATGGACTAGAACCATTAATTTCATCATTTGGTCCATATTATCCGGATTTGGTAAGAGTATTTTTCAGCAATTTAACTCCCCACAAAGGCAAGATGGTGACATATGTATTGGGTACTCGAATCTCTCTAACTCTTGAGGTTGTTGGTGAGATTCTTCATATTCCCTATACTAGAAGCTCTTTGTACGACCCTAAAAATGAGGCATGGGATGACTACAGGAAAAAGGAATTTTATTACAGCATTGGGAGATTAAGTGAAGCTGAATTCTGTTCCAAAAGGATTCGTGGTCTGGGCGGAGTGATTCCATCTAGAGACTCATGGAGTGCAGGTAACTTTTATATAGACGATCGATTATTTCATTACTTTATGGTCTATATTATGTTTCCACGGGATGGAAACCACTGCACTGTGACTGGCCTGGAAATGCAGCTGGTTTATGAAAGAAAGAAAGGAATAAGTGTTAATTGGGCAAGGCTCATAATGGTTCATATGCTGAGAGTCGATGCAAAATCGAAATTTCTACCATATGCTTATTTTGTTACATTAATTATGGAAGAATTTGGAGTTGATTTTGCTGGGTTTGAGAAAGTTAATATGGATCCAAATCTGCATAAGATTTCCATCAAGAGTGTTGACTCAAGAATGGGTATTCATTATAATCCGGAAACAAAAACTATCACTTACATTGGTGAAGATGTGGTTGGTGATGAAGGGAACGATCAAGAAGTCAAAGGTGGTGAAGTTGTACCTCCTCCACCTACTGCTCCTTTTGGTCCAAGCAATCAAGATCTTATGGATTCCATGTCTCAACAATTTGCTTCCATGAACACCAACATCAACAACCAATGGAATGCTATCAACGATTCTACAACAACCCAGATTAATGACTTCCGCACAGATGTGAATAAACAATTTTCTTACCTTTACTCTCATCTTCACATTCCACCATATGACCCAAGTAATCCAGCTGCACCTCCACAACATTACACAAAACCTCCTCTACAACAACAATTTCCAAATCAAGGATCTTGGTTCTATAACAATCGGGACATGAATCAACCATAAAGTTCTGTCCAACTTTATTATGTCTACTATTTTCTGTTATGTCCTTGTTCTGTTATTCTATTTTTTGTTTGTTGTTAAATTTCTTTGTAATCGTTAGACTATTTGTGATGCATGATTAATTAAAGTTTTCCTCACAATATTACTTTATTACTTTTTTGTGTGCATCTTTCCCTTCTTTTTAATAATGTCAAAGGGGGAGAAGGATGTGGTACTTTATGCTTGTATATTTCCTTGTCTTATTTTTTTAAGGTACTCTTCAACCAAGATGAACAAATTCAAAGGATTCCAACCTTCTCATACAAAGGGGGAGTTATGCATCTTAGGGGGAGAAGCTCTTTCCGGAAATTACAACGCATCAAGCAAGATCGTTTGTCATCATCAAAAAGGAGGAGAATGTAAAATCAAGCTACTCAAATGCACTTTTGTTTTGATGAAGACAAACCATGAGGGACAAAGAAGGCAAAGATTATTGATCAAGCTAAAAGAATCTATGGATAAAGTATCCAGTTCAAACACTTAGCTAATTTCAAGGTATAATGATAATACTTACTTTTGAACTTAAGACATAAATGCTCAATGGTGAAAGGAAATATTTTATATTGTCCAAATCCTTACTCAATTTTTTCTAAGCTAAAAAACATTTTTCACTTGAGTGCAATCGATTTGCATATTAGTGCAATCGATTGCATGCTTAAATTTTTCAAAACACTTTCTACTGTTTCTCAGTGCAATCAATTTACATGTTTTTGCAATCGATTGCACTCAATCAATTTTTGTTACTAACTTCACATGCAATTGATTTACACTCTTGTGCAATCGATTGCACACTCAAAACTTTTGAAATTCTAGCTATTGAAACCCCGTGCAATCGATTTACACAAAGGGTGCAATTGATTGCATGCTGCACGATTTTGAAAAATAGCAGCTTTGCACATGCCTGTTCATAACACCTTTTCATGGAAACCTTTCACTCAATCTTGGCAACTGTTCATGATTCATCTCCAGAACTTTATGATGTTTCAAAAAGGTTCTATGAACATATAAATACTCATTTCCAAAATCATTTTCAACACATCTTCCAATTATATTTTCTGAATTTTCAAATATCAAACTCAAGTTTTTCTTCACTTTCATACACAAGTTTTTTGCACACTTTCACATATTATTAATCAGAAAACTTTGAGCATTATATATCTTGAGTCATTGTATACTATTATCATTGGAAGAGAAGATCAATTCATTGATTAAATCACTCAAAGTGATCATTACTACTCAAACTCACTCAAATCAAATATTGATAAATACTTACTTATTTTTCAGGATTGTTGGAAATAAGTTTAAGTGGTTTTATAAATCTTGTCTTTCCAGGATTGTTGGATACAAGTGAAGTCACTTTGAAAGGATTGTTCTCATTGTTGACATAGTGAAAATCCAAGAGGATTGTTCTTGGTCCAAGATGATTGTTCTTGGTTTTGGGTAGTTCTTGTTTAAGTTTGCCACAATAAGGAAATCTCTTTAATGTTGAAAGAGGACTGGAGTACTCTCGGAATGTGAGGGGAACCAGGATATATCGTTTGTGTCTCTTTATTTTTCTGCACTTTACTCTTTCATAAACTCACCATAATCCCAAAAAATAATATCCATCATCACTGTAACGCCCCGTTTTATTTAATATTATATTATATTAATATTTTCGAATTATCGTTTGACGTTTATTTTGGCGACGAGAATTTTTAAATTAACTGGTATATCTGTTAATATATTCGGCGACATTTTATTCGGACCGGTAATTATTTCATTCGGTCCAGTATTTATTTTGGTGGACCGATAATTATTTTGTTCGGTTCGGTTTTTATTCCGTTCAGTTCGGTAAAATATTATTCGGACCGATATTTAATTTTTCAGAGTTATTTTAATTATTTGGAGTTATTTTGATTAAGTGGCCTTTTGAATTATATTTTGGGTTAGTAAGACTAGTGGAGGGTAGTATGGTATTTTCATGTTGTCTTAAGACCAAAATCTAAACAAAGGCTTTAGTTGTTGTTTTATGAGAGATAGAAGTATCATAACACCAAAAACACACTTTGAGAGAGTTAGAGAGAGCTAGAGGTCTTGGAAGAGAAGAAGAGGATCAAGAACACAAAGCTTGGGTTTTGGGTTGGTTGAAACATCAAGAATCATTTCAAGTATCTAAGGTAAGGGGTTTGATTTTCCAATGCTTATAGTTAGGGTTGATTTGGTATATTTTGATTTGGGATGAAATTGATGTTAGGATTCTTGAGATTTGTTGAGATAAATTAGGAGAGTTAATTTAGGTGTTAGTGTTGTGGGATTATTGTTATGTTAATAGAAATTAAATTAGAAAACTAATTTATATTAATTAAACTATGTTTAGAGAAACTAAGTACTATTAAGTATAGTTTAGTTTTTAAACAAAAAAGAAATAGCAGTAAGTCAATCATCTTCCTCTCCCAATGTTACCGCAGAATGTGGAATGTATTTATTTTTCTTATTTTCAATGAATGATGTTGCCTCTGTTTTGATGGATGATTGTAAAGGGGCTTGCTGCATAAGATTTGATTGCATTAACTACATATATGATGTGTCCCTCGGAAAAGCTCCTATGCTCCTCTTTGAATAAAATATATAGGAGGTTGCAGTATATGCTGCAATGTTTGAAAAATTAAGAAACCAGTTCTGAATAATTTAAACCTTTACAAGTTTGAACAATTTTCGAAATATTAACACTTTATTTTTCTTCTTTGAATAACTTTTGTCTAAAATATGTTTTTGGAAGTGCTTTTAAATATAATTAATGGTTTCTATCATGGAATCTTTGTTTAAATTTTAGATAAAGTGAAAAATAGGGATAGGGGGAGAGACATTAGGCAACATTTTGTTCACACATGAACTACTTTGTTTAAAACCAACTTCTCCGCTGAACCTTCAAAATTTTTTGTTAGAAACTAGAGCCAAAATACCATTTAATTGTTGTAGAAATTTACTCCATTGATGGCAGAATATCCTTACAACAGAAACGTAAATAGCAGTGGAGTTTAGTAAAAACTAAAAGGTAATAGCAGTATATTAATAAAAATTGAAATTAAGTTTAGAGAATTAATCAAGTTATGTTTTGTTTTTCTTTTCTTAATTTATTATATTAAATATTTATATTAATTAAATACAAATATGACATAAGTTAGCCGATTTAATTTGGAACTCGATTATGTTCTGATTTCCCGATTTCGGTAATTTCGGCGACAGAGCAGGTTGCTCCGAATTTAACAAAAATTGGTGTGCTAGCTAATTTCGACGTGTAGAACATCGTTGTGATGTTAGTTTTTCGAGATTTCGAATTTTTATGAAGCAACCCGAAATAGGCCAATTTACGGTTAATTTGAAATGGGTTGCGTTTTAGTCGGTTTAAGTCGCGTATGGACAATCCGATTGCGATGTTAATGATTATGATTAATGCCGATTATTATGAATGACTTTCGCGATGATTATTGATGTTTGACTATTTTTCCATGTTTGAAATTTAGTGAATTATTTGATAATGATGTGGTGTGATTAAATATGATGATTGCGACGGTTTATTTATAATGAATACTTGATGATATACGATGCGATGATATGTTTATCTTGATGTGGATGAGTATGGAGACGTGGGTTTTATACCAATTTTGATGTGCGATGATGATGTTTTGTTGTGTCGTATTTGTGATGTCGTGTTGTCGAGTCACATACATTTCATTGGCGACGAGGGCTTTTATGCCAAGCGACGAGGGCTTTTATACCAAAGCAACGATGGGATTTTATGCCGAATTTCCCTAATTATGGACAAAGCGACGGGTACCACATGCATAACATAGTCGTGTCTCATGGAATCGGTTATGTTATTTTTGAGTCTTTTGGCGTTGAGTTTTATTTGATGGCTTATAATGAATTGCGATGTTATATGATACCTTGTTTTGTGACGATTTTTGTGTTGAACATAAAGTGATTATGATGTGATAATTTCATGAAAATTATGCGATGGATATAACATGATGGTAAAGCGACGATATGAGTTTATGGCAATGGAGTTTATGTCTTGTTTTGACATGATTATGGTGATTATGTGATGATATTAAAGTGTTGATCGTATACACTAAATGATGATTTTAAAGTATGTGAGATTTGATATTTGTTGACATATTCTTATTAACCTATATCATTTATGATTCCAAAACTATTTATATATTTTATCATGCCTTTAATTATATGTTTTGGAGTATCTCACCCTTTACTTGTTTCGCCGTTTCCTTTATATTGGTAACGTGCAGGTGATCCGCGAGGATGATGAGGATTAGCTCGAGTCTCTTTATTTTGAGTCGCTCTGCTCTGATAGTAGTAACACTCGAGATTTGGGCGACGTTATTATTTTGATAGGATAGTTTATGTATACTATCTTATGACATTATGTATTGATGATAACATGATGATACATGCATTTTGTGAACACATCTGCTGTGTTGTGATTAGTCATATGTTTATATGATGAATTATGTTATGAATCGGTATATCCGACTTTTGATTTTATGATGTGCATTATAATGCAAAGTGATGAAAAACACGAATATGTGATACCTCAATTTATGTTTGGATGAAATTTTGAAACTCTGATTTTATTATTAATTACGAGGAGTAGAATTGAGGTGTTACATTAGTGGTACCAGAGCAGGTCGGTCTGTCCGGCCAAGTTGTTGAGTTTGTTGTCGTCTATCAATTAAGTAATGTTATTTGTTGATTCTAATCCTTGTTTTGTTTTGAGCATAAGTTGTTATGGCTGGAAGGAACACTGGTAGGAATGATGAGGCTCTTGCTGCTGCTATCCAGGCAATGGCTCAGGCTTTCCAAAACCCGCCGAATGCTGACGAGAACGCTGGGTCTCGTAGTTTGGCAACCTTCCAAAGAGAGAATCCTCCTACTTTCCAAAGAAAGTATGATTCCGAAGGTGCTTTGGCGTGGCTTAAGGAGATTGAAAGAATCTTCCGTGTGATGGATTGCACTCCTGTGCAAAGGATCCATTATGGCACTCATAAACTAAGTGCTGAAGCTGATGACTGGTGGGTTGAAACCCGTTAGAGGCTTGAGGTTGCTGGTGAGGAAGTGACATGGGAAGTTTTCCGAAGGGAATTCATGAGGAAGTATTACCCGGAAGATGTTCAGGGAAAGAAAGAGATATAGTTCCTTGAATTAAAGCAAGGAAGCATGTCTATCACTGATTATGATGCAAGGTTCACTATGTTAGCCAAGTTCTATCCGCATTATGATTGGCCGAATGGAGAGTTCTCTAAATGTATCAAGTTTGAAAATGGTTTGCGTCCTGAGATTAAGAAAGATGTTGATTATCAGAAAATCCGTGTCTTTTTGGATTTGATTGATAGTTGTAGGATCTTTGAGAATGACAGTAATGCTCATTATAAGATTATGTCTGATAAGAGAAACAACGGTCAGCAAAGCCGTGGAAAATCGTATGATGCTCCAGCTAGTAAAGGGAAACAGAAAGTGTTTCAAGGGCGACGAACTAGTGGGAGAGATGCTCCTGCTAGTATTGTTTGTTACAAGTGTGGGAAACCTGGCCATAAAAGTAATGTTTGTCGAAGCGATGTTAGAGCTAAGGAGAATGAGGTGAGATGTTTCCGATATGGAGAAGTGAGCCATATGACTCGTGATTGTAGACATAAGGATGTGGTCTATTTTAATTGTGGCGAGGGAGGTCACATTAGTGCTCAATGTAAGAAGCCTAAGAGCACTCAAGGAGCAGGAAACGTGTTTGCTTTGTCGGGCGCTCCGATGGAAAACGAGGATGGTCTCGTTTGAGGTACTAGTTTCATTAATAACTTTCCTCTTATTACTATTATTGATACTGGTGCTACGCACCGTTTTATTGATGTTGATTGTGTAAAGAGATTGGGTCTCACTTTGTCGTTTCTGGATAGAGATATTGTGGTAGAAGTTTCGGCTAAGGGAACAGTTACTACTTCTTTTGTATGTGCAAGTTTCCCTTTATCAATCTTTGATAGAGACTTTGTGGTTGATCTTGTTTGTTTACCTCTTGTCGGGTTGGACATGGTTTTAGGTATGGACTGGTTAAAAGCTAATTATGTCCATATCAATTGCTATGACAACACTGTGAGGTTTTCTTCCTTAGTAGAAGAAGAACAATCTATGTTGGTGTCGACAAAGCAGTTGAATGAGTTCATGAAGGATGAGGCGTTGGTTTTCTTGTTGATGGCGACTCTTTCTGTGGAGAGTCAAGCTGTGATAGCAAAATTTTCGGTGGTGTGCGATTTTCCCGAAGTATTCCCTGATGAGATTCCTAGTGCACCTCTAGAAAGAGAAGTTGATTTTCCTGTGGATCTTGTCCCTGGTACTAGATCTATCTCTATGGCACCATACAGGATGTCCGCATCTGAGTTAGTAGAATTGAAGAGCCAATTAGAAGATTTGTTCGAGAAGAAGTTTGTTAGGCCTAGTGTGTCGCCGTGGGGAGCTCCTGTGTTATTGGTGAAGAAGACAGACGGTAGCATGAGACTTTGTATTGATTATTGTTAGTTGAATAAAGTGACTATCAAGAATAGGTATCCACTCCCTAGAATTTATGATTTGATGGACCGATTGGTTGGTGCTCGCATGTTTAGTAATATTGGTTTGAGATTGGGTTACCATCAAATAAGGGTGAAAGAAGAAGATGTTCAGAAAACTACTTTCAGGACGAGGTATGGACATTACGAATATTCGGTGATGCCTTTCGGTGTCACTAATGCACCGAGAGTATTCATGGAGTACATGAATCGTTTTTTCCAACCTTACTTGGATCGTTTCGTGGTTGTTTTCATTGATGATATTCTGGTTTATTCTAAATTGGAAGAAGAGCACGCAGAACATTTGCGCATCGTGTTGGAAGTTCTGAAAGAGAAGCAACTTTATGCTAAGTTGTCAAAGTACAAGTTTTGGTTAAGTGAAGTGAGCTTTTTGGGGCATGTCATTTCTGGTGATGGAATTGCAGTTAATCCTTCTAAAGTTGATGATGTGTTAAGATGGGAAACTCCTAAGTCTGTTACTGAGATTAAACGTTTCTTAGGATTGGCTGGTTACTATAGAAGGTTCATTGAAGGTTTTTCTAAGTTGGCGCTTCCTTTGACAAAGTTGACTTGTAAAGGAGCTGCGTTTGTGTGGGATATCAAGTGTGAAGAAAGTTTTGCAGAATTGAAGAAAAGGTTAACAACAGCTCCGATCTTGATTCTACCTAATCCTGAAGAACCGTTTGTTGTTTATTGTGATGCTTCTAAGATGGGTTTAGGTGGTGTACTTATGGAAAATGGAAAAGTGGTTGCTTATGCTTCTAGGCAATTGAAGATTCATGAGAAGAATTATCCTACACAAGATTTGGAGCTTGCAGCGGTTGTTTTTGTGCTTAAGATTTGGAGGCATTATCTTTGTGGTTCTAGATTTGAAGTATTTAGTAACCATAAAAGTTTGAAGTACTTGTTCGATCAGAAAGAGCTTAATATGAGACAAAGACGGTGGCTTGAATTGTTGAAAGATTATGATTTTGGATTGAATTACCATCATGGTAAAGCTAATGTGGTGGCCGATGCTTTAAGTCGAAAGACTTTGCATATGTCACTTTTGATGGTGAAAGATTTGGAATTGATTGAGCAATTTAGAGATATGAGTCTTGTAGTAGAAGTGACGCCGAAGAGTGTTATCTTGGGAATGTTAAAGATCAATAATGATTTCCTTGATAGTGTTAGAGAAGCTCAAAAGCTTGATATGAAACTTGTTGATTTGTTGGTTGGTATTGGACAAACTGAAAATGAAGATTTCAAGTTCGATGCTCAGGGTGTATTGAGATTCCGAGATAGGATTTGTATTCCCAATGATGTGGATTTGAAGAGAATGATCTTGGAAGAAAGTCATAGAAGCAATTTGAGTATTCATCCCGGAGCGACCAAAATGTATCAAGATTTAAAGAAACTATTTTGGTGGTCGGGCATGAAGAGAGAGGTGGCTCAGTTTGTTTATGCTTGTTCGACTTGTCAGAAGTATAAAGTGGAGCATCAGAAACCTGTAGGGTTGATGCAACCGTTAGAGATTCCAGAATGGAAATGGGATAGCATTTCTATGGATTTCGTAATGGGGTTACCGAATACACCAAGAGGACACGATGCGATTTGGGTGATTGTTGATAGGCTTACGAAGTCGACTCACTTTATTCCTATTAACATCACTTATCCCGTATCGAAGTTGGCGGAAATTTATACGCATGTGATTGTGAGATTACATGGTATTCCTTTGTGTATTGTTTCAGATAGAGATCCGAGGTTTACTTCAGAATTTTGGAAGAGCTTGCAAGAGGCTTTGGGTTCAAAGTTGAGGTTGAGTTCGACTTATCATCCTCAAACTGATGGCAAGACAGAAATGACGATTCAATCGTTGGAAGACTTGTTACGTGCTTGTATTCTTGAACATGGTGGTTCATGGGATACATATCTTCCTTTGATTGAGTTTACTTATAATAATAGTTTTCATGCTAGTATTGGAATGGCACTGTTCGAGGCTTTGTATGGTTGGAGGTGTAGAACTCCTTTGTGTTGGCATGAGTCGGGTGAAAGTGTGGTGCTTGGACCAGAATTGGTTAGAGAGACTACTGAGACGGTGAAGATGATCAGAGAAAAGATGAGAATTTCTCAAAGTCGACAAAAGAGTTATCATGATAAAAGGAGAAAAGACTTGGAATTTCAAGATGGTGATCATGTATTTTTGCGAGTTACTCCTACAATCGGCGTTGGGCGAGCATTGAAGTCGAAGAAGCTAACTCCTCGCTTTATTGGTCCTTACCAAATGACTAGTAAAGTGGGAAAAGTGGCTTATAGAGTGGCGTTACCGCCAAATCTTTCGAACTTGCATGATGTGTTCCATGTGTCGCAACTTCGGAAGTATGTTCCGGATCCTTCACATGTGATTGAGATGGATGATATTCAAGTGCGAGACAATCTTACGGTGGAGACGATGCCATTAAGGATCGAATATCGTGAGATGAAGTCTCTTCGTGGCAAAGAGATCTCCTTGGTTAAAGTTGTTTGGATAGGAGCAGCTGGTGAAAGTGCGACGTGGGAGTTAGAAAGCAAGATGCGGGATTCCTATCCCGAGCTTTTCGAGTCAGGTAATTTCGAGGACGAAACTTTTATAAGTGGGGGAGAGTTGTAATGCCTCATTTTATTTAATATTATATTATATTAATATTTTCAAATTACCGTTTGACGTTTATTTTGGCGACGAGAATTTTTAAATTAACCGGTATATCTGTTAATATATTCGGCGACGTTTTATTCAGACCGGTAATCATTTCATTCGGTCCGGTATTTATTTTGGGGGACCAGTAATTATTTTGTTCGGTCCGGTTTTTATTCTGTTCGGTTCGGTAAAATATTATTCGGACCGATATTTAATTTTTCGGAGTTATTTTAATTATTTGGAGTTATTTTGATTAAGTGGCCTTTTGAATTATATTTTGGGTTAGTAAGACTAGTGGAGGGTAGTATGGTATTTTCATGTCGTCTTAAGACCAAAATCCAAACAAAGGCATTAGTTGTTGTTTTATGAGAGATAGAAGTATCATAACACCAAAAACACACTTTGAGAGAGTTAGAGAGAGCTAGAGGTCTTGGAAGAGAAGAAGAGGAGCAAGAACACAAAGCTTAGGTTTTGGGTTGGTTGGAACATCAAGAATCATTTCAAGTATCTAAGGTAATGGATTTAATTTTCCAATACTTATAGTTAGGGATGATTTGGTATATTTTGATTTGGGATGAAATTAATGTTAAGGTTCTTGAGATTTGTTGAGATAAATTAAGAGAGTTAATTTATGTGTTAGTGTTGTGGGATTATTGTTATGTTAATAGAAATTAAATTAGAAAACTAATTTATATTAATTAAACTATGTTTACAGAAACTAAGTACTAGTAAGTATATTTTAGTTCTTAAACAAAAAAGAAATAGCAGTAAGTCAATCATCTTCCTCTCTCAATGTTACTGCAGAATGTGGAATGTATTTATTTTGCTTATTTTCAATGAATGATGTTGCCTCTATTTTGATGGATGACTGTAAAGGGGCTTGCTGCATGAGATTTGATTGCATTAACTACATATATGATGTGTCCCTCGGAAAATCTCCTATGCTCCTCTTGGAATAAAATCTATAGGAGGTTGCAGTATATGCTGCAATGTTTGAAAAATTAAGAAACCAATTCTGAATAATTTAAACCTTTACAAGTTTGAACAATTTTCGAAATATTAACACTTTATTTTTCTTCTTTGAATAACTTTTGTCTAAAATATGTTTTTGGAAGTACTTTTAAATATAATTAATGATTTCTATCATTGAATCTTTGTTTAAATTTTAGATAAAGTGAAAAATAGGGATATGGGGAGAGACATTAGGCAACATTTTGTTCACACATGAACTACTTTGTTTAAAGCCAACTTCTCCGCTGAACCTTCAAAACTTTTTGTTAGAAACTGGCGCCAAAATACCATTTAATTGTCGTATAAATTTACTCCATTGATGGCGGAATATCCTTACAACAGAAACGTAAATAGCAGTGGAGTTTAGTAAAAACTAAAAGGTAATAGCAGTATATTAATAGAAATTGAAATTAAGTTTAGAGAATTAATTAATTTATATTTTGTTTTTCTTTTATTAATTTATTATATTAAATATTTATATTAATTAAATACAAATATGACATAAGTTAGCCGATTTAATTTGGAACCCAATTATGTTCCGATTTCCCGATTTCGGCAATTTCAGCGACGTAGCAAGTTGCTTCGAATTTAACGAAAAATGACGTGCTAGCTAATTTCGACGTGTAGAACATCGTGGTGAGGTTAGTTTTTCGATATTTTGAATTTTTATGAAGCAACCCGAAATAGGCCAATTTACGGTTAATTTGAAATGGGTTGCGTTTTAGTCTGTTTAAGTCGCGTATGGACAATCCGATTGCGATGTTATCGATTATGATTGATGCCGATTATTATGAATGACTTTCGCGACGATTCTTGATGTTTGAATATTTTTCCGTGTTTGAAATTTAGTGAATTATTTGATAATGATGTGGTGTGATTAAATATGATGATTGCGACGGTTTATTTATAATGAATACTTGATGATATGCGATGCGATGATATGTTTATCTTGATGTGGATGAATCTGGCGACGTGTGTTTTATACCAATTTTGATGTGCGATGATGATGTTTTGTTGTGTTATGTTTGTTATGTCGTGTTGTCGAGTCACATACATTGCATTGGTGACGAGGGCTTTTATGCCAAGCGACGAGGGCTTTTATGCCAAAGTGACGATGGGCTTTTATGCCGAATGTCCATAATTATGGACAAAGCGACGTGTACCACATGCATAACATAGTCGTGTCTCATGGAGTCGGTTATGTTATTTTTGAGTCTTTTGGCGTTGAGTTTTATTTGATGGATTATAATGAATTGCGATGTTATATGATACCTTGTTTTGTGCGATTTTTGTGTTGAACATAAAGTGATTATGATGTGATAATTTCATGAAAATTATGCGATGGATATAACATGACAGTAAAGCGACGATATGAGTTTATGGCAATGGAGTTTATGTCTTGTTTTGACATGATTAGGGTGATTATGTGATGATATTAAAGTGTTGATCTTATACAGTAAATGATGATTTTAAAGTATGTGAGATTTGATATTTGTTGACATATTCTTATTAACCTATATCATTTATGATTCCAAAACTATTTATATATTTTATCATGCCTTTAATTATATGTTTTGGAGTATCTTACCCTTTACTTATTTCGTCATTGCCTTTATATTGGTAACGTGCAAGTTATCCGCGAGGATGATGGGGATTAGCTCGAGTCTCTTTATTTTGAGTCGCTCTGCTCTGATAGTAGTAACACTCGAGATTTGGGCGACATTATTATTTTGATAGGATAGTTTATGTATACTATCTTATAACTTTATGTATTGATGATAACATGATGATACGTACATTTTGTGAACACATCTGTTGTGTTGTGATTAGTCATATGTTTATATGATGAATTATGTTATGAATCGGTATATCCGACCTTTGATTTTGTGATCTGCATTATAATGCAAAGTGATGAAAAACACGAATATGTGATACCTCAATTTATGTTTGGATGAAATTTTGAAACTCTGATTTTATTATTAATTACAAGGGGTAGAATTGGGGTGTTACAATCACTACAACCAGATTTTTTTTAAAGTACCTAATTCACCCCCCCCCCCCCTCTTAGGCGCACTTCGTACTTAAAAAACATAGTCAAAAGAGAAAACAAAGACATAATGATAAACACAATAAAAAATAATAGTAAATGGACAAAATTCATGGTTGGTTCATGTCGGGGTTATTATAGAAAAATGGTCCTTGATTGGGAAATTATTGTTGAAGTGGAGGACAAGTATATTGTAGAGGAGGGACATCTGGGTTGTTGGGATCATTTGGAGGTATGTAGAGGTGAGAGTAAAGGTAAGAAAACGGTTGATTCACATCTGTGCGAAAATCATTGATTTGGGTTATTGTGGAGTCATTGATAGCATTCCATTGGTTGTTGATGTTGGTGTTGAGTGTAGAAAACTGTTGAGTCATGGAGTTAATTACATCTTGATTACTTGGACCAACATGAGAAGGTGGAGGAGGTACAGCTTCACCAATTTCATCTTCTTGATCATTTCTGTCATCACCAACCACATCTTCACCAATGTACGTTATAGTTTTCGATTCCAGATTGTAATGAACATCCATTCTCGAATCAACATTTTGGATTGAAATCTTATGCAGATTTGCATCCATTTTAACTTTTTCAAAACCATCAACATCAATTCCATAATGCTCAATAATAAGAGTATTAAAATAAGCATATGGAAGGAATTTTGATTTTGCATCAAACCTCGGAATATGAGTCATGATAAGACGAGCCCAATTGACACTTATTCCTCTTTTTCTAGCGTACAACAGTTGCATCTCAAGATTTGTCACAGTGCAGTGATTTCCAGCCCGCGGAAACACGATGTATATAATAAAATAGTGAAACAGCCTATCATCGATATAAAAATTACCTGCACTCTAAGAGTCTCTTGAGGGAACAACACTACCTAGACCTTGAATCCTTTTTGCACAAAATTCTGCTTCATTTAACCTTCTGATAATTTAGTAAAAATTCTTCTTGTTGTAGTCATTCTAATCTTCATCTTCCGGGTCATAAAGAGTGCTCCCGGTATAAGGAATGTTTAAGATACCTCCAAGAATTTCAGGGGTTAGGGAAATTCTTGTACCAAAAACATATGTGACAAACTTTCCTTTATAAGTTGCCAAGTTGCTGAAGAATGTCCGCACTAAATCCGGGTAATAGTATCCATATGACGAAATAATTGGTTCCAAATCATAGGATGCTAAATTATTTTGAAATGTAAATAATTCTTGAGGAAAGGATGATAACATACCATATTTTGGTGTTGAGACAATTTTCCATTGAAAATACTTTGTGAACCTCTTCTTGTTGTTGTGTGAGAGTTTGAATGAGTAGATTTTCCATAGATGAGGATCCATCTTTCTTCCCTTTCTCTTGAGCTGACAATTTTCTCTTTTGTCTGGATGCCATGAGGAAGGTGATTTTTGAAATAGGGTTTGGTAGGTTTGAATATGTCACAATACTTTGGAGGTTTTGAGAAGAGGATATGTGATGAGATGAATTTGGAAAGAAGGTTGTGTTATAGGATAGGATTTGTGAGTAGAGAGTTATGAGTGGGGTTTAATGTATTCAAAGTTATTTAATTGGTCAATAATGGAGGTGATATTGGGAATATGAGATGGTAGGAATTCTGACCAACATTAAAACATGTCATAAAGTTAAATTACAGCAGGTGCAATCGATTTGCACACAGATGAAATCTATTTGCACACCAAATAGAAACAACAGAAAACTGAAACGAACAACGTGCAATCGATTTGCACTATGGTGCAATCAATTTGCACTGAGACAGAAAGGTCAGAAAATAAAAACATACAGTGAATAGTTGATTTACACAATGGTGCAATCGATTGCATCAACCAAAAATGACCAAAAACACATTTTTCTTGAATTTAAACAATTCTTAAACATGAATTTTTCACATATAAACATGAATATCGTTTTGAAAGCATTAAGAAAGGATAAAATGCACCTTAGACGTCATGTTCATCCAAAATACCAAGTTCTCATCGAATTTTGTAAAACGGTTCTCTTGCCAAAGGTTTTGTGAAGTTATCGGCAAGTTGATTATGAGTATCTACAAATGTGACTTCGACATCTCCTTGAATTACATGATCACGAAGAAAATGATGTCGTATATCGATGTGTTTGGTTCTTGAGTGCATTACCGGATTCTTTGTAATATTTATCGCACTTGTATTATCGCACTGTAGAGTAATACATCCTAGATCGAGTCCATAGTCACGAAGTTGTTGCTTGAGCCATAATATTTGTGCATAACTACTACCCGCTGCAATATATTCTACTTCGACCATGCTTAACACATCTGCCCAAAAATATTTTGGAAGATTTAAATCGCTAAGCATTGTTCTTGCAAGTTCTACAAGAGATCTATTCTTTATTTCTGCCACTCCATTTTGTTGAGGAGTCCTTGTTGCCGAGAAGTTGTGAGAGATTCCATGTTCTCCACAAAATTCTTCAAAGAGGGCATTTTGAAATTCTCCGCCATGATCACTTCTTATGGAGGCAATTGTTAAAGACTTCTCGTTTTGAATTTTCTTAGGATACTTCTTGAAAGCCTTGAATGCATCACTTTTCTGCACTAAAAAGAATGTCCAAGTATATCTAGAGAAATTGTCAACAATAACCAAAGCATATACATTACCTCTGGAAATTCTTGTTCTTGATGGACCAAATAAGTCCATATGCAACAATTGTAGTGGCCTTGTAGTAGACACCACATTCTTAGATTTGAAAGTTGATTTTGTTTGTTTCCCTTTTTGACATGCATCACAAAGTCTACCTTTGACAAAATTTCTCTTACGCAACCCAATGGCAAGATTATGCTTGATTAGTTTATTCAAGTGTTCCATGTGAATATGATCAATTCTTTTGTGGCAAAGCCATGAATCATCGTTGTTCTCCATGAGACATTTTACCTTCAAAGATGGATCATCAAGGGAAATCATAAATATATTATTAATTCTTTTACCTTTAAGTATAACCTCATGTGTGACTTCATCTTCTATCAAGCATTCATCTTTGGTGAACTTGATCTTGAAGCCTTTGTCACAAAGTTGGCTAATACTAAGAAGATTGTGCTTTAGTCCTTCAACATAAAGAACATATTCAATGGATGTGAAAGGTGGAGCACCAACTTTGCCTTTGCCAAGAATTCTTCCCTTATTGTTGTCTCCATAAGTGACAAAACCCTTGGCCTTTAGCACTAGATTTGAAAATTGGTTTATGTCTCTCGTCATATGCTTTGAACAACCACTACCAAGATAGCATATATTGCATGTGGTCTTCAAGCATACCTATAAAAAAAATTAGGTTTTATTAGGTACCCAAGTTTCTTTGGGTAATTCATAATTAGTACCTTTTGAAGAAGGGAAAAACACAAGAGGGGGGGGGGGGGGGGGGGGGAGGGGGTTGAATTGGGGTCTTAAAATTCAATGGAAAGAACATGTTTATTTTTATCCTGGTTTGTATGAACTCAAACTACTCCAGTCCACCCACCAAGGTGATTTCGCCCTCTCCAACGAGGTCTTAATCCACTAATCAATCTTGATTACAAATCTACTTTGAAAACTTCCAAAGTCTTCTTGAGTCCAAAACCACAACCCAGTTTTCTCAAGGAAATGCACTAAAAAATAATTGAATAAATGTGTACAATAGTGTTTCTAATAAAACAGTATCACTAACAGTGATGTTTTACACAGTTTGAATATGAGCGTTTAAGGATGAAGGATGATTATTGCGTTACTGTACTTTCGCGTGAATTCTTCTTTTTGTGCACAGTAGTTCATCACATGAAATCTTCTAGGCGTTTTCTTTATATAGGCCATGCAACAGTGACATAAGAAGATGCTTTTGGTATGTACATAACACGAGTTAATGAACTTTCCAAACTAGGAGATCCTTGTCTGTTTGTAGCCGTTACTTTTGATATTGCATTGATAAATTGTAACACTTCAGAACTTCTCACATCAGAGGGTGAATGTTACCGCTGAGAGTCCTTTACCGCTTGTATCAGAACTTTACATATTAGAGTATCAGAGATCCTATTTTACAACGCTGGTGCATTCAAAATTTGTAATAGAACTTCTTCATGTAAGCATGTCACATATATTTGCTTCTGAGAAGGATGTGTCTGATTCTATCATAGTACTCCCATCGTCTATGCTCGCATAATCAGAACTTCTAGTGATGTTCTGGCAGATCGCCTATGCTCCTTACATCAGAACATCTTTTTCACATCAGAACTTCCTGCATGTAAAGATAATTTTATTAGCAAGCATATTTGTTTTTTATATCTATATATATCATGTGTTTGTTATCATCAAAACTCTTGCAAGGATGTAGAACCAAATTATGTTCTAACAATCTCCCCCTTTTTGGTGATGACAAAAACTTGTATATTTTGATGGAATATAAAGAACAAAGAGTATAAAGAACAAAGAATAAAAACTCCCCCTGAGTAGAATACTCAGATAATGAGAAAATAAAGTACGTCCCTGAAGATCTTCCGATAACGCAGATTTGCTTCTGATAGGAGTCAAAATATCACTGATTCTCCCCATTTTTGTCAAAAATCAAAAAGTAGGAAGTTGCTTGAGAAGGTGTGACATCCTCTTTTGGATTCAATTGAGATTCTTTAGAGAGCTTCTGATGTTGTATTCTCATTCCCGTTCCCAATAGTTCCAGAGCTAATAACTTTTTCTTTTTGATTGCCTCTGAAACCCGCGAATCCTCCAAAATTAACTTCCAAGCTTTGGAACATATGCTTTCTTCCCGTCATGTGTAGAGAGCATCCAGAATCCAGGTGTTAAGACTGGTGTTTCAACCTTGCTATTAAAAATATCTGCAACATAGATGATTTTTTCTTTTGGTACCCATATCTTTTTGGGTCCATGACTGTTAGAGTTTCCAAAATTCTATTTGAATTTTGGTTTAGCAGAAAATGCTTTACTGGTATATTTTATATCATGTGTTTGCCCAGTAGTGAAGTGAGAATAAAGAGGAGTGCGTTTAATAACCATATCCTTAACTTTCTTAGGTTTGGATACTTTACCTTTGTATCCTAACCTTTTTCTTCCATTTCTGCTAACTCCATAGATCATAGAAGCCATCTTTCTTCTATCTATGTTTTTAGCAAGAAACTTCTGAAAACTGTGATCATATTCCTTTATGATTGTATCAGGGTTACTAGGAACTTCTGAGACAGTTTCCTTCTGAGTATATTGTAAATCATTTTCAAGTTTTAAAATTTTTTCTTTCAACTTAGAGTTTTCTAGTCTCAGATTTTTAGTTTCTTCAGAGTCAGAAACTAGATCCTTTTTCAGGTTCTTGTTTATGACTCGAAGCTTTTGATACCTTTCTAGAATTTCTGACAAACTCTCCTCTAATTAAGATCTATAAAAGTTAGAAAATACCTCTTTTGACTCTGAGTTTGATTCTGATTCTGATTTTGATTCTAATTTAGAGGATTTGGAGACATCTGATAAGTTGTCCGTTTGAGCTATATTGGATCGTTCATCTTCTGATTCTGTTCCATCTTCAGAAGATTCAGAGTCATCCCACATTGCCATAAGACTTTTCTTCTTCTCCTTAACGAACTTCTTTTTAGGATTCTTCTTCTGAAGCCTTGGACATTCGCTTTTGTAGTGCCCTTATTCATTGCACTCGTAGCAGACAATGTCTCTATTTCTTGACTTTCTATACTCAGAAGATGGTTCATATTTTCTATATCCAGACGATGATTCCGCTGATAAATTCCGCTGGGGATGAATTACCGTTGCTGGCGATACTAAATCCTGTTGGGGATTGAATCCTTGTTTGTGAAAGAAAACAACTCCGCTGGGGATGATTTTTCAATTGCGACTTCACTGGGGATAACCTTTTAGGCTCTATTGGGGACAATCTTCCAAAGTCTACTGGGGATGCTTCTCCAAACTCCACTGGGGAAGCTTTTTCAGACTGCGCTGGGAAAAATTTTCAAACTCCACTGGGGATATTTTGTACTCCGCCAGGGATAATAAGACTTTTCAGTGCTGATGGTAGATAAACTCTGCTTGGGGAGAATATTATTGATTCATTTACAGTTGCGAGTCTCAACTGGGGAGAGTTAACACTACTGTCTTTTTCTTACTCTGCGGGGAGTGAATGCTACTGGGATGCGTACTGAGGATATGACGATGGCTTGCATCGAGACTTTTCTGCCCCTGTACCTGCGGAAGAAGGTGCCTATGGAGGCCTTGTGGATCGAGTATTATCCAACCTATGAGGTGCTTGGTATCTTTCGATCGAAATGACAAGTCTTCTTCTAGTAGGCAAGTGACGAGATGACAGGACATAGTCGTATGCTTTAATCCCTAACTTTTTCCTGGACCGTCTTTTCAGATTTTCAGTCCACCGAGATACCCTTTCTTGCCCAAGCCGCCCTTTCGGGTTTTTGACTTGCCGGGTGCATAAATTTTCTTTTGTGTTTATCCCTAATTTTTTCCCGAACCCTTTTGGTTCATCGGGAAGCCCTTATTTTTGCCTAGGCCAGTCGACCTAGCGGGTCTTTGTTCATGCGCGGTATTTTCTGACTACGTCCACGCTCTCCAAGTGTAGGGAGTTATCACTGTCGGCAGTGTTGTGTTGCCATGATAACAGAAGATGTTTGTCTGATCGTGCAAGATTCGTTGCTGGAATTCATGTCCAATGCCCTAAGCAATTCAGATGGAGATTTGCCCCTGGCTATTTGGCATCTTTGAGAGATTCCTTGAATCTTGACTTGATTGCCCCAGATGATGGACAATGATCATGCCATGCCCCTTGGTTTGAAGTGCTTTTTTCCACTTGAGGTGATCCTTTTTATTGAAAAGGTTTTTGTTCACTAGATATTCGTTGTGTGAATTTCTCTGCTGTTTGGACAAATAATCATATGCAAACAATTGTTATTTCAAGAATGCAAAGCTTATGTCTGTTTTGAAGTTCTTTGAAAATGCAGTTTTCAATAAAACAAGCGAATTTTCGTAAAATGTGATGTCAACTCAGGATTTACAACAAGCCCTACAGGAGTCAGGATACCTTTTGTAACAATATGCTTCTGAGCTAACCCATGCTTCAGCTAGGACTTTTAAGGGTTATAACGTCACCTGGTTCACGGTTCAAGAAACAAAGGATAAAGGCTCAAATTTTATTTGTACCCACCCATTCTTCGTGATGTTCTTCGATCCTAAACTCAGCTAATCATGCATTAGATCCCGTTTAAGTCTTTGCTCTGATATTTCAGTAACGATTCAGATACTGACAATTTATTTTGAACAGGCAGTCATCATTTTTTTTGTTGAGAGTTTGTAGGATCTCTTTCTTTTTTATTTTATTTTCCTTATTTTTTGCCTGAACTGTTTCTTTTTGTGATTACAGTCAGCGGGATGCCCCAATTTTTTGTAAGTCTCCTTTATAGGTTTTGACTTAGTGGGCTTTTATTTCGAAAGATAATGACTGCCTGTCCTTACAGTTATACGGAACCATCACTGTCTCTTGTTTTGGAAGGACTTCTTTGATGCCATTCATTGTGCACCTGAATTAACTGAGAAGAATACCCTGCCCCAGGTTGTGATTAAGGGTTTTAATTTATGAAAAGAAAAAACTCCAACTTCTTTGGCTCAAAGGGGTTGACTAGGGATTAACTTCCTTATAACTCCACTGTTTAGGATTTAAAACAACGCCTGTACCTCGTAAGCAGGGTCTGTTCAAAAGCATACTGTAGAGATTTTGATATCATTTTCGTCATCCTCCCTCTAAAGGCTTACAGTTTTTAGTCGAGAGTTTGGACATCACAAAAAGGAAAGCAATTTAAATATAGTGAATACGAATGGATTGATTCAAAACAGACATATGCAATGCATTGATAAAGTAACAAAGTTTGACATGAATAAATGTTTGAACAATCAAAAGAAAATTACAAATTGAAAATTCTAATGAACAAAAAGTCTTCTCGTCTGGTCTTGTCCCTTCAAATGGTGTGCCTTTGAGGGATGGTAGAAGAACTCAGCCTGACCATCTTATGTGAATTCCAATGCTCCTTCATCAATCAGGTTTTGAATTTTGTACTTCAACTTCCAACAGTCGTCAGTATCATGCCCCGGGCTGTTAGAATGGTATGCACACCTTGCTTCAGGATTATAGTTGGGTGAAGAAGTCTTAGGATTCGGATGAGGTCCTACCAACGTCACCAGATTCAATCTTAACAGGTGTTGCAAAGCTTGGGACAACGGCATGTTGAGCTTGGTAAGCTGCCTCTGATTAACCCGTTGTTTATGGCAAGGTTGTTTTTGGACCCGTGAGATGGTAGCAACTTGCAGAGGTCCATTCTTTACCAACCCAAACCCTTGTCCTCTTTGAGGCTGATAAATGACTTGGTCCCTGGCCTCGGTTGTTTGCTTCATACTGTTGTATCTGTCTTGATGAAGCTGGTTGATAATGGTTCTCAACTCTTCTTGTTCCTGAGCTAAGCCTTGGATAAGAGTCATCTTCCCCAGCATCCGGGTTTTCATGGCACCTACCTCAGCTTGCAATTGTTCCAGCCGTTCGTCCTTATTGTCTTTAGCACTTTTCTTGACCAAGTTCCCGACGAGGAGTGTTTTCAACTCTTCCTGCCCCTTTGAGTCTCTTGAGTATGAAGATCTTGGTTGTCTTGTTGGAGAGCCATTGATAAAATAAACAGCGAGAACATGAGAGACCTTTACTGGGAGACCTGTTATGCAATGATATGTATGATATATGTATGCAATGTTTTCAAGGATCTCACGGGGTAAACAAGAAACTTGTTAAAATTTGAATTTTGCAGCTTTGATTGAAGAAACTTCATGTCGTTAAGAGTCCTTCTTCAAGATTCAAGCTCACCATATCGAGTTGATCATAGACACCGACTCAAATTATCGTGTTTTGATCTCTAGATGACATTGGCTAGAGGAAAATAAATCCCCTTTGCCCCTTGCTAGACGTTTGATTTACCATAACCTGCATCACAAACCTTTGAGATCCTTGAAATGGTTAAGGAAATGTTAAGGAATGATGTTATGATGTGTACGTTATGCGTTTAAGCAAAAGTATGAGGTAATGTAAACAAGTAAATCCGGCAAGAAATCCAAGGTATTGGATAAGGACTGTAAACAAAACCTGCAAGGAACTCAAGTTGTTAGATAACAAACATGTGCAAGTAGTTCAAGTTGAAAGCACACAAGTCACACAATAGCCCTTAAATTTTAGGCTGGCATGGAGTTTAGGTATTACCCTCTTTCAGTTTAGTTGGTTCAACCTGTCCTAGTAATAGTAACCGGGTTCTAGAGGATCTCAATATCACTGACCATCCTCGATCGATCATAATTCCAGTTTAGCAACCTTTTCTTGCAGCCGGAATCATCGCGAGAGTATGGTCTCAATGAGTGTAGCATACTGCTACTTTTCTATGGCCAAGTTGGTTAATTATAGGTTATAAGGTCAGTTGATGCTTAATGACCCCTTAGCAGCCCCATACTCTCCTTGTTCCTCCACAAGGGATATCGATACCAACTAAAGTGTCACACCAACGTAGCTACTACTTCAACCGTATCGGTCTACGACGTACAATTCCCTCACAGTCTATTACTACTTACCTAAAAGGTATCCCCCAGATCCGAGTTAGGATCTATAGTAACTCTGATACAAAGCCCACAAAATAAAGCAAACAAATCAAACAATTGAAAACAATATGATAAACTATTCCTAAGGTACACCCCACTTATCTATCCCCAGCAGAGTCGCCAATTCTGTGATACGGTGGGAAGAATTGACTGTTTTTTTGGAATGCTGGTTTGTGTTTTGCGTTTGTGTTTGCAAAATGTCGCGGTAAGCAAGAGTCGCCACCATATTTTATTTTATCCAACAAGGAAAGGAAAAAAGCACAGAAAAATTCCTTTTTTGAGATATTTCTGTTTACGGGGGATAGATTATAGAAAGGGAAGGTATTAGCACCCTTTCTATCCGTAGTTATCTACGGGCTCTTAGGTACTTGCTCATCATTTTCAAAATTATTTTCTTTGTGTTTGTGGGTTTTGAAAAGTTTGTTTTAACTTCGATTTAACTCTTTCTTCTATCCTCAAGAGTGTAATGAAGTGTTTTTGAAAACTTTGTTTGAAAAGGAGTGTAAGTGCGAAAAATTTGTTTTGTTTTGGATGAGCAAGTATCTAAGAGTTAATCCACCTACTCGAAAAAGGAATTGTTCTATGCTAATTTCCTTTAGACAATGCTATCCCGCTATTAGTGAGTAGGTAGCCCCGCTGTTGGAGTTTGAGGGTCAATTCGAATGAGGGACTTACGGTCACTAAAGCAATGTTAGGACGCCTTAACGGTAACCCTAATGTCTTAGATCATTTGTTTGAGGCAACAATATCCGAGGCAACCGTTTTGAGGCAACTATGATCTTTTAGATAAGAGGGCGACCTCTAAAATACCCTATACTCAATGACCGTGTACGAAGGCAACCAAGTGGGGTGTACCCTAGGAGTGCGCATGTGCGAATGTGTCGTTTTCAGTTACTTTTATCTTTGCACATGTTAAAGGTGATATAATTTGATTTTAAGATTAAGCATTCAGTCTTGTCATGCAAACCCTATTATCAAACATCTAGCAGTTGTAATTAGCATAAATTAAAGTGCGGAAATTAAATTACAAGGCGTCGGGTATTTACATCGCCAAAAGCAACCCTTTGAAAATAAAATAAAGCGGTAAAATAATTAAAAAGTCCTAATTATCTATTACATACCGGAAGCAGATACATCAATTGGATAAAGAAAATAAAGCGCGACGCGAAATTAAATCGGATGCGAGATTAGGGTTTTGACCCTTTTAAAAGAAAATGCTTTTTTTGTTGTTTTTATTTTGAGAAAAGAAATTAAATCCTAAATTAAATACTAAATTAGAAATTAAATAAATAAATTAATAAAAAAGTAATAAATGACATATTTTTGGAGTTTTTGATTATTTAAGAAAGAAGTTAAAATAATTAAATTAGAATTAAAACCTAATGATTTCTAATTAATTTTAAATATTTACAAAAATAAGTTAAAGTTTCCTAGAATTAAAAGCCTAATTAATTAGTTAGTGTTTATTAATAAAAATAAAATTCTGAATTAAAAAAAGTATTTTTGTGATTTTAGATACAAAAGAAAACATGTGATTGGTTAGTAAATTAATTAAGCAAAATAAAATAATTAAATTAAAATAAATAAATATAAGAGAAAGAAGGAATTGGGCCTTTTTTGGAGGGTGCATAAAGTATTTTTGTTGGCCCATTAAGCTGATCCATGTGGACTTTTGTGATCCAGTGCTTGAGTGTTGACTGAGTCCATCATGTTCCATCAAGGCTTGGCCACCAGATCTGGCCATCTGGCCATCTGGCATGTTGATTGGTGAGCGTTTATGGTAGATCTTAGGCTTGAATACGCACTGGATTATCTGAAAACAAATAACATTGAGAAAATAGGGGACCTGGGATTCGAACCCAGGTCCTGAAGGGATATCCAATGCCAAGCTTGCCACCACGCCATGTTATTTCAATTGTAACTATAACACAAATAAATAATAATATAATAAAACAAAATTCAATGGTCAGGAAATAAAAAAAAGCACAATTATTTGAATGGTCCAATGATGGCGTGACACACATTCATCTCCTTCATTGGACCGTTGCTAAAAGGTCCAGAACCTATACCTACGGACAGAGGTCCGTCACTACAAACCAGGTCCATTCCAAAATCTTGCATAGGCCATGAAAATGCATTCTAAGAGCATGGTTGAGTTCGTCTCAACCTGCTGATCACAACCATAGCCATTATCATGGCCAATTTTCCCTGAAACGAAAAAACCCAAAAACACGAACCAAACCCTAGCAATGGTGGTTCTCCATATAAGTCAGATAAATACAATTGGTTATTATGAAAAGCTTGCAAATGATGTGAGGGTCAAGAATATGTCGTTATTTCATTCAATGGATGCAAGAATAGTGATTTTCGATTTCAAGAATATGGAGGATTCGTGGACTACTTACAGTGCACTAGGAGGTTTGAAAACGCGTGGTTTGGATTGGTTTAGCTTGTGAGAATTGCCAGGAAGCGATTGAGACCAATATCAAGCCCTGAAAATGCCTTTAGACCTGATTTCAATCTCCCACTTTTTTGTGATTTTTGCAACTTTCGTTCTGCCTCCACAATTGATTTCCAACCTTGATTCTTGTGTGTTTTGCTTGCTTATGTAATGTACAATACATTAGGGTAGCATTGGTTGTTCAAATCTTACTTTATCAATGCTCTTGAATTTGATTTGATTCTTCCATTAAAACTTTCCAAACTTGGCCTAAATCCAATCTCCTTGTGCATAATGGCCTTGATACGAGTTTGATTGCAAAGCTAGCTGTAATTGGAGCCTGAAATGATCAAGAAATCCATTGGTATCAATGCTTTGGATTTTATTTGATTTAAAATGAATTAATTCAAATAAAAATAAAATAAAATAATAAAAATAAGATATGGACACATGGCTAAAGCTAGAGCACGTGGGAAATAATGAAAACTCAAAACAAGTGAAAAAGAATGGGCCCATTTGGCAAAACTTGAAGTTTTGGGGATAGTTGACTTTTGGCAATTTTGCAAAAAAGTCCAACTTCAACAATGCATAACTTCTTCAATTTTGAACTTTTGGAGGTGTTCTTGGACTTTTTAGAAAGCTTGAGATGTCCTCTAATCAACCATTTTGGTATAATCTCATTTTGATATTCCATTCTCTAGTTAGAAGCTTTGACAAAAAATGTGTTTTTGTTGACTTTTCAAAATGACCTATAATGTCCAAATTCATAACTTCTTGTGAGTGCATTTTTTGATCTTGGGACATGAATATGGATTGTAGGGAATTGCATCCTCTTCAAAGTGTGATTTGGATGGGTCATTTATCAAAAAGTATGAGAAAGGTATGCTTGGTCAAAGTTGAGTTGACTTTTCCTGCAAAACCCTAATTTAGCAACTTTTGAATCTTGATGAATTTTGAGCAATCCTTGATGAATCATGATCAACCCTTGATCAAATGATGAAATATACTTCAAAATGAGGATGTTGGCCCAAAATATTGAAGTTTGACTGTATATAGGTCACAATTGACTTTTGCCCTAGCATAGTCGATTTTTGGACCTTTGAGCAATTGACTAAGCAAACTTCCTATGAAAGGCTTGAAACTTGACATGGATGATCTTGAGAACATATTAGGACATTGGGGAGAACTTTAGGTCATTTGGACTCAAGGATCTTGATGCAACACAAAACCCTAATTTGGGGTAGACTGCCTTAGGAGAGAGCTTGTCTGGTCAATCCTTGAGCAAACTTGAGCAACTTGGAGATTTTTCTTGCAATGTTTTGAGGAATATGGGAGGGAAAATTTTGGGGTACAACAGTTCCATCATAGTGTTTTTCCTCTTTTGATCTTTTTCTGACACGGTTATGTCTTTTCACCCAGATCCAGGTGCTCTGATACCAATTGAAGAAGGAAAAAACAAAAGAAGGGGGGGTTGAATTAGGGTCTTAAAATTCAATGGAAAGAACATGTTTATTTTTATCCTGGTTTGTTTGAACTCAAACTACTCCAGTCCACCCGCCAAGGTGATTTCATCTCTCTCCAACGAGGTCTTAATCCACTAATCAATCCTGATTACAAATCTACTTTGACAACTGCCAAAGTCTTCTTGAGTCCAAAACCACAACCCGGTTTTCTAAAGGAAATGTACTAAAAAATAATTGAATAAATGTGTAAAATAGTGTTTCTAATAAAACAGTATCACTAACAGTGATGTTTTACACAGTTTGAATATGAATGTTTGAGGATGAAGGATGATTGCTACGTTACTTTACTTTCGCGTGAATTCTTCTTTTTGTGCATAGTAGTTCATCACATGAAATCTTCTAGGCGTTTGCTTTATATAGGCCATGCAACAGTGACATAATAAGATGCTTTTGGTATGTTCATAACACGAGTTAATGAACTTTCCAAACCCAGAGATCCTTGTCTGTTTGTAGCCGTTACTTTTGATATTGCATTGATAAATTGTAACGCTTCAAAACTTCTCACATCAGAGGGTGAATGTTACCTTTGCGAGTCCTTTACTGCTTGTGTCAAAACTTTACATATTAGAGTATCAGAGATCCTGTTTTACAGTGCTGGTGCATTCAGAAGTTGTAACAGAACTTCTTCATATAAGTGTGTCACACATATTTGCTTCTGAGAAGGATGTGTCTGATTCTATCATAGTACTCTCATCTTCTATGCTCGCATAATCAGGACTTCTAGTGATGTTCTGGTAGATCATCTATGCTCCTTACATAAGATCATATTTTTCACATCAGAACTTCCTGCATGTAAAGATACTTTTAATAGCGAGCATATTTGTTCTTATATATATATATATATATATATATATATATATATATATATATATATATATATATATATATATATATATATATATATATATATATATATATATATATATATATATATATATATATATATATATATATATATATATATATATATATATATATATATATATATATCATGTGTTTGTTATCATCAAAACTCTTGCGGGGATGTAGAACCAAATTATGTTCTAATACCTTTCTTTACCCACACATAATTCCCACTTGCCACTCTAAAGTTTCTAACATAGCAAGCATTAGGCGTGTGGCCTTTAATACCGCAATAAAAAAAGTTAGGTTCAAAGTTACTTCTATATGTAGAAGGATAAGATTTCTTCTTAGGAAATTTTTTCTTTTTAGGATAATGATGAACCACTTTAGGTTTGTTCACTTTCTCTTTGGATGATTGATCACTAGCCTTAACAAAGATTGTTTTATTAGAACTTGGTTTTGAAAACATTGAATATTCAAGTCCACTTTTATCATTGAAATATCTTTGTTGGCTAAGAACACCTTCCAATCCAATTTTACCCTTTTCATATCTCTCAATAACTCTTTTTAATTGGACAATTTGGAAAGAGAGTGATTCACAATTTTTACATACAAAATTCTGCTTTTGCTCACTAAATTTTTGTTTTTCATCTTTGAGATCTTTTTCCCTAGACTCACATTTTTCTTCTAAAGATGAAATTTGTTTCTTTTGAGATGAAATAGTTATGTACACATTTTTTCATTCATTTAATAGTTCATCTATAGCACCTTGTGCATTATTATTTAAAAGATAAAATTCATTACTAACATCGTCATCTTCACTATCAGAATGGTGTGAGGCCATCAATGCTAGATTTTCACTTTCATCACTATCGGAATCGGACGAAGAATTTATCTCATTATCCTCCCATGCAACATAGGCCTTTTTTTTCTTAAATTCCCTTTTTCCTTTGTAGCCACCTTTCTTGGAGAGTTTCGGACAATCCGTCTTTATATGACCTTTCTTACCACATTCATAACATGTAAGTTCTTGTGTTGATGTAGAAGCTTCCTTTTTCTTGAATTGTTTCTTTCTTTTTGCATGAGAAAAGGATTTGTCATTTCTACCTGTTGTACCCAAAAATTTGCCCTCCCGTATTTCTCAAGACATGTCAAGAATAATCTTCAAGTTGCACAAGTTGGCTCAAGGGTTGGACAGTCAAATCACCTCCTAAGGCAGTCAAGTCAAAATTAGGGTTTTATGTTGCATTAAGGTCCTCATATCCAAATGACCTCAAGTTCTCCCAAATGTCCTAATATGTTCTTAAGTTTATCCATGACAAATTTCAAGCTTTGCAGAGGAAGTTTGGTCAGTGAATTGCTCAAGAAGTCCAAAAATCGACTGTGCTAGGGAAAAAGTCAACTGTGACCCAAATACAGTCAAACCTCAAGATTTTTTTGTCAAATTTCTCATTTTGAAGGATAATTCATCATTTTATAAAGGGTTGATAATGATTCATCAAGGATTGTTCAAGATTCATTAAGATTCAAAAGTTGCTAAATAAGGGTTTTGTAGGAAAAGTCAACTCAACTTTGACCAAGCATAACTTTCTCATACTTTATGGGAAATGACCCATCCAAAGCTCATTTTGAAGAGGATGCAAATTCCTACAATCCATATTCACACACCAAGATTAAGAAATTCTCTCACAAAAAGTAGCTAATTTGGACATTATAGGTCATTTTTGAAAGTCAACAAAAACACCTTTTTTCCAAAGCTTATAACTTGAGCATGGAACATCAAAATGAGATGAGACCAAAAGGTTTGATTAGAGGACATCTCAAGGTTCCTAAAAAGTCCAAGAACACTTCCAAAAGTTCAAAATTGAAGAAGTTATGCATTGTTGAAGTTGGGCATTTTTCCAAATTTGCCAAAAGTCAACTATCCTCAAAACTCCAATTGTTGACAAAAGGGCCCATTTTTTTCCACTTGATGTAGTCTTGTCATGCCACACACGTGTTCCATCTTTAATTTCATGGCTATTCATTTATTTTTCTATTTTATTTAATTTTTATTTGATTTAATTCATTTTAAATCAATATTAAATCAAATAAAATCTAAAAATTGATGTAATAAGATTCTTGTGGTCATTACAACTTGCAAATATCATATGACACTCAATCAAATTCGTGCCAAGTTAAAACATGCACAAAATCTTAGATTTGATGCAAATATGCCAACTTGATAATGGTGATCAAAATCAAATCTTCCATCTTCAATGCATATGGTTTAAGGCCCAAGTTTTGAGCTAACTACATCCTATTATGTGCACACAAGCCACACAAAGCAAGAACACGCACAAGACACTGCTGAAACGGCCATAAGAACTTTGAAAAAAAGCTTGAAAACTTGGAAATCAAAAACAACATTAGAGCTCGATTCAAACAAAAAGCTTGACATAGCTCTCTTCCCTGACATCCCCTGAAGCGATACCAATCAAAACCAAGCCTTCTCATTGCCTAAAACTCGCTGTAAGTCATCACGAACCAAGCTCTGAATATGGAATCCAAATCTCCAATTCTTGCATCTTTTCTTTAAAATCTTGGCATATTTGTGTTTGTTATTTGATTTAGAACGTTTTGGCATTATCCAATTTGATTTTCATAGCCTGTATAATGATGCCCGAATCTAGGTTTTACATGTGTTATTTTTAGGCATTTGAATTACAGGGAAAATTGGACAAAATAATGGTTACATGGATGATCAGGTGAAGGAGACGAGTACAATGGTATTCTTAGTTTTCGTTTCCAGGGCCTAGAGCGAATTTTGGAGACATCCCACGAATCTTCCTGCGGATAAAAATCCGCAGGTAAATAAACAGAGTTATTTTGGATAAGACGACCAGACGTCGCCCTCCCATTGGTCCATTTGAAAATACGCGCTTTATTTTTTTATTCAGGCATAGTTGAGTGTTATCCATATAATATTTGTTGTGTATATTAATAACAAAGAAACAGGCCAGCTCAGTTGGTGGAAGCGTTATTGGAAAACCCTCTGGGACCTGAGTTCGAATCCCAGGTCCCCCAAAACTTTATTTGATTTTTTCTCCAGGTGTTCACATGCATCACTCCAAGCGTGGATTATCATATGCCTCTAGATCTCAGCTGCCAAGTGGCCCACAAGGCAGATCTAATGGTCCAGATTGAAGGTTCACCATGAACCCTGGTCAACATGCGCATATGGAATCACAAAAGTCAAGCAGGCTGGACGAAAATGGGCCTCAAAAATTGCAATTCAAACACCCTCTTTGGGCCCAATACCCCCTGAGTTTGTTCTTTTTTCTTTTCATTATTTTCCTATTTTTATTTTATTATTATTATTATCTTAATTAATTAATTAACCAATTAACTTTTTCATAAAAAATCAGAAACAACAAAAAAATAATATTTTTATTCCATTTGATTTCATTATTTATTTTTTGTAAATAAACATTAATTAATTAATTTAGTTTAATTAGGTATAATTTTAACATATTTTGCAATAAATTAAAATTAATTTAGAATATTAGGTTTTTTTTAATTATTTTTAACCATTTTTATTTTATTGCCTTAATTAAAATAAAAACCCAAAAAATTTTCATTTAATAATTAATTCAATTATTAACTTAGACTAATTTTTAATTCAAAAAATAACAAAAAACATGCTTCTTTAATAAAAAGGGTCAAAACCCTAAGACACTCCGATTTAATTTTCTCGCGCGCGAATTATCTTTGATCCATATTTCAATATTGTAACTGCTTCGGGAATGTAATAGTTTTTAACTTAGGACTTTATTTATTTATTTATCGCTTTTATTTACTTTTCGCAATTTAATTTTAAAAGGGTTGTTTTTGGCGATGTAAATACCCGACGCCTTGTAATAGTTTACATTTAATTTCCGCAATTTAAATTCCGCAACTATACACTGTTAGATGTTTGATAATAGGGAATGCATGACAAGATCAAATGTATGAACTTAAAATCAACATAGCTCACCCATGACATGTACAAAGATAAAATTAACCGAAATAAAACACTCGCACATGCGCAATCTTAGGGTACACCTCACTTGGTTGCCTTCGAAAGTGGTCATTGAGTATAGAAAGTTTTAGAGGTCGCCCTCTTGTCCAAAGATCATAAGTTGCCTCGAAACAGTTGCCTCGGAAAAATGATCTAAGACATTAGGGTTACCGCTAAGGCGTCCTAACATTGCTTTAGTGATCACACGTCCCTTAATCGAATTGACCCTTAAACTCCAACGACGACGCTACCTACTCATCAATAGTGGGATAGCATTCTCTAAAGGACATTTCTACAGATTAATTCTTTTTTCGAGTAGGTAGATGGTTCTTAAGTACTTGCTCTCTCAAAAACAAAAACTTTTCGCACTTACACTCTTTTCAAATAAAAAACTCTTTTCAAACCCACCAACACAAAGAAAAGCAAAATTTTGAAAACACGATGAGCAAGTATCTAAGAGCCCGTGGATAACCACGGATAGAAAGGGTGCTAACACCTTCCCTTTCTATAATCTACCTCCCGAACCCGAGAAACATCTCGAAAAAGGAAATTTTCTATGCTTTTTTCCTTTCCTTGTTGGATAAAATAAAAGACGGTGGCGACTCTTGCTTACCACGACATTTTGCAAAAACAAACGTAAAACGCGAACCAGCATTCCAAAACAGTCAGTTCTTTCCCACCGATCACAGAACTGGCGACTCTGCTGGGGATTTTTTAAGTGAGGTGTACCTTAGGATTAGATCATTGTGTTTTCAATTGTATGCTTTGTATGATTTATCTTTGTAGGCTTGTATCGGAGTTCTATAGATCCTAACCCGGATCTTGGAATACCCTTTAGGTAAGTAGCAATAAACTGTGAGGGAACTGTCTGGCGTAGACTGACACGGTTGAACCAGTAGCTACGTTAGTGTGGCACTTTAGTCTGTACCGACATCCCTTGTGTTGGAACAAGGAGAATATGGGTCTTCTAAGGGGTCATTAAGCACCAACTGACCTTAGAACCTTAAATTGACCAACTTGGCCATAGAACAGTAGCAATATGCTACACTCATTGAGACTAAACTCTCGCGATGATTCCGGCTGCAAGAAAAGGTTGCTAAACTGGAATTATGATCGATTGAGGGTAGTCAGTGATATTGAGATCCTCTAGAACCCGGTTACTATTTTTAGGACAGGTTTAAACCAACTGAACTGAAAGAGGGTAATACCTAAACTCCATGCCAGCCTAAACTTAAGGCTATTTGTGTGACTTGTGTGCCTTCAAACCTGAACTACTTGCACATTCTTGTTATCTGACAACATGAGTTCCTTGCAGGTTTTGTTTACAGTCCTTATCCAATAATTTGGACTTATTGCAGGGTTTACTTACATCACCTCACGCTTTTGCCTTAAAAGCATAACATACACATCATAGCATCATGCCTTAACATTTCCTTAACCATTTCAAGGATCTCAAGGGTCTGTGATGTAGGTTATGGTACATCAGATGTCTAGCAAGGGGCAAAGGGGATTTATTTTCCTCTAGCCAAGGTTGTCTAGAAATCAAAACACGATAACTTGAGTCAGGGGCTATGACCCAATCGATATGGTGAGCTTGACTCTTGACGAAGGACTCTTAATGACATGAAGTTCCTTCAATTAAAGCTACAAGATTCAAATTCTAACAGTTTCTTGTTTACCCCGCGAGATCCTTGAAAACATTGCATACATATATATCATACATATCATTTTATAACAGGTCTTCCAGTACAGGTCTCTCATGTTCTCGCTGTTTATTTCAGCAATGGCTTTCCAACCAGACAACCAAGATCTTCAAACTCAAGAAGCTCAGTTCGGGGACATATTCCTAAACCTATCCAAGGGGCAGGAAGAGTTGAGAACACTCCTCATGGGGAACTTGGTCAAGAAAAGTCCTAAAGACAATAAGGACGAACGGCTGGAACAACTACAAGCTGAGTTCAGTGCCATGAAAACCCAGATGCTGGGGCAGATGGCTCTTATCCAAGGCTTAGCTCAGGAACAAGAAGAGCTGAGAACCATTGTCAACCAGCTTCGTCAAGACAGATACAACGACATGAAACAAATAGTCAAGGACGGGGACCAAGTCATTAATCAACTTCTGAGAAGTCAAAGGTTTGGTTTGACGAAGAATAGACCTCTCCAAGTTGTTACTACCTCACAGGTCCAACAACAACCTTGCCATAAGCAACAGGTTAATCACAGTAAGCCAAATACGCCCAAGAGGCAATTTACCAAGCTCAACATGTCGTTGTCTCAGGCTTTACAACACCTGTTGAGATTGAATCTGGTGACGTTAAGGGACCCTCCTAAGAATCCCAACATATCCTCCCCAAGGTACAATCCTGATGCAAGGTGTGCATACGATTCTAACAGCCCAGGGCATGACACTGACGACTGTTGGAAGTTGAAGTACAAAATTCAAAACCTGATTGATGAAGGAGCATTGGAATTCACACAAGATGGTCAGGCTGAGTTCTTCTACCATCCCTCCAAGGTTCACCATTTGAAGTGATAAGTACTGAGACGAGAAGACTTTTGTTCATTAGGATTTTCAATTTGTAATTTTCTTTTGATTATTCGAACATTTATTCATGTCAAACTTTATTACTTTATCAATGCATTGCATATGTCTGTTTTGAATCAATCCATTCGTATTCACTATATTCAAATTGCTTTCATTTTTTGTGATGATCAACTCTCGAAAAAAATTCTAAGCCTTTAGAGGGAGGATGACGAAAATGATACCAAAATCTCTACAGTATGCTTTTGAATAGACCCCGCTGACGATGTACATGTATTGTTTCAAATCCTAAACAGCGAAGTTATAAGGAAGATAATCCCTAGTCAACCCCTTTGAGCCAAAGAAGTTGGAGTTTTTCGTTTCACAAATTAAAACCCGTAATTATAACCTGGGGCAGGGTAGTTTTCTCAGTTAATCCAGGTGCACAATGAATGGCATCAAAGAAGTCCTTCCGAAACAAAAGACGGTGATGGTTCTGTATAATCGTAAGGACAGACAGTCATTATCTCTCGAAATAAAAACCCATCAAGTCAAAACCTATGAAGGAGACTTACAAAACTGGGGCATCCCGCTGATTGTAATTACAAAATAAACAGTTCAGGCAAAAGACGGGGATAATAAAATCAAAAAGAAAGAGATCCTACAAACTCTCAACAAAATGACTGACTGTTCAAAATAAATTGTCAGCATCCGAACCATCACTGGAATATCAGAGCAAAGACTCAAACGGGATCTAAATGCACGATTAGATGAGTTTAGGATCGAAGAACATCACGAAGAGAGGGTGGGTAGAAATAAATTTTGAGCCTTTTCCTTTGTTTCTTAAACCATGAACCAGGCCACAATATAACCCTTAAAAAGTCCTAGCTGAAGCATGGGTTAGTCCAAAAGCATACTGTTACAAAGGTATCCTGACTCCTGTAGGGCTTGCTGTAAATCCCGAGTTGACATCACATTTTACAAAAAAAATTGCCTATTTTACTGGAAAAATGCATTTTCAAAAATTTCAAAACAGACATAAGCTTTGCATTCTTAAAATAATATTGTTTGCATATGACTATTTGTTCAACAGCAGAGAAATTCGCACGACGATATCTAGTGAACAAAAAAAAAACTTCTCAATAAAAGGATCACCTCAAATGAAAAAAAAACACTTCCAACCAAGGGGCACGACATGATCTTTGTCCATCATCTGGGGCAGTCAAGTTAAGATTCAAAGAATCTCTCAAAGATGCCAGGGGAAAATCTCCATCTGAGTCACTTGGGGCATTAGACCTGGATTTCTGCAATAAATCTTGCATGATCAAACATCTTCTGGTAGTATGGAAACACGACACTACCGACAGTGACAACTCCCTACACTCTGAGAGCGTGGACATAGTCAAAAAAGTACTACGCATAATCAAAGACCCGTTAGGTTGACTGGCCTAGGCAAAAATAAGGGCTTCCCGGCGAACCAAAAGGGTTTGGGCAAAAATAAGGGATGAAAATGAAAAAAATCTGTACATCCGGCAAGTCGAAAACCTGAAAAGGCGGCTTGGGCAAAAAAGGGTATCCCGGTGGACTGAAAATCTGAAAAGACTCCAGCCAAAAATTAGGGATCAAAGCGTATGACTATGTCCCATCACCTCGTCACTTGCCTACCAGAAGAAGACTTGTCATTTTGGCCGAAAGATACCAAGCACCTCATAGGTGGGGATAATACTCGATCCACAGGGCCTCCGCAGGCACCTTCTCCCGCAGAAACAGGGGCAATAAAATTGTCCAAACTGTACAACTGCTCTGCTCACCAGGTACAAAGGTAGATTCAACTGAAGAATATGGCTAAGATACCTTCACTCCCCGCAGAGTAAGACAATAATGATAGCTCTCCCCCAGCTGAGACTTGCAACGAATCAACAATACTCTCCCCAAGCAGAGTTGATCTACCATCAGCACTAGAAAGGCTTGATATCCATGGCAGTCTTAATATTCCCCAATGGAGTATAAGAATGTTCCCTAGCAGAATACAAGATACCTCTAGCGGAGTCAATTTTCCCAACACGGTCTAAAAAGCTCCCCCAACAAAGTTGAATCATCATCCCTAGTAGACTCTGGAAGCTTATCCCCTGCAGAGCACAAATAGATCATCCCCAGCCAAATTCAGAGGAGTATCCCCACAAGAGTCTAACAGGATTATCCCTAGCAAGTTGCAACTGAAAGATCATCCTCAGCAAAGTTCTTTCCTTTCGCAAGCAGGAATTCAATCCTCAACAAATTTGATATCACCAGCAACGCTAATCCATCCCCAGCAGAGTTTATCGTTGAAATCCCCAATGGAACTTATCAGCGGAATCCCCAGCGGAGTTTATCGTTAAAATCCTCAGCAGAGCATCTCTTCCCCACAGAGTAATTCCCCTCGGAGTAATCTCTTCATCAGTTTATTCCCCAACGGAGTTATACTCTCCTGTAAGTTTATCATCTTCGTTCATCATCCCCAGTGGAAACGAAGAATCCAACTATATTCTCCAGCAGCTCCGAGATTTATTTTCCCCAGCTAAAACATTATATCCCCATACATCATGATACATGCATATACGCATCATACAAATACAATCTCATTTATTTTGAGAGCATCATTGCCTGATCCAATATCATGCATTGCATATGACTGACCTTTACCTTTCAAAACAGATACAATTAAAGTTCTCAGTGACGTCGAAGACCTGACCAGTTCTTAAATCTCAATTGAATTATCCTCGGTTGAATTTCAGATAAGGTTCTAAATCTCGACGGTTCCTCCGTCATAGTGTGGACAAGTTCTATAACCTCAGCGATATACTACGTTGAACACGAGACAGTTCCTAGATCTTGATGAAGATGTTTCCCTATGTCATAGTATGGATGAGTACTATAACCTCGACAGTATACTACGTTGAGCATGAGTCAGTTCCTAGATCTTGATGTTTTCCTCCGTCATAGTGTGGACAAGTTCTATAACCTCAGCGGTATACTACGTTGAGCATGAGACAGTTCCTAGATCTTGATGAAGATGTTTCCCTACGTCATAGTGTAGATGAGTACTATAACCTCGACGGTATACTACGTTGAGCACAAGTCCGTTCCTAGATCTTGATGTTTTTCCTCCGTCATAGTGTGGACAAGTTCTATAACCTCGACGGTATACTACGTTGAGCACGAGAAAATACCTAGATCTTGATGAATATTTTTCCCTACGTCATAGTGTGGACGAGTACTATAACCTCGACGGTATACTATGTTGAGCACGAGTCAGCTCCTAGATCTTGATGTTTTTCCTCCGTCATAGTGTGGACAAGTTCTATAACCTCGACGGTATACTACGTTGAGCACGAGACAGTTCCTAGATCTTGATGAAGATGTTTCCCTACGTCATAGTGTGGATGAGTACTATAACCTCGACGGTATACTACGTTGAGCACGAGTCAGTTCCTAGATCTTGATGTTTTTCCTCCGTCACAGTGTGAACAAGTGCTATAACCTCAACGGTATGCTACGTTGAGTACGAGTCGGTTCCTAGATCTTGATGAAGATTACCCCCCCCAGTTGAATTATGGATAGGTTCTTAAGACTCAGCCGAGGCATTCTCTCAGTTGAAGTACAAGCAAGGTTCCTAAATCTTAACAAAGGTTAGACTCCCCCAGCGAAATCTTTTACAACAACAAGTGTGCAAGTTCTCGCTAAGGAATCTCTTATGCGATCAACACTCCTACAGATGGCATCTGTAATCCCATCCTCCTACCAGCAATCTCCAAATGGCATCTGTAAGCCCATTCCCGACATCACAATGTTGATACCACACCATGCGAGTGCAAATTTCAGGGCACTCTAGTGTTCAATTATCTTCCACCTTCGGATCACGAAAGGCTCGAAAGCCAATCTATATCCTCAGGTTTTAGAAAATTGAACAGGGGCAACTATTGTACCCAAAAATTTTCCCTCCCATATTTCTCAAGACATGTCAAGAATAATCTTCAAGTTGCTCAAGTTGGCTCAAGGGTTGGACAGTCAAATCACCTCCTAAGGCAGTCAAGTCAAAATTAGGGTTTTGTGTTGCATTAAGGTCCTCATATCCAAATGACCTCAAGTTCTCCCCAATGTCCTAATATGTTCTTAAGTTCATCCATGACAAATTTCAAGCCTTGCAGAGGAAGTTTGGTCAGTCAATTGCTCAAGAAGTCCAAAAATCGACTGTGCTAGGGCAAAAGTCAACTGTGACCCAAATACAGTCAAACCTCAAGTTTTTTGTCAACATTCTCATTTTGAAGGATAATTAATCATTTGATCAAGGGTTGATCATGATTCATCAAGGATTGTTCAAGATTCATCAAGATTCAAAAGTTGCTAAATTAGGGTTTTGTAGGAAAAGTCAACTCAACTTTGACCAAGCATAACTTTCTAATACTTTATGAGAAATGACCCATCCAAAGCTCATTTTGAAGATGATGCAATGTCCTAAAATCCATCTTCACACCCCAAGATCAAGAAATGCTCTCACAAAAAGTTGCTAATTTGGACATTATAGGTCATTTTTGAAAGTCAACACAAACACCTTTTTTGCCAAAGCTTATAACTTGAGCATGGAATATCAAAATGCGATGAGACCAAAAGGGTTGATTAGAGCACATCTCAAGGTTCCTAAAAAGTCAAATAACACTTCCAAAAGTTCAAAATTGAAGAAGTTATGCATTGTTGAAGTTGAGCATTTTTCCAAATTTGCCAAAAGTCAACTATCCTCAAAACTCCAATTGTTGACAAAGGGTCCACTTTTTCCACTTGATATAGTCTTTTCATGCCACACACGTGTTCCATATTTAATTTCATGGACATTCATTTATTTTTCTATTTTATTTAATTTTTATTTGATTTAATTCATTTTAAATCAATATTAAATCAAATAAAATCTAAAAATTGATGTAATAAGATTCTTGTGGTCATTACAACTTGCAAATATCATATGACACTCAATCAAATTCGTTCCAAGTTAAAACATGCACAAAATCTCAGATTTGATGCAAATATGGCAACTTGATAATGGTGATCAAAATCAAATCTTCCATCTTCAATGCATATGGTTTAAGACCCAAGTTTTGACCTAAATACATCCTATTTTGTTCACACAAGCCACACAAAGCAAGAACACGCACAAGACACTACTGAAATGGCTAGAAGAACTTTAAAAAAAATCTTGAAAACTTGGAAATCAAAAACAACATCAGAGCTCGATTCAAACAAAAAGCTTGACATAGCTCTCTTCCCTGACATCCCCTGAAGCGATACCAATAAAAACCAAGCCTTCTCATTTCCTAAAACTCGCTGTAAGTCATCACGAACCAAGCTCTGAACATGGAATCCAAATCTCCAATTCTTGCATCTTTTCTTTAAAATCTTGGCATATTTGTGTTTGTAATTTGATTTAGAACGTTTTGGTATTATCCAATTTGATTTTCATAGCCTGTATAACGATGCCCGAATCTAGGGTTTACATGTGTTGTTTTTAGGCATTTGAATTACAGGGAAAATTGGACCAAATAATGGTTACAGGGATGATCAGGTGAAGGAGACAAGTACAATGGTATTCATAGTTTTCGTTTCCAGGGCCTAGAGCGAATTTTGGAGACATCCCACGAATCTTCCTGCGGATAAAAATCCGCAGGTAAATAACCAGAGTTATTTTGGAGAAGACGACCAGATGTCGCCCTCCCATTGGTCCATTTGAAAATACGCGTTTTTTTTTATTCAGGCATAGTTGAGTGTTATCCATATAATATTTTTTGTGTATATTAATAACAAAGAAACAGGCCAGCTCAGTTGGTGGAAGCGCTATTGGAAAACCCTCTGGGACCTGGGTTCGAATCCCAGGTCCCCCAAAACTTTATTTGATTTTTTCTCCAGGTGTTCACATGCAGCACTCCAAGCGTGGATTATCATATGCCTCTAGATCTCAACTGCCAAGTGGCCCACAAGGCAGATCCAATGGTCCAGATTGAAGGTTCACCATGAACCCTGGTCAACATGCGCCTATGGAATCACAAAAGTCAAGCAGGCTGGACGAAAATGGGCCTCAAAAATTGCAATTCAAACACCTTTTTTGGGCCCAATACCCCCTGAGTTTGTTATTTTTTTTCTTTTCATTATTTTCCTATTTTTATTTTATTATTATTATTATCTTAATTAATTAATTAACCAATTAACTTTTTCATAAAAAATCAGAAACAACAAAAAAATAATATTTTTATTCCATTTGATTTCATTATTTATTTTTTGTAAATAAACATTAATTAATTAATTTAGTTTAATTAGGTATAATTTTAACATATTTTGCAATAAATTAAAATTAATTTAGAATATTAGGTTTTTTTTATTATTTTTAACCATTTTTATTTTATTGCCTTACAAACGAAGCCATGATTGTGTATTACTCCGATGCGTAGACAAAGCTGAAGCAGAATTGATCATGACTGAGATACACAACGGCACATTTGGCACTCACTTGAGAGGGCATACAATGGCTAAGAAGATCCTAAGGGCAGGCTATTACTGGTCTACCATGGAAGCTGACTGCCATCAACATTCCCGTACTTGCCACAATTGTCAAGTCTACGCTGACAAAGTTCATATCCCTCCGGTTCCTCTCAACGTCCTGACTGCTCCTTGGCCATTTGCAATGTGGGGCATTGACATGATTGGAGAGATCAAGCCCACGGCTTCCAACGGACATCGCTTCATCCTGGTTGCCATTGACTATTTCACCAAATGGGTCGAAGCAGCTTCCTTCGCCTCTGTTACTAAAAATGTGGTTGCCCGCTTCATTAAGCAAAATCTCATATGCCGGTATGGTGTTCCAGACAGGATCATCACAGACAACGGTACAAACCTGAATAACACAATGATCACTGCTTTGTGCGACCAGTTCAAGATTTATCATCATAATTCATCTCCCTATCGGCCAAAGATGAACGGTGCTGTTGAAGCTGCGAACAAAAACATTAAGAAGATCATTCAGAAAATGACAGTCACTTACAAAGACTGGCATGAGATGTTACCGTTTGCTCTACATGGATACCGTACGATGGCACATACTTCAACAGGGGCAACCCCATTTTCATTGGTATATGGCATGGAAGTTGTCCTGCCTATGGAAGTTCAGATTCCTTCTCTAAGGATTATGAAGGATGCAGGTTTGAATGAAGATGATTGGATACAAACCCGACTTGATCAACTCAATTTGATTGACGAGAAGCGACTCGCTGCTATATGCCATGGTCAGACGTATCAAAAACGGATGATCAAGGCCTTCAATAAGAAAGTCAGACGTCAAGTGTATCAAGTCGGAGATCTCGTAATCAAGCGGATTATCTTTCCGCAAAGTGATCCCAGGGGCAAATGGACTCCTACATACGAAGGACCATTTGTGATCAAGAGCATATTTTCTGGTGGTGCAATGATTCTGACCACCATGGACGGTGACGATTTGCCGCACCCTGCGAACGCAGACATAGTCAAAAGATACTACGCATAAAATAACCCGACAAGTCGAAAACCCGAAAGGGCGGCTTGGGAAAAAATGGGCATCCCAGTGAACCGAAAACTCGAAAGGGCGGTTCAGGCAAAAATTAGGGATAAAAACAAAAAAAAATCTGTACACCCGGCAAGTTGAAAACCCGAAAGGGCGGCTTGGGCAAAAAGGGGTTTCCCGGTGGATCGAAAACCCGAAAGGGCGATCCAGGCAAACGTTAGGGAATTAAAGCGTATGATTATGTCTCGTCGGATCACTTCAAAGACAATCTCTTCGTCAACCAGTTCCAAGTTTCTGATCAATCCAGTCATCGGCAAACGAAGCACTGAATGGACAGATATTCAGAGTTGTGAAGGCTATAGCGGAATGGAATCCCATGGAATTATTTCACATAGCCATCCTTATTTTGTATAAATCTCTCAATATTTACGACGAAATCCTCTTACTAGGATGTTTGTCTCCTTTGTACAAATATACTCATAGAAAGTTAATACAAATACTTTTCCCATAAATTTGTGTCATTTCCTTCTTCTTTTCTCTTGTACTATTTGTTTTATTTTGAGAAACGTCCAATGTTTTGTTAAATAGGCATATGCATTTGAACATAATCATTTCCTTATGAATCAAGAAAAAGGATTACTGATAGGTTGAAGGTACAGTTGAATATCTTGATACCCTTTCAAAGGAAACCCCCAGGAGATTTGGAATCCATATCCCCAGCAAGTCTTGAAGCTTATCCCCAGCAGATTCTGGAAGCTTATCCCCTGCAGAGTACAGACGTCTCTCCCGAGCTTTATTCAAAGTTATTCCTCATGAGGACTTATAACTGGGTTATCCTCAGCTTATTGCCACAGAAGATCGCACTCGGCAAAGTTCTTCCTATCCCCAGCGGAGTTCATCAGAGTTCCCCAACATGACTTATCAATACAATCCCCAGAAGAGTCTATCTTTGTTATCCCCAGCCAAAGAATCCTCCAGTACTCAATTCCCCTCAGAGTTTAAGTTTCAGTATCCCCAGCAGAACTAAAACTTCAAACTATCAATCCCCAGCGAAGCAAAGACTAGTGAACCTTTTCCCCACAGAAATGCTTCTCACTAGACTAGAGATTCTCAGTCTTATCTCCCCAGTTTAAGTCTACCAGGTTCTAAAATCCCCAGTAAAAATCATCAGAAATTCTTTTACCCTGCAAGTCACCAAGGAAATTCCAAGTCCCCGCAAGTGGTTCTAAGGCCCCTCGACGTTTGAAGGACTGGTATTCCCCAAGCAAATTTGAAGACTTTCAGTTTTCAGTTCCTCATGGTATATTCAAAGATTCTCCAGTGAAGGTCTCCTCAAGACAGGAATTCCCCAGAAGATTGGTATACAACCCAATCTCCTTATTCCCCAGCAACAACCAGGAATTATTCTTTCCGGCAGCAGTCAAGATGCTTTTATCTTCAGCCATCTCGGATTCATCTATCCTTCGCAAGACAGCTCTCCAGCTTACATGCGCATCCATTTACATTCATATCATATAACATACATTGTATCATGCATCATGACATTGCATATAATTAACCCTTTGCCTTTGCAAGTAAGATCAGTCGACAGACAAAAATCATTATCTTCCGAGAATCTTTCCAGGAATAGTTCAGATGTGACCCAGACATGTCAACATTCTAATGCTTATTCCAGGTTCATCCAGATGCAGTTTTTACACGAGCTCATCATCAGGAAACCCTACACCGGTTCCTCCTCCACCCTCAAGATTTCTGAAAACAGTTCACGGGTTCTCCAAGTAACGGATGTTAACCTATCGCTTGTTCAGTTTCTTCTCAAGACTTCTGAAAACAGTTTACGGACGCTTCCCAACTATGGATGTTGCTCTATTGCTTATTCAACTTCAAGATTTCTGAAAACAGTTTATGGGTTCTCCAAGTAACGGATATTAACCTATTGCTTGTTCGGTTTCTTCTCAAAACTTCTGAAAACAGTTTATGGATTCTTCCCCACAACAGATGTTAATCTATCAACTTATTCAAATGCAACTTGTGAAAACAGTTTACAGACGCTTCCCAACAACGGATGTTGCTCTATTGCTTATTCAACTTCAAGACTTCTGAAAATAGTTTACGGATTCTTCCCAACAACGGATGTTAATCTATCGCTTGTTCAGACTCTTTTCAACCTCTGAAAACAGTTTACGGATGCCTCCAGATACATATGTCAATCTATTGCTTGTTCGGAACCCCAATTCAGATGTGGTTCAAAACATGGACACCTTTCTGATATTAATTCCAGATGGCATCTTTTAGCCCATCCCCGACAAGTTTCTGCCACTCCTCCCGATGGCATCGTTAAGCCCATCTCCAAATGGCATCTCTAAGCCCATTCCCGCATCCATTACTTTGGCGAGTGCAAATTTAAGGGCACTCTAGTGTCCAATCTCCTTTTACCCTCGGGTCACGAAAGGCAAACTTGCCAATCTAACTCTTCAGGTTCAAGAAGATTGAACAGGGGCAACTGTTGTACCCCAAAATTTTCCCTCCCTTTTTCTCATATGATTTCTCATCACAAAGCCCTTGAAGGTCAAGATCCAGTTAGGTTTTCATCTGCTCAAGACTTCTCCTTGCACTGTTGACCCAAATTAGGGTTTGTGTTTGCACAAAGATGTTTTGACCTAAAATGCCTAAGATGACTTTCATGCTTCATATTGGACTCCCAGGTTTATCCATACCAAGTTTCAAGTCTTGATTCCAAGTTTTGCCCAGTCAATTGGACAATTGACCTAGAAACCAACTGTATTGGAGAAAAAGTCAACTGTGGCCAATTGACAGTCAAATCTCATGAAAGTTGACCCACATCAACATTATAAACTCACATGGACCATTTGATCAAATTTGGATCACAATTCCACAAGAAATTTGATCAGATCATCAAAAGGGCAAAATGGTCATTTTTAGGGTTTTGACTGCACAAAGGCAATTTTTGACCGTTTGACCTAGACAATGGCAAACCAAGCTCACATATGGACTCAAGGACCCCATGGAATTGTCTTGACATGTTCAACAAGTTCAAAAGATCCCAAATGCACAAGATTGACAGTTGAATTTCCCAGTCAATTGATCAATTTTGACTGTATACTGAAAAGTCAAACTTTGACTTTTTGGTCAAAATCAAGAGTCAAGATTCATTTTTCATCAAAACATGCCAAATCATGAAACTTATTCATCAAGAAATCAATAATTGCAAATTAGGGTTTGAAATGAAGATTTTTCATAACTTAGAATTTTTCTAAGTTATGAAAAACCCTAATTTTTTTCTAACTTTGCCCCACTTTCTCACCAAGATTCATTTGGATTCAAGCAAACGTCAAAACATGAAAGTTGTAGCCTATTGCATAATCTAAAACTTTGATTCACAAAGTTTTCCCAAAAGAAGCTTGTATCTCAAGTTACAATTTTTGTAACAAGGGTACTAAACCATTCTTAACTTAGAGAAAATTTGACCTATTTTAGGCAAGGTTTTTACCTAACTTCAATACCATTTTTCACATACTTCCACTTGGAATTTCAATTTGCATTTCAAAGATGGATTGTAGTACACATTCCAAGCTTTCCAAAATGTCCAAGAACTCATCAAACAACCTCATGGTTAGGGAGAATCGAATTTTGCAATATGGGAAAAACTCACTTTTGTTATGACCAATTTCCATGTTCATACACATAGGCAATTTTCAAATCAGCATGCATTCCTTGATTACAGGCCCTAAATCTCTTTTACACTCATAAATTTAATGCAAACTCTTTGTGCCAAGACCATATTCTTTGTGCTCAAGCATTGCATAGTGGTTTAATCCCAAAATAGATAAAGCATTTTATCCATTTTGGAAAAGTTTCACTTTATGTCAATATGCAAATCCAAGAAGTACAGATCAAATCTCTTTGGCACAAGTTTATGGACTAATTGCACTGATCAATGCCAAGGTTTTCAGCACATTAGGGGGGCCTCTACCTGTCTAAAAACCAACTTGACCTTTTCTTGCTTAAGTGTGAAGAAACATTGCACTTTGGACACCAACTCTCATCTCAGCACAAACAAGCTTAAGCAAACTTGTCAAACATTTTCTAATCATCAAACCCAAGCTAGAACACGAGCAAACCAAGTCCCAAACACTCCCATTCACGAAATCACCATTGAACTGCACAAAAACAGGGCTTGCTGCAGATTGAATCCCACAACTCATTTCCATCGTGCATTCTTGCCCAAACCAGTTCAAACACCTCCCTACCATCAATCCAAACTATCCAAAGCATTAGAAGTGGACTGTAACTCCTATATTCAGTTTGGCCATTTTCATTTTTCTGATTTGCAGGTGGAGTTCTACAACTCGATTAAGCTAGTTTCAAAGCAAAGTAAAACTTGGAATAGCATCCCTGGACATCAAGGAAGCTGTACCAATCATCACCTTGCTCTGAAAGTACCTCCATCATCAGATATAACTTCAACTGAACATGTATCTTCTTGAACTTCTATCTCCCAATGTAGGCATCATTAGCTCTAAGTTTGTGAATAAGAAGTGTTCTACTCATGCCCCTGAAACTGTACATACTTTTACTTTCCATTTATTTTGCCTGAGCTATGAGAATTTAGGGTTTGAATGTTGATAAAAAGTTAGGTTAGGATTTGGGAATGATAAAATTCTCTCTCATTTCTGAGAGTTAGGAGGAGTTCTTTACATATTCAGAATCGTGATTCAATGCTTAACATTTTTGGTGTTGTAAGTTTGTGCAAAAAATCAAGGAATCCAGATGTTTGAATCAGTGTACAGGCGCGCGTTTTTTTGAACAATTTCTGGCTGGAGGTTGAAGAAAGGCTTGGTGGGCTGGGCCTGTTGTGCTATTTCTCTTCACACCCTATTTTTACTTTGACACCCCTAGGCCCATTTGGTTTATTTTTATGATTTTTTGACTTTTGTTTTTTATTCCTGACTTATTTATTTTTCCTCATGATATTAAAAATATAAAAATAATTTTTTAAACCATTTTTGAATTTTTTAGGTATTTATTTGTTTAGATTAGTTATTTGTACATAAATAAATAAATAAACACTTTTTACTTAAAATACTAAAAAAGTAATGTAAACACATTTTATTTTCATTTGTGTTTTATTTTATCTTCTGAAAATATTTTATATAAAATATACTTTTTTTATAAATATTAAATATTATTATTTGTGTATATATAATACATATTTAGAAAATAATACAATATATATTTAGGTTAAAATACAAAAATACCTTCATTTTTATTTTATTAATATTTGACCTCAAAAAAATACTTTTTTTTATAAATATACTTCATTTTATTTTATTTTTTGTATATAATTATTAAATATTGTACATATTAAATAGTTAATATATTTACTTAATAAAATTAGGGTTTTACCCTTAAAACACAAAAACTCCAAAAAAGAATACTTTTTATTTTTGTTTATTTGACATAAAAAATACTTTTTTTCATACATATAAAAAACCTTTTTTGCATATTGCATATTTATTTTATTTCTATTTAATTTGTGCAAATTAATTATCTTGTAAATAAATTCCAAATTGATGTAATAGCTAGGTTTAAATTCCTTGTCAAATCCCCCCATTTGAACATTTGTACCCCCCTTCCCATATTGTGTTGTAATAGCTTAGGAACTTTAAATTTCGCACTTTATTGCTTTCTAAATATACCATGTTAGAATTAGGGTTTGTATGCAAATAAAAAGAACAAAAATAGTTTGACCTAATTTCAAGATAATCAAGCATGAAAATGGACAACACATATCACACTTGCACCCCTAGGGTATTCCACTTGTTGCCTTCAATAAATGGGCCATATTGCATGTTAGGTCTCTTTGGGCAAAACAAAAACAATTCAAATGATCATAGTCCCTCGATGACGCTTTCGAAAAGTTGCCTAAAATGATCAAGTCCCTTTCAAGGAAAAATTGCCCAAAGATACTTAACACCATTGCAATTATGGTCTAAACGATGACCCGCGCCCGTCCCTTTCACCTCCTAACACAAGATTGTCCACCAAATACAATGGTGGAACAAAATTTTTAAAAGGGTTAAAACATAGCATAAATCTTTGAGAACTTTAGGGTAGATAGCTCTTAAAGTACTTGTCAACTTGCAAATCAAAAACACTTGCCTATTTTTCAAACCACACTTCACAAACACTTCCAAAACAAACTTTCAAAAACCTTGAAACATCTTTTCAAAAAGACAAAACACCTTTTGTAAAACATTCGAGTAAAGAATTGTTACAAGGGTAGCCTAGACAAGGCATCTTTTTCAAAACATTTTCAAAACCACATACAAAGCACCATTTCAAACAATTGAAAACCAAGGCAAGTTGATCTAAGCAAGTACCTAAGAGCCCATGGATAACCATGGATAAAAAGGGTGCTAATACCTTCCCTTTCTATAATCTACTCCCCGAACCCAAGAAAATATCTCGAAGGTTTTTTGCTGTGCTTTTTAAACCTTTCCTTAGGATAAAATAAAAAGTCGATGGCGACTCTTGCTCAACCGAAACATTTGCGAAAACAAACGCAAAACCATAGTCAGTTCTCCCACCGTATCACAGAACTGGCGACTCTGCTGGGGAGAATTTTAAAAGTGGAGTAACCTTAGGGCTTAGATAACCCTCTTGCATGACTAATTGTTTGATTTGATTGCTTTATATCTTGGCTCTTTTGTTTGGGTTTGCAATCCTACACCCGGATTTGGGGAAACATTCATAGATAGCAATACGTTGTGGAAACTGTGCGGGGAATATCGACACGGTCGAAGCAATAGCTATATTAGTGCGACATATTTGTGAGTACCAGTAACCCTTGAGTTCAATCAAGGAGAGTACGGGGCCGCTGAGTGATGTCACTAAGCACTAATGACCTAGAACCTTACTTGACCATCTTGGCCTTTTATTAGGGGTAGTGAGATGACCGGCTTTGGTGCAGTTCGAAGTTGGTAGATACTCGATATTACACTCATTGAGGGTTGTTTTCTTGGAATATTTTGGTCGCTAGTTAAGTGGCTAAACCAAAACAATGAACGATGAAAACAATCCAATGATATTGAGCTCCTTAGAACCTGGTTACTATTTATAGGACAGGTTTTTAAGCCAACTACACTCAAGAGGGTACTTACCTATGAAACCTCATGCAAGCCTGAAACTAGGGATTGGTGTGATTTGCTTGTACATATGTTTGTGCATACATCATAAACATCATAAAGCATCATATGCATTCACTAACCATTTCAAGGGTTTGGATCTTCATCTTTGTTCTTGTTTTGTAGGTCATGGAAATTCCTCGCAGAAAAACCATCCAAGTCAACCTTGTGAGAATCTCCCCTCAACTCAAGGAGCTCACCTCAAGAATTCTGGAAAGCTCATCCTTCAGTGAAAGACATGGTAGACTGCTCAGCTTAGTCAACACCAACATTGAAGAAGACATGATGAAAGTGCTATTCCAGTTCTTTGACCCTCTTTACCACTGTTTCACTTTCCCTGATTACCAGTTGGTGCCCACTTTGGAGGAGTTTTCTCAACTCCTAAGAATCCCTATCCTTAATCAACTACCCTTCAACGATACGGAAAAGGAACCAAATCCGGAAGATGTTGCTCGAGCATTACATCTACAACCCTCCGACATCAAGGGGCATTGGGAAACCAGAAGCGGCGTCAAAGGATTCTTAGCAAAATTCTTGTTTGAGAAGGCATAAGAATGTTGGAATTCATTGGACCTACAAGCCTTTGAAGAAATTGCGGCACTCCTTATCTATGGGTTGGTCTTGTTCCCAAATTCTGACCAATTGGTAGATGTCAACGCCGTCAAAATCTTCTTGTCCAGAAATCCAATACCAACATTGCTTGGGGACATTCTTCACTCATTCTACACACGAACAATGAGAAAGAGGGGTGTTCTCATGTGCTGTACTCCTCTCCTTGCAAGGTGGTTTATTTCGCACCTTCCACAATCTGTCTTGAAGAATGACCAAGGTTCAAGGTGGTCCCAACGATTGATGACTCTTACTCACTCTGATGTACATTGGTGTTCTCGGTCTAGAGAAAATGTCATCATCGTCGATCGTTGTGGAGAGTTTCCTAATGTTCCTTTACTTGGAATCAGAGGAGGTATCACCTACAACCCTTGCCTAGCTTTGAGGCAATTTGGATATGCACTGAGGGATGGCCCTCATGATATGTTGATTCCTGACCTAGTTTTTGACTTCGACAACGATGCGCAAGGACTTCGCCAAAGATTCATCAGAGCTTGGGGAAGGCCCAACAAGGTTGATAGCAAGACACTGGGACACAAGAACTCCATCCCTCTTGAGCCTTACCTCAAGTGGGTACGAGCCCGAGCCCAGAGTCTAATGATGCCTTATCCTCATGTTCTCCCTGTGATTAAAGTGCCTGTTAGGGAAGGAGAGGTTCCCTACACCATCCTACATCCTGACATGCCTACATCGTGGGAGGAAATGCAGAAGAGCTAGATTCAGCTCAAGGAGGAACATAACACTTTTGAAGCTAGCTTCTACGCCAGTGAGAAGAAGGTTCTAGAGCTTACCCGCCGATTCCATGAGCAAGAGGCCCTCAATACCTACATCGCACCAAAGAGGATGCGCAATGTCTTTTTACCTTGAGAAGTTGTTTTTGTAATATTTGGCCCATGGGCATTTATGTACTAACAAATTTCTTCTTATTAATATGACATGCGTTCTTTTTTTTCTACAACAAGCTTGAATATTCTAAATCCTTGAATGCATTGCATACATAAGCATACCATTCATCATGTGCATAAGCAGGTCTCACGCCAGGTTTCCTTATCTGTCTGCTGTTTATTTCAGTAGGATGGATCTCGAGCAAACAGTCAAAGACCTACAAGCTCAAAATGCACAGTTCCAGCAACTCCTGACGACTTTGGCTAAAGGTCAGGAGGATCTCAAGACCTTGCTGAGGAATAAAGACCCAGTAAAAAAGAAGAAAAAGAGACTCGGGTGGCTACTTTAGGGAGAAGATTTGACGGGGAAGCCAGGAGAGTGCTTGAATTTCCTCCTACTTCTGATGAAGGAACCAGCAAAGGAGGTGGGGCTGCGGTACCTTCCGAGTCCGATGTGGAAGAAGAGGAGGTCGAAGAGGAGGTCGAAGAGGATGAAGACTGCTCTGATCAGCAATACCCTCCAGCTGATGATAAATACAAAGGATTAGAAGACAGGTTGGCCGCCATGGAGCTACAAAGAGTACCGGGTTTGGATTTTGAAGACTTGGGTTTGGTTGCCGGGATTGTGATTCCCCCAAAGTTCAAAGTTCCAGTGTTTGTGAGGTATGATGGGCTGTCCTGTCCAAAAATGCATCTCAGGTCTTACGTGAGAAAGATCCAACCCTATACGGCAGATAAAAACCTGTGGATCCATTTCTTTCAAGACAGCCTTTCGGGGGCTCAACTGGAGTGGTTTTATCAGCTAGAGGGAACCAGCATCCGAAACTGGGAAGACTTGGCCACCGCCTTCTACAAACAATATCAGTACAATTCTGACCTTGCTCCTACTCGTACCCAACTTCAGGGTATGTCACTAGGAACAGGCGAAGGATTCAAAGAATATGCACAAAAATGGAGGGATTTGGCTGGCAGGGTGCAGCCACCTTTAACTGACCGTGAACTTGTTGATATGTTTCTAGGGACCCTATCTGGGCCATTTTTCAATCATCTGATTGGTAACTCTTCCGCGGGGTTTACCGATTTGATCTTAACAGGCGAAAGAATAGAAGATGGCATCAAGTCAGGAAAGATTCAGAAGGGTGTTGCTGCAAGTGTTGAGAAGAAGCCTTTTAAGAAGGAAACGGCTGTGGTATACTCCCAGAGAAGAGCAGGGAAGACTGAACGCCGGCCAACTGTGGGGGCCGTAATGATTTAAAACCCTTCAAGTGAGCAGCCTCGCTATAACCAATCCAGACCAAATCAACAACGGGTAGAACGGCCACAACGGCAGTTCACCCGCATTAATATGACGCCAGTGCAAGTGCTTCCCCATCTGTTAAAGTTGAATCTCGCCACTATCAAAGAGGCACCAAAGAATGTGAATACGTCCTCTCCGCATTATCATCCTAATGCTAAATGCGCCTACCATTCTGACAGTGTTGGGCACGACACCAATGATTGTTGGGAACTCAAGCATAAAATCCAAGACCTGATAGAGGCGAAGGAGGTGGAGTTTGACGCTCCGGAGAAGCCTAATGTGATATCTGCTCCCATGCCGAAGCACGGCCGAAATGTCAATGCCATTGAAGAAGATTTTTATGTTGCTGATGTCAATGATCTGATAACTCCATTGTTAACCATCAAGTTGAATCTGTTAAAGGCCGGGATTTTCCCGGGATTTAAAGAAGACTGCTATTGTTGTTACTCTCTGCCGTTTGATTGTCCGTTACTGAAGAAAGGCATCCAAGGCCTTATGGATAGTCGACAAATTTTGTTTGAAAAAGTTTCTGCTGTTCCAACTCATACTGAAGATGTCTAAATCATAACCATTCACGCCAATCTTTCCAAGGCCGTCAAAAAGCCTGTTAAGATTACACCAGCTACGAAATCTGTTCCTTTGAAGATAACAATGTCGGGGCTTGTCCCCTATGTTTCTGAGAAGTCAATACCATGGAACTATGGCGGTGACGTCTACTACCATGGTATTAAACAAATCGAAATAACTGAAGAAAGTTCGGATGATGAGGAAGCCAGCATTGGAAACATTGCGGGCACGAGCAAAATCACCCGGAGCGGGAGAATATTTTCTCCAGAGATTGCCCCTCCAAGAGCAATCTTTGGACCCTCATCTACCGACAAGGTCATCCCTGCACCAATAAAACTCTCCGCCAGAACCCCATTGATTGAAGATGTTGTTGTTCCCAGTACTGTCCCTCCTACCGCTGCTGATAAAGGTAAGGGAATCCAAGATGAGCTCGTCAGGACGAGGGCTTAACCCTTGGTCATTCCGGAGACCTCCAAGAAAGAAATGGATGAGATCTTGAAGATAATCAAAAGGAGTGATTACGATGTGGTAGAACAGCTGGGGCAAACCCCCTCAAAGATCTCCATGCTGGCACTACTACTTTACTCGGAAGCGCACGCTAAAGCTCTGATAAAATTCCTGAAGGCAGCCCATGTGCCCTAGGAAACCTCTGCAGATCAATTTCAGAATTGCGTGGCCAGCCTTACTGCGGACAATGGATTAGGTTTCTCTGATGCCGACCTAACTCCTAAAGGTAGAAACCACAATGATGCTTTGCACATTTCAGTCGAGTGCCGAGGAACTACTCTCGCACATGTCTTGGTCGACACTGGTTCATCGCTGAATGTACTGCTTAAGAAGGCCTTGGACCGACTAGATTGTGAAGGGTTAGAGTTGAAGCCGAGTGATATCATTGTCAGAGCCTTCGATGGTTCGAAGAGAATGGTCCATGGGGAGGTTGAGATTCCCATCAAGGTAGGCACTGAGGTGTTTAAATCTACTTTCTATGTGATGGACATCCGTCCGTCATACTCTTGCTTGTTGGGTAGGCCTTGGATACACCATGCAGGAGCAGTCACCTCCTCCTTACATCAGATGTTGAAGTATCCTGTCAAGGAAAAGATTATAACCGTCCATGGCGAAGAGGAGTACATGATCAGCCACTTGAATTCCTTCCGGTATGTGGAAGTAGAGGGGGAGTTCATTGAGACGCCTTTCCAGCATTTCGAAGAAGTCCTTCCTGAAATAACAGTAGCAAAGTTGGCAGCTGAAGTACCGAGGCAGATGGCCAGAATGGCATCTCTGGAGGATGCAAGGGCCGCAATAAAGGAGGGGAAGAATTCAGCATGGGGGCAGTTGCCTGATATTCCACATAAGACAGACAAATTTGGATTAGGGTTCACTACCGCGGGCCAGAAAGCTATGCGCCGTTCGAAGATTGAAAGAGCGCCAGTCAAAATTTCTCCCTATGGAATCAACGCTTTGGAGGATGAAGACAAAGAGGGCAACATCGAAGAGTGGATTTACCCGACTGTCAAAGGAGGATTGTGCAACTGGGAGGCAAAAGACTTTGTCCCCATCACTTTTATTCATCAGTAATTTATCTGTCAAACATTTCCTATTCGGTCTGTAATATTTATTTTCAAACAATCCGTACACTATCTTTTCACCTCATGCCTTGCCCGGGGCATGTAGGTCCATTTGTAAGGGTTTTGATTATTTTTCATATCCATATGCCATGTTTAATGATTCATTGGACGTTTTTCATTTGATAAACTGCTTGTGTTCATTTTCTTTCCTTTTGCATTTTTTTGTTTAAGGATGGCTATCCCTTACACACACCCACACTCACAAATGCAGGTACCCATCCACTCCGGATTCCATGGGTGACGATTCTGCTATATCCTTCAATAACTCTGAAGATCTGGTCAATCAAGCCGAGTATGAAGATGACGAAGGTTGTGAAGTACCAGGGGAACTAGCCAGACTTCTACAGCAAGAGGAAAGGGCCATCTTACCGCACGAAGAGTCATTGGAGACTGTCAACTTAGGGACCGAGGAAGACCAGAAGGAGATGCAAGTGGGTGCCAATTTGGAACCAAGTGTCAAGGAACGCCTGATACAGTTGTTGAATGAGTATGTTGAAATCTTCGCTTGGTCTTATGAGGACATGTCGGGTTTAGACACAGACATCGTGGTTCACTGTCTCCCCACAAGAGAGGATTGTCCACCGATCAAGCAAAAAGTCCGCCGAATGAGGCCTGATATGTCTGAAAAGATCAAAGCAGAAGTAATGAAGCAATTCGACGCTGGTTTTCTGGCTGTTACGTCCTATCCTCAATGGGTCGCTAACATCGTGCCAGTATCTAAGAAAGATGGCAAAGTCAGGATGTGTGTGGACTATCGTGATTTGAATAGGGCCAGCCCCAAAGACGATTTCCCACTTCCACACATTGACATTTTGATCGACAATACAGCTCAGCATAAAGTGTTTTCCTTCATGGATGGATTCTCAGGCTACAATCAAATCAAAATGGCCCCCGAGGATATGGAGAAAACAACTTTTGTCACACAATTGGGCACTTTCTGTTACAAGGTGATGCCGTTCGGACTGAAGAACGCTGGGGCAACTTATCAACGCGCCATGGTAGCTTTGTTTCATGATATGATACATCATGAGATCGAAGTTTACGTAGACGATATGATAGCTCGGTCACAAACAGAGGAAGAGCACCTTGAACATCTAGAAAAGCTGTTTGCCAGATTGAAAGAATACAAACTCAGGCTGAATCCAAGTAAGTGCACTTTTGGAGTTAGGTCTGGTAAACTTCTAGGATTCATTGTAAGCAACAAAGGCATTGAAGTCGATCCAGCAAAAGTGAAAGCAATACAAGAGATGCCTGCTCCCCGTACTGAAAAGGAGGTTAGAGGATTCTTGGGGTGCTTGAACTATATTGCCAGATTCATCTCTCATCTAACTTCTACCTGTGAGCCAATTTTCAAACTCTTGAAGAAAGATCAGGTAGTCGAATGGAACGACGATTGCCAAGCTGCTTTTGATAAAATCAAGGAGTATTTGCTAGAACCTCCTATTCTGATGCCACCCGTCGAAGGAAGACCATTGATCATGTATCTGACCGTCTTGGATAACTCAATGGGGTGTGTTTTGGGCCAGCATGACGAGTCTGGTCGAAAAGAGCATGCTATTTATTACCTTAGCAAAAAGTTTACCGACTGTGAGACTCGCTACTCACTGCTCGAGAAAACTTGCTGCGCTTTGGTATGGGCTGCTCGCCGACTAAGGCAGTATATGTTGACTCATACTACCTTGTTGATTTCCAAAATGGATCCTATCAAGTATATCTTCGAAAAGCCCGCCTTATCCGGAAGGATAGCCAGATGGCAAATGATCCTAACTGAGTATGACATCCAGTACACCACCCAAAAAGCTATAAAAGGGAGTGTACTAGCTGACCATCTGGCTCATCAAGCTATCGAAGATTATCAACCCATGAGATTTGACTTCCCAGACGAGGACATCATGAATTTGGACAACATTGAAGGTAACGGACCGTATGACGGACCCGAAAAGGGATCCTGATGGACCCTGTACTTTGATGGTGCTTCAAATGCACTTGGAAACGGTATCGGCGCAATACTCATCTCTCCGGAAGGCTGTCACACACCTTTCACGGCCCGACTTTGCTTCAGCTGCACAAACAACATGGCTGAGTATGAAGCCTGCATCTTTGGTCTCAAGGCTGCTATAGACTTGGGGATCAAATCTTTGATCGTATTTGGGGACTCGGCTTTGGTTATCAGTCAAATCAAAGGAGAGTGGGATACCAAGCATCCTAATCTTATCCCGTACAAAGAACATGTCCTGACATTGTTGCCTCATTTCGAGCAAATTACCTTCAAGCATTTCCCGCGAGAAGAAAATCAGCTAGCAGATGCTCTAGCTACAATGTCCTCCATGTTTAAACTCAACTGGGATAACGAGGCTCCCCAAATCACCATTGAGCGAATGGATGAACCCGCACATTGTCACGAGATTAATACCGAAGAAGTAGTGGAACAACCCTGGTTCCATGAAATCAAAAGGTATCTCGAGACTAGAGATTATCCCGAAGGAGCTTCCGCAAATGACAAGAAGTTTTTAAGGAAATTTGCTGCCAAATTCTTCCTGAGCAACGGCATCCTTTACAAACGAAGCCATGATTGTGTATTACTCTGATGCGTAGACAAAGCTGAAGCAGAATTGATCATGACTGAGATACACAGCGGCACATTTGGCACTCACTTGAGCGGGCATACAATGGCTAAGAAGATCCTAAGGGCAGGCTATTACTGGTCTACCATGGAAGCTGACTGCCATCAACATTCCCGTACTTGCCACAAATGTCAAGTCTACGCTGACAAAGTTCATATCCCTCCGGTTCCTCTCAACGTCCTGACTGCTCCTTGGCCATTTGCAATGTGGGGCATTGACATGATTGGAGAGATCAAGCCCACGGCTTCCAACGGACATCGCTTCATCCTGGTTGCCATTGACTATTTCACCAAATGGTTCAAAGCAGCTTCCTTCGCCTCTGTTACTAAAAATGTGGTTGCCCGCTTCATTAAGAAAAATCTCATATGCCGGTATGGTGTTCAAGATAGGATCATCACAGACAACGGTACAAACCTGAATAACAGAATGATCACTGCTTTGTGCGACCAGTTCAAGATTTATCATCACAATTCATCTCCCTATCGGCCAAAGATGAACGGTGCTGTTGAAGCTGCGAACAAAAACATTAAGAAGATCATTCAGAAAATGACAGTCACTTACAAAGACTGGCATGAGATGTTACCATTTGCTCTACATGGATACCGTACGATGGCACGTACTTCAACAGGGGCAACCCCATTTTCATTGGTATATGGCATGGAAGCTGTTCTGCCTATGGAAGTTCAGATTCCTTCTCTAAGGATTATGAAGGATGCAGGTTTGAATGAAGATGATTGGATGCAGACCCGACTTGATCAACTCAATTTGATTGACAAGAAGCGACTCGCTGCTATATGCCATGGTCAGACGTATCAAAAACGGATGATCAAGGCCTTCAATAAGAAAGTCAGACGTCAAGTGTATCAAGTCGGAGATCTCGTAATCAAGCGGATTATCTTGCCGCAAAGTGATCCCAGGGGCAAATGGACTCCTACATACGAAGGACCATTTGTGATCAAGAGCATATTTTCTGGTGGTGCAATGATTCTGACCACCATGGACGACGACGATTTGCCGCACCCTGCGAACGCAGACATAGTCAAAAGATACTACACATAAAATAACCCGACAAGTCGAAAACCCGAAAGGGCGGCTTGGGCAAAAATGGGCATCCCGGTGAACCGAAAACCCGAAAGGGCGGTTCAGGAAAAAATTAGGGATAAAAACAAAAAAAAAAAAACTGTACACCCGGCAAGTTGAAAACCCAAAAGGGCGGCTTGGGCAAAAAGGGGTTTCCCGGTGGATCGAAAACCCGAAAGGGTGGTCCAGGCAAAAGTTAGGGAATTAAAGCGTATGATTATGTCTCGTCGGATCACTTCAAAGACAATCTCTTCGTCAACCAGTTCCAAGTTTCTGATCAATCCAGTCGTCGGCAAACGAAGCACTGAATGGACAGATATTCAGAGTTGTGAAGGCTATAGCGGAATGGAATCCCATGGAATTATTTCACATAGCCATCCTTATTTTGTATAAATCTCTCAATATTTACGAGGAAATCCTCTTACTAGGATGTTTGTCTCCTTTGTACAAATATACTCATAGAAAGTTAATACAAATACTTTTCCCAGAAATTTGTGTCATTTCCTTCTTCTTTTCTCTTGTACTATTTGTTTTATTTTGAGAAACATCCAATGTTTTGTTAAATAGGCATATGAATTTGAACATAATCATTTCCTTATGAATCAAGAAAAAGGATTACTGATAGGTTGAAGGTACAGTTGAATATCTTGATACCCTTTCAAAGGAAACCCCCAGGAGATTTGGAATCCATATCCCCAATAAGTCTTGAAGCTTATCCCCAGCAGATTCTGGAAGCTTATCCCCTGCAGAGTACGGACGTCTCTCCCGAGCTTTATTCAAAGTTATTCCTCATGAGGACTTATAACTGGGTTATCCTCAGCTTATTGCCACGGAAGATCGCACTCGGCAAATTTCTTCCTATCCCCAGCGGAGTTCATCAGAGTTCCCCAACATGACTTATCAATACAATCCCAAGAAGAGTCTATCTTTGTTATCCCCAGCCAAAGAATCCTCCAGTACTCAATTCCCCTCAGAGTTTAAGTTTCAGTATCCCCAGCAGAACTAAAACTTCAAACTATTAATCCCCAGCGGAGCCAGACTAGTGAACCTTTTCCCCACAGAAATGCTTCTCACTAGACTAGAGATTCTCAGTCTTATCTCCCCAGTTTAAGTCTGCCAGGTTCTAAAATCCCCAGTAAAAATCATCAGAAATTCTTTTACCCTGCAAGTCACCAAGGAAATTCCAAGTCCCCGCAAGTGGTTCTAAGGCCCCTCGACGTTTGAAGGACTGGTATTCCCCAAGCAAATTTGAAGACTTTCAGTTTTCAGTTCCTCATGGTATATTCGAAGATTCTCCAGTGAAGGTCTCCTCAAGAAAGGAATTCCCCAGAAGATTGGTATACAACCCAAGCTCCTTATTCCCCAGCAACAACCAGGAATTATTCTTCCCGGCAGCAGTCAAGATGCTTTTATCTTCAGCCATCTCGGATTCATCTATCCTTCGCAAGACAACTCTCTAGCTTACATGCGCATCCATTTACATTCATATCATATAACAGACATTGTATCATGCATCATGACATTGCATATAATTAACCCTTTGCCTTTGCAGGTAAGATCAGTCGACAGACAAAAATCATTATCTTCCGAGAATCTTTCCAGGAATAGTTCAGATGTGACCCAGACATGTCAACATTCTAATGCTTATTCCAGATTCATCCAGATGCAGTTTTTACACGAGCTCATCATCAGGAAACCCTACACCGGTTCCTCCTCCACCCTTAAGATTTCTGAAAACAGTTCACGGGTTCTCCAAGTAACGAATGTTAACCTATCCCTTGTTCAGTTTCTTCTCAAGACTTCTGAAAAAAGTTTACAGACGCTTCCCAACAACGGATGTTGCTCTATTGCTTATTCAACTTCAATATTTCTGAAAACAGTTTACGGGTTCTCCAAGTAACGGATATTAACCTATCGCTTGTTCGGTTTCTTCTCAAAACTTCTGAAAACAGTTTATGGATTCTTCCCCACAACGGATGTTAATCTATCAACTTATTCAGATGCAACTTGTGAAAACAGTTTACGGACGCTTCCCAACAACGGATGTTGCTCTATTGCTTATTCAACTTCAAGACTTCTGAAAACAGTTTACGGATTCTTCCCAACAACGGATGTTAATCTATCGCTTGTTCAGACTCTTTTCAACCTCTGAAAACAGTTTACGGATGCCTCTAGATACGGATGTCAATCTATTGCTTGTTCGGACCCCCAATTCAGATGTGGTTCAAAACATGGTCACCTTTCTGATATTCATTCCAGATGGCATCTTTAAGCCCATCCCCGACAGATTTCTGCCACTCCTCCCGATGGCATCGTTAAGCCCATCTCCAAATGGCATCTCTAAGCCCATTCCCGCATCCATTACTTTGACGAGTGCAAATTTAAGGGCACTCTAGTGTCCAATCTCCTTTTACCCTCGGGTCACTAAAGGCAAACTTGCCAATCTAACTCTTCAGGTTCAAGAAGATTGAACAGGGGCAACTGTTGTACCCCAAAATTTGCCCTCCCTTTTTCTCATATGATTTCTCATCACAAAGCCCTTGAAGCTCAAGATCCAGTTAGGTTTTCATCTGCTCAAGACTTCTCCTTGCACTGTTGACCCAAATTAGGGTTTGTGTTTGCACAAAGATGTTTTGACCTAAAATGCCTAAGATGACTTTCATGCTTCATATTGGACTCCCAGGTTTATCCATACCAAGTTTCAAGTCTTGATTCCAAGTTTTGCCCAGTCCATTGGACAGTTGACCTAGAAACCAACTATATTGGGGAAAAAGTCAACTGTGGCCAATTGACAGTCAAATCTCATGAAAGTTAACCCACATCAACATTATAAACTCACATGGACCATTTGATCAAATTTGGATCACAATTCCACAAGAAATTTGATCAGATCATCAAAAGGGCAAAATGGTCATTTTTAGGGTTTTGATTGCACAAAGGCAATTTTTGACTGTTTGACCTAGCCAATGGCAAACCAAGCTCACATATGGACTCAAGGACCCCATGGAATGGTCTTGACATGTTCAACAAGTTCAAAAGATCCCAAATGCACAAGATTGACAGTTGAATTTCCCAGTCAATTGATCAATTTTGACTGTATACTGAAAAGTCAAACTTTGACTTTTTGGTCAAAATCAAGAGTCAAGATTCATTTTTCATCAAAACATGCCAAATCATGAAACTTGTTCATCAAGAAATCAAGAATTGCAAATTAGGGTTTGAAATGAAGATTTTTCATAACTTAGAATTTTTCTAAGTTATGAAAAACCCTAATTTTTTTCTAACTTTGCCCCACTTTCTCACCAAGATTCATTTGGATTCAAGCAAAAGTCAAAACATGAAAGTTGTAGCCTATTGCATAATCTATAACTTTTATTCACAAAGTTTTCCCAAAAGAAACTTGTATCTCAAGTTACAATTTTTGGAACAAGGGTACTAAACCATTCTTAACTTAGAGAAAATTTGACCTATTTTAGGCAAGGTTTTTACCTAACTTCAAGACCATTTTTCACATACTTCCACTTGGAATTTCAATTTTCATTTCAAAGATGGATTGTAGTACACATTCCAAGCTTTCCAAAATGTCCAAGAACTCATCAAACAACCTCATGGTTAGGGAGAATCGAATTTTGCAATATGGGAAAAACTCACTTTTGTTATGACCAATTTCCATGTTCATACACTTAGGCAATTTTCAAATCAGCATGCATTCCTTGATTACAGGCCCTAAATCTCTTTTACACTCATAAATTTAATACAATCTCTTTGTGCCAAGACCATATTCTTTGTGCTCAAGCATTGCATAGTGGTTTAATCCCAAAATAGAAAAAGCATTTTATCCATTTTGGAAAAGTTTCACTTTATGTCAATATGCAAATCCAAGAAGTACAGATCAAATCTCTTTGGCACAAGTTTATGGACTAATTGCACTGATCAATGCCAAGGTTTGCAGCATATTAGGGGGGCCTCTACCTGTCTAAAAACCAACTTGACCTTTTCTTGCTTAAGTGTGAAGAAACATTGCACTTTGGACACCAACTCTCATCTCAGCACAAACAAGCTTAAGCAAACTTGTCAAACATTTTCTAATCATCAAACCCAAGCTAGAAAACGAGCAAACCAAGTCCCAAAAACTCCCATTCACAAAATCACTATTGAACTGCACAAAAACAGGGCTTGCTGCAGATTGAATCCCACAACTCATTTCCATCGTGCATTCTTGTCCAAACCAGTTCAAACACCTTCCCTACCATCAATCCAAACTATCCAAAGCATTAGAAGTGGACTGTAACTCCTCTATTCAGTTTGGCCATTTTCATTTTTCTGATTTGCAGGTGGAGTTCTACAACTCGATTCAGCTAGTTTCAAAGCAAAGTAAAACTTGGAATAGCATCCCTGGACATCAAGGAAGCTGTACCAATCATCACCTTACTCTGAAAGTACCTCCATCATCAGATACAACTTCAACTGAACATGTATCTTCTTGAACTTCTATCTCCCAATGTAGGCATCATTAGCTCTAAGTTTGTGAATAAGAAGTGTTCTACTCATGCCCCTGAAACTGTACATACTTTTACTTTCCATTTATTTTGCCTGAGCTATGAGAATTTAAGGTTTGAATGTTGATAAAAAGTTAGGTTAGGATTTGGGAATGATAAAATTCTCTCTCATTTCTGAGAGTTAGGAGGAGTTCTTTACATATTCAGAATCGTGATTCAATGCTTAACATTTTTGGTGTTGTAAGTTTGTGCAAAAAATCAAGGAATCCAGATGTTTGAATCAGTGTACAGGCGCGCATTTTTTTGAACAATTTCTGGCTGGAGGTTGAAGAAAGGCTTGGTGGGCTGGGCCTGTTGTGCTATTTCTCTTCACACCCTATTTTTACTTTGACACCCCCTAGGCCCATTTGGTTTATTTTTATGATTTTTTGACTTTTGTTTTTTATTCCTGATTTATTTATTTTTCCTCATGATATTAAAAATATAAAAATAATTTTTTAAACCATTTTTGAATTTTTTAGGTATTTATTTGTTTAGATTAGTTATTTGTACATAAATAAATAAATAAACACTTTTTACTTAAAATACTAAAAAAGTAATGTAAACACATTTTATTTTCATTTGTGTTTTATTTTATCTTCTGAAAATATTTTATATAAAATATACTTTTTTTTATAAATATTAAATATTATTATTTGTGTATATATAATACATATTTAGAAAATAATACAATATATATATATATATATATATATATATATATATATATATATATATATATATATATATATATATATATATATATATATATATATATATATATATATATATATATATATATATATATATATATATATATATATATATATATATATATATATATATATATATATATATATATATATATATATATATATATATATATATATATATATATATATATATATATATATATATATATATATATATATATATATATATATATATATATATATATATATATATATATATATATATATATATATATATATATATATATATATATATATATATATATATATATATATATATATATATATATATATATATATATATACCTACATTTTTCTTTTATTAATATTTGACCTCAAAAAAATACTTTTTTTTATAAATATACTTCATTTTATTTTATTTTTTGTATATAATTATTAAATATTGTACATATTAAATAGTTAATATATTTACTTAATAAAATTAGGGTTTTACCCTTAAAACACAAAAACTCCAAAACTCCAAAAAAGAATACTTTTTATTTTTGTTTATTTGACATAAAAAATACTTTTTTTCATACATATAAAAAACCTTTTTTGCATCTTGCATGTTTATTTTATTTCTATTTAATTTGTGCAATTAATTATCTTGTAAATAAATTCCAAATTGATGTAATAGCTAGGTTTAAATTCCTTGTCAAATCCCCCCATTTGAACATTTGTACCCCCCTTCCCATATTGTGTTGTAATAGCTTAGGAACTTTAAATTTCGCACTTTATTGCTTTCTAAATATACCATGTTAGAATTAGGGTTTGTATGCAAATAAAAAGAACAAAAATAGTTTGACCTAATTTCAAGATAATCAAGCATGAAAATGGACAACACATATCACACTTGCACCCCTAGGGTATTCCACTTGTTGCCTTCAATAAATGGGCCATATTGCATGTTAGGTCACTTTGGGCAAAACAAAAACAATTCAAATGATCATAGTCCCTCGATGACGCTTTCGAAAAGTTGCCTAAAATGATCAAGTCCCTTTCAAGGAAAAATTTCCCAAAGATACTTAACACCATTGCAATTATGGTCTAAACGATGACCCGCGCCCGTCCCTTTCACCTCCTAACACAAGATTGACCACCAAATACAATGGTGGAACAATTGTTAAAAGGGTTAAAACATAGCATAAATCTTTGAGAACTTTAGGGTAGATAGCTCTTAAAGTACTTGTCAACTTGCAAATCAAAAACACTTGCATATTTTTCAAACCACACTTCACAAACACTTTCAAAACAAACTTTCAAAAACCTTGAAACATCTTTTCAAAAAGACAAAACACCTTTTGTAAAACATTCGAGTAAAGAATTGTTACAAGGGTAGCCTAGACAAGGCATCTTTTTCAAATCATTTTCAAAACCACATACAAAGCACCATTTCAAACAATTGAAAACTAAGGCAAGTTGATCTAAGCAAGTACCTAAGAGCCCATGGATAACCATGGATAGAAAGGGTGCTAATACCTTCTCTTTCTATAATCTACTCCCCGAACCCAAGAAAATATCTCGAAGGTTTTTTGCTGTGCTTTTTAAACCTTTCCTTAGGATAAAATAAAAAGTCGGTGGCGACTCTTGCTCAACCGAAACATTTGCGAAAACAAACGCAAAACCATAGTCAGTTCTCCCACCGTATCACAGGGTTGTTTTTGGCAATGTAAATACCCGAGGCCTTGTAATAGTTTAGATTTAATTTCCGCAATTTAAATTCTGCAACTATACACTGTTAGATGTTTGATAATAGGGAATGCATGACAAGATCAAATGTATGAACTTAAAATCAACATAGCTCACCCATGACATGTACAAAGATAAAATTAACCGAAATAAAACACTCGCATGCGCACTCTTAGGATACACCTCACTTGGTTTCCTTCGAAAGTGGTCATTGAGTATAGGAAGTTTTAGAGGTCGCCCTCTTGTCCAAAGATCATAAGTTGCCTCGAAACGGTTGCCTCGGAAAAATGATCTAAGACATTAGGGTTACTGCTAAGGCGTCCTAACATTGCTTTAGTGACCACACGTCCCTTAATCGAATTGACCCTTAAACTCCAACGAAGATGCTACCTACTCATCAATAGTGGGATAGCATTGTCTAAAGGACATTTGTACAGATTAATTCTTTTTTCGAGTAGGTAGATGGTTCTTAAGTACTTGCTCTCTCAAAAACAAAAAATTTTCACACTTACACTCTTTTCAAACAAAAAACTCTTTTCAAACCCACCAACACAAAGAAAAGCAAAATTTTTGAAAACACGATGAGCAAGTATCTAAGAGCCCGTGGATAACCACAGATAGAAAGGGTGCTAACACCTTCCCTTTCTATAATCTACCTCCCGAACCCGAGAAACATCTCGAAAAAGGAATTTTTCTGTGCTTTTTTCCTTTCCTTGTTGGATAAAATAAAAGACGGTGGCGACTCTTGCTTACCGCGACATTTTGCGAAAACAAACGCAAAACGCGAACCAGCATTCCAAAACAGTCTGTTCTTTCCCACCGATCACACTACCAAAGAACTTACAAGCCTTTTAACAAGAAGCATGAAATTTTCATCTTCTTCTGGATTGTCTTCCTTTTCAAATTCCTTGGAATCAATCTTTAAAGCAATATTCTTGGATTTATTCTCTTGGTTTTCATGCTTTTCAAGTCTTCAGAGTTCCGTTTCATATTCTTGAAGTTTTCCAAACAACGTTGCATACGTCATTGTAGAAAGACTTTTCTTTTCAGAAATTGCCGTTACTTTTGGTTTCCATTCCCTAGTTAAAGATATAAGCACCTACAGATTTATTTCATCATTAGTTAAAGTCTTACCAAGAGCACTTAGATGATTTGTCAAGTACACGAATCTTTTCTGCAAGTCAAGGATGGATTCTTCGGGCTGCATTCAAAATAACTCGTATTCTTGACTTAAAGTATTTAATCTTGATCGTTTAACTTCAACGGTTCCTTCATGAGTTTGTACCAATGTATCCCATATTTCTTTTTCCGGTTTTCATGCAGAGACACAAAAGAATTCATCCATGCTAAGTGCACCTTGGAGAAGGTTGATTTCCTTGACCTTTTTTATCATCTTCATCCCATGAAGTTTTAGGCTTTGATGAACCAGCACCGTTGATCACTGTTACAGGAATAAATGGACCATTTTCGACGGCATCCTATATTTCTTCTCCTTGTGCTTCTAGATGTGCCTTCATGCGTATTTACCAGAAGTCAAAATATTTACCACAGAACAGAGGAGGGTTGTTGTTACTACCACCATCTCTAAAAATAGGATTTTGATTTGCGGAAGCCATACTGGATCTCTAGGAACAAGTTACCTATAACATGCTCTGATGCCAATTGTAAGTACGAAGTGCGCCTAAGAGGGGGGGGGGGGGGTGAATTAGGTACTTTAAATTTTTTCTGGTTTTAGTGATGATGGATATTATTTTTCTGGTTTATGGTGAGTTTATGAAAGAGTAAAGTGAAGAAAAATAAAGAGATACAAGCGATATATCCTGGTTCCCCTTACAGACCGAGAGTACTCTAGTCCCCTTTCAACATGAAAGAGATTTCCTTATAGTTGGAAAACTTAAACAAGAACTACCAAAACCAAGAAAAATCCTCTTGAACCAAGAACAATCCTCTTGGATTTTTACTATGTCAACAATGAGAACAATCCTCTCAAGGTGACCTTACTTGTTTCCAACAATCCTAGAAAACAAAAACCACTAATCTTATTTCCAACAATCTTGAAAAATAAGAAAGTGTACATCAATATTTTGATTGAGTGAGTTTGTAGAGCAATAATCACTTTGAGTTATTTTATCAATAACTTGATATTCTCTTCCAATAACAATGATATACAATGACTCAAGACTTAGATTGCTCAAAGTTTTATGTTATATAAGATATGAAAATATGCAGAAAACTTTTTGAATGAAAGTGAAAAAGACTTGAGTTGAATATTTGAAAATTCAGAAAAATATTGATTGGAAGAGGTTGTTTTTTATTTTGAAATATCAGTATTTATATGTTCATAACACCTCTTTGAAACAGCATAAGTTTATGTAAATTAATCATGAACAATTGGCAAGATTAAGTGAAAAGATTCCGTGAAATGGTGTTATGAAAAGGTATGTTCAAAGCTGCCGATTTTCAAAAACGTTCAGCGAGCAATCAATTGCACCCTTGATGCAAATCGATTGCACGGGTTCTAACAGCCAGAAATTTCAAATATTTTCAGTGAGCAATCGATTTCACAAACATGCAAATTGATTTCACTTTAAAACAATAACATTTTTAACCAGAGAGAAATCGATTGCACTCTTATGTAAATCAATTGCACTAAGAAACAGAAGCAAAACAGCTGAAAATGTAAGTCATGCAATCGATTGCATCAATATGTAAATTGATTGCACATATGTAAAAATGGATTTTTTGCTTAGAAAAGTTTGGAAAAGTTTAAAAACATCTTTTGATCATTGAGCATCTAAGACTTAAGTTCATAGCAAGAATTGTTATTATACCTTATGAAATTTGCCAAGAGCTTGAACCAAAGACTTTTATCTATTGATGCTTTAGCTTGATTAACATCTTTTCCTTCTTGCCATTATGGTTTGTCTTCATCAAAACAAAGTTCATTGAGAGGCTTGATATTACACTGAATCTCATCCCTTATCGAGAGTATGTGTTGACATTAATTCCATACTTTGAAGAAATCACTTTTGAACATATCCCACGAGAAGAGAATAAATTAGCAGATGTGTTAGCTACCATGTCATCTATGTTCAGATTCATATGGGACAATGAAGCTCCTCGAATTACTATTGAGAGACTAGATGAGCCGACATATTGCTACGAAGTTGATACTGATAGTGTAGAGGAAAAGCCTTGGTACCACGAAGTAAAAAGATACCTCGAGACTCAAGAATAGCCTAAAGGAGCATCTATTAATGATAATAAATTTCTATGGAGATTCTTTGCCAAGTTCTTTCTGAGTAACGAATCTTGTATAAGCACAACCACGATTCGACTTTGCTTGGTTGTGTAGACAAGAAGGAAGCTGAGAAGATTATGGAAGATATGCATGAAGGAGTCTTTGGTACTCACTTCAGTGGGCATACGATGGCTAAGAAAATTCCGATAGCGGGTTATTATTGGTCGACCATGGAAACTGATTACCATCGTAATTCTAGAACTGGTCACAAGTGCCAAATTTATGCTGACAAAGTACATGTGCCTCCAGTTCCTTTGAATGTCTTAACTGCTCCTTGGCCGTTTGGAATGTGGGGCATTGATATGATTGGAGAAATTAAGCCTACCGCTTCTAATGTGCATCGTTTCATCCTGGTCGCTATTGATTACTTCACGAAGTGGGTAGAGGCAGCCTCGTCTGCTTCTGTTAACATGAATGTTGTGGCTCAGTTCATCAAGCATAACTTTATCTCTAGGTATGGCATCCCTGAAATAATCATCACAAATAATGGTACCAATCTTAATAATACTATGATCACGGAACTCTGCATGCAGTTTAAGATTAAGCACCACAACTCTTCTCTGTATCGACCAAAAATGAATGGCGCAGTGGAAGCCGCCAACAAGAATATCAAGAAGATTTTGCAGAAGATGACTGTGACATACAAATATTGGCATGAGATGCTGTCATTTCTCTTCATAGTTATCGCACTTCGGTATGTATATCAACTAGGGAAACCCCGTGCTCTATAGTCTATGCTATGGAGGTTATCTTACCTGTCGAAGTCCAGATTCCTTCCCTAAGGATTATGAAAGATGCAAGTTTAGATGAAGACGGTTGGATTCAGACTATACTCGACTAGATAAATTTGATTGATGAGAAAAGGCTTGCGGCTATTTGTCATGGTCAGATGTATCAGAAACGCATGATTAAGGCCTTCAATAAGAAAGTCAAACATCAAGTGTACCATGACAGTGATTTGGTAATAAAGAGCATCATCCTACCACATGGTAATCCTAGAGGTAAATAGACTCCCACATACGAAGGGACATTTGTGATCAAGAAGATATTTTCTGGCGGTGCTATGATACTTACCACCATGGACGGTGAAGATTTTCTTCACCCTGTGAATGCGGATATAGTAAAAAAAATACTATGCATAAAGGAGACTCACTAGGTTGACAGGCCTGGGAAAAAATAAGGGCATCCCGGCAAACCAAAAGGGTTCGGGCAAAAATTAGGGATATATATATATATATATATATATATATATATATATATATATATATATATATATATATATATATATAAATTGTACACCCGACAAGTCGAAAACTTAAAAAGGTGGCTTGGGCCAAAAAGGGTATCCCGGTGGACTAAAAACCCGAAAGGGCGGTCCAGGCAAAAGTTAGGGATTAAAGCGTATGAATGTGCCCCGTTGGGTCATCTGTTTACAACAAGATTTGTTATCAACATCAAGATCAAATGGTACAAATTAATCCAATCAACTTCTTCCAATAACGAGATATGAGATGCTTGAAGATATAGGGGCAATAGCAGAGTTGAAACTCGATGGGATCATTTCAACATAGCTATTTTTTCTTTGTACCCCTTTTCTTTTTATGATGATTTCCTCTTACTAGGATTTCTGTCTCCTTGTATAAAACTGTCTGTTTATAGGTAAACCTTCTAAGATCAATACAATCAATTTCAAATTCATAATTGTTTTACTTTCTCTATTTTGATTGAAAAACGTCCAATGATTATATTGAATGAACATATGCATTTGAATATAATTATTGTTTACAAATATATGCATGAAAACAGGACTAGCATCTATCGAAGACTCTGGGAGTTGGGATAATGTTTAAGTAATTTATAGATCTCTACAGAGAAATCTCTATGAAACTATCTCTATAGAGCTATCTTCACAAGCTCATCACAAAACAGAGATAAATTCCCAGCAAGTCTAATATGCCCTCAGGTAGAAATTGGGGCATCTTTCAGCAGTTCACCTCAATATCCCTAATTGATAACTTGACCTGATCATCATCCCCAATAGGTCCCCTAGCGGATAAGGAAGTTTAATCGTTTCCTCAGTATACAACAAAACCTATAAAATTTCAATCTCCATCAGAGTTTATTTCCTCGACACAGTTTACAGGAATTTAATTACCCAACGGAGTTTATTACTCCAACACTGTAAATCCCTAACAAAATTCTCTTCTCCAGCAGGGTTTAATCAAAGTTGTAATACCCAAAAGCGTTGCTACGATATCTGAAACCTGGATAGATAGCACACAAGAGGAATATCCATCTCTTTTATCCCCAGTTAGGGTACGTAAGAATCAAATCCTTCAACAAAAAGAATGATGAACGACTGACTCTCCTTGAACGCCTCTGTAATACAGTGGGATAACTGACTTTACTAGTTTTGTGTTTCATCATAAATGTTGCGCTTAGCAAGAGTCGTCACCAACTTTTCTGTTATCCAATAAAGAAAAGGGTGAAAATAATAAGAAATACCTTTCGAGAATATTTATTAGTAGGGGGGTAGGTTATGGAAAGGGAAGGTTTTAGCACCCTTTCCATCTGTAGTTATCTACGGGCTCTTAGTTGCCAGATCACTTTGAAAATGCTTTTTTTTGTAAGTGTATTTGAAAATATTTTTTGAAAAGACGCCTTAGTGCGGAGAACTTTGTAATGATTCTCGTATCATTGAGAATGCATACAAAGTGTTTTTTGTCTTTGAAAAATATTTAGAAAAGAGAGTGTATGTGTGGGAAATTTGTTTTGTTTTATTAGTAAGAAACTACGAGCTGTCTACCTACTCAAAATATCTTTGTTCTTTTCCTCTTTTCCTTTAGATAGTGCTATCCTACCATTAGTTGGTAGGTAGCCCTATCATTAGATGTTTAAGGGACGTGCACGGGTCATCATACATTAGGGGTGAGCATTGGGTACGCTGGATCTGTCTTGATGAGATCTGATGGCCAGAATACGAAGCACACCATGCGCGCGTTGGACCTGCATATCATTGGATCTATAAACAGAAAATGTTAGAAAATAAAACTCCCCCGCGCCTGGATCGAACCCAGGACCTGGAGGGGGTATGCCTTTAGGATGCGCACGCTGCCACTGGACTGTTTTACTCATTCATTACATTAATCCAAACAAAACAAAATAATATAAAACGCAAGCTAAATCCAGATCAACAAACACGCGCGCATTAAGTGGGCCCTGGTTATTTAAATTAGCCACTCATTGTGCATCTATCTGCCACAGAAGTCTTGGCCGGAGTCAACCTGACTCAGGGACGCTGGAGTCAAACTCCGATCGTCTTCTCTGACAATATCAAAACAAAAAACTACAAATTTGAAAGATTCATGGCTAACCAAGAGGCCTATCCTATGTAAAATCATGCCCTGAATTCAAATCTGGTGTTATTTTTAGCTAAAAGTTCATGGATTATGTGCTTCGAAACAAAATGTTTGATCAGAGTTAACAATGGCATCCTGCGACTTAAGCACTAAAACTCACATGTGTTACGTCCAATTTGTTCTAAACATGGTCATAAACTTGAATGCACGCGTTAGATTGGTTAACGAGGCATATTTAAATATATTGGATTTAAGAAATTATACCAAACCGGTGGGTCGTAGCTAAGCTTCTTCTGGGCACAAACATAAGTGTTCTTGGGCTGGATCTACTCCTGGGAGCATCAGGAAGACGAATGGGTGCCTGAAACTTGTTGAGAGTGGCTGGAGATTGAGTTTTCAGGTTGCCCTAACTTTGAGAAATTTTGAGAATTTGGAGAGCTTTTGTTATGCAATTTTTTCGTGTCCTTTATGATCTGATTTGCTTGAATATTTATAGAAAGAGTGAGTGGCTTACTAACATGGCAAGGAATCAAACCATTAAACCATGGTTTAAAGACAAAAATCAATTTTTGAAAAATAGCCAAATTTGTGATATTCTTGCAAATTTGAGCTTGTAATGAACCTGGATAACTTATGTTGGTCTTGCACCAATTATTGGGCCCAAAGCTGATCAGACAAAGCCCACATGCTTTAGCCCGTGATTTTTTGTGATTTTATTTAATTTATTTTGTTTTAAATTAAATAAAATCAATATAAATATAAACAAAACTCAAGGCCATGTATAAATGGACTTAGAGGTCTTCTAAGGTGTTATGAATATGTTTTAACCTCAAAAACTAGGCACATTAGTTCAAAACCTCAATTTTGCTCATCTTGCATTTCATGAATTTATTCAAAATTTCCCAACTTATGAAACTAATAACTTGCCCAATTTTCATCTTTTGAAGATGGTCTTGGACTTTTTGGAAAGTTCAAGACGTCCTCTAAAATCTCTATGTTTATATTTTTTGCTTTTGAAGCTTTTATCTTGATGTAAGTTGCCTTGATAAAACGTGTCTTTTGTTGACTTTTGAAAATGATCTATAATGTTTTAGCTCATATCTTCCAAATAAAGCATTTTTTTGGACTTGAGAATAATAGAAAAGTTGTATAGAATTGAATTTTCTTCAAAATGGGCTTTGTTTGGGGAAAAGTTGATGAAGTATGTGAAAGTTATGCCTTGTCAAAGTTCAATTGACTTCTCCTAAGGAAACCCTAATTTGACAATTCCTAACTTTTGATGATTTGAGAGCTTTCCTTGGGGAATCATGACCAGCCATTGATAAAATGATGATTATCACTTCAATATGTTGATGTTAACAAAAAATCTTGAAGTTTGACTGTATGTTGACCACAGTTGAATTTTTGACCAATATAGTTGATTTTCAATCATTTTAGCCATTAACTGAGCAAACTTATGATTCAGGACTTGAAACTTGACATGAACCTTATTGAGGACATATGGAGAACCATGGAATCCACTTGATACTTTTGCAAACCAAACTTCCTTGAGAAACTCCAAACCCTAGTTGTGGGCCTTTGGCTTAGGAGGAGCATCTTGACTAGTCAACCCTTGTGTATGTTCAATGTTTGAGAAGCTTTGAAAGAATATCTTGAGGAGAAAAGGGGAAAGAAAATTTTGGGGTACAATAGCTGCCCCTGTTCAATCTTCTTAAACCTGAAGAGTTTGATTGGAATGTCTGCCATTCGTGACTTGAAGATAGAAGATGATTGAACACTTAAGTGCCCAAAAATTTGCACTCGTCTGTGCAAGAGGTAACATTGCTGGTTGATTGTATCATGAATGGGATTATAGATGCCATTTGGAGAGGTGACAAAGAGTTGTTGGAGATGGGATTATAGATGCCATCCAAAATAACTATTGACTTCAAGTGGAAGAAGTATCAGAATAAATCTTTGGTTGATTTAAACTGAACTAGAGAAAGGTCTACTGGAAAAGCATCAGGATAAATCATTGGTCAATTTAAACTGAACCAACAAATGTCTTTTAACTGAATAAGAATCAAAGTAAATCTTTGAGCGATTTAAGCTGAACCAGAGAAAGGTATTGATTGTCTTCGATTGGATAAGAATCAGAATAAATCTCTGGTTAATTTAAACTGAACCAGAGAAAGGTATACTGGAAACAAATCAGGATAAATCATTGGTCGATTTAAACTGAACCAGCAGATGTCTTTTAACTGGATAAGAATCAGAATAAATCTTTGAGTGATTTAAGCATAACCAAAGAAAGGTCTTGATTGTCTTCAACTGGATAAGAATCAGAATAAATATTTGGTTGATTTAAACTGAACCATAGAAAGGTCCACCAGAAAAGAATCATTATAAATCTTTGAGCGATTTAAGCAGAACCAGAGAAATATATTTAATTGTCTTCAACTGGATAAGAATTAGAATAAATCTTTGGTTGATTTAAACTGAACCAGAGAAAGGTCCACCGGAAAAGAAACAGTATAAATCATTGGTCGATTTAAACTGAACCAGCAGAGGTCTTTAATTATCTATAACTGAATAAGAATTAGAATAAATCATTAAGTCGATTTAAACTGAACCAGAGAAAGAATCCACCAGAAAAGAATCAGGATAAATCATTGGTCGATTTAAACTGAACTAACAGAGGTCTTTAATTGTCTTTAACTGGATAAGAATCAGAATAAATCATTGAGTCAATTTAAACTGAACCAGAGAAAGAGTTCATCGAAAAAGAATCAGGATAAATCATTGGTCGATTTAAACTGAACCAGTAAAGGTCTTTAATTGTCTTTAACTAGATAAGAATCAGAATAAATCATTGAGTCGATTTAAACTGAACCCGAGAAAGAGTCCTCCGGAAAAGAATCAGGATAAATCATTGGTCGATTTAAACTAAACCAACATAGGTCTTTAATTGTCTTTAACTGGATAAGAATCAGAATAAATCATTGAGTCGATTTAAACAGAACCAGAGAAAGAGTCCACCAGAAAAGAATTAGGATAAATCATTGGTCGATTTAAAATGGACCAACATAGGTCTTTAATTGTCTTTAACTGGATAAGAATCAGAATAAATCATTAAGTCGATTTAAACTGAACTAGATGAAGAGTCCACCAGAAAATAATCAGGATAAATCATTGGTCGATTTAAATTGAACCAGCAGATGTCTGTACTTGAGAATGACCTTATGAGGAAAATGATGAAATATCCCTTCGTCAGATGTAGCCTTTGAAAAGACTGTCAGGTCATATAAGTAGTTGATGATGTTTGTTGATTGATCTTTCCTGAAAAGGTAAAGAGTTAGTTGTATGCAATGTTATGATGTATGAGATGCATTGCGTAATGATGTTCTCAAAAATAAATGAGATTGTGCTATATGCATTTTGTATGTATATTCTATGATATTGGTAAATGATGTATGAATATGACATGTTATTGAAGTGCATTTATAAATTCGAGCAGCATTTTCGATTGGGAAAATAATTCATGACTATTGTTGGAGATGAAGAGTATGTGTGTTGTACCCCAAAATTTTCCCTCCCATATTCCACAAAACATTGCAAGAAAAATCTCCAAGTTGCTGAAGTTAGTCCAAGAGTTGGTCAGACAAGCTATCTCCTAAGGCAGTCTACCCCAAATTAGGGTTTTGTGTTGCATCAAGATCCTTGAGTCCAAGTAACCCCAAGTGCTCACAAATGTCCTAATATGTTCTCAAGATCATCCATGTCAAATTTCAAGCCTTGCAGAGGAAGTTTGCTCAGTCAATTGCTCAAAGGTCCAAAAATCGACTGTGCTAGGGCAAAAGTCAACTGTGACCTAAATACAGTCAAACTTCAAGATTTTTTGTCAACATTCTCATTTTTAAGGATATTTCATCATTTGATCAAGGGTTGATCATGATTCATCAAGGATTGCTCAAAATTCATCAAGATTAAAAAGTTGTTAAGTTAGGGGTTTGCAGGAAAAGTCAACCCAACTTGGACCAAGCATAACTTTCTCATACTTTATGATTAATGACCCATCCAAAGATCATTTTGAATATAATGCAACTCCCTACAATCCATCTTCATACCCCAAGATCAAAATATGGACTCACAAGAAGTTATGAATTTTGACATTGTAGGTCATTTTTAAAAGTCAACAAAAACACCTTTTTTGTCAAAGCTTCTAACTTGAGCATGGAATATCAAAATGAGACGAGACCAAAAGAGTTGGTTAGAGGACATCTCAAGCTTTCTAGAAAGTCAAAGAACACTTCCAAAAGTTCAAAATTGAAGAAGTTATGCATTGTTGAAGTTGGACCTTTTTGCAAAATTGCCAAAAGTCAACTATCCTTAAAACTTCAAATTTTGCCAAATGGGCCCATTCTTTTTCACTTGATTTGAGTTTGCATTATTTCCCACGTGCTCTAGCTTTAGCCATGTGTCCATATCACATTTTTATTATTTAATTTGATTTTTATTTGAATTAATTCATTTTAAATCAAATAAAATCATATAAAATCTAAGGCATTGATAACAAATGATTTTCTGGTTGTTTTAGACTCCAAATACAGCTAGCATTGCAATCAAATTCGTATCAAGGGCATTATGCACAAGGAGATTGGATTTTGGCCAAGTTTGGAAAGTTTTAATGGAAGAATCAAATCAAATTCAAGAGCATTGATAGAGCAAAATTTGGACAAAGTTTGTTACCCTAATACAATGCACATTACATAAGCAAGGAAAAGGCATGAGAATCAGGATTAGAAAGCACTTGTAGAGGCATAACCAAAGTTGCAAAAATCACAAAAAAGCTTGAGATCTAAATCAAGGTTAGAGACATTTTCAGGACTTGAGACTTGTCTCAATCGATTGCTGGCCATCTCCAGAAGCTAACCCAATCAAAACCAAGTGTTTCCAGACCTCCTAGTGCACTGTAAGTCCTTCGTAACATAGCTATGTTCTTGATTTCGTATTTCCAAATTCTTGCATCCATTGAATGAAATAACTGCATATTCTTAACCCTCACATCATTTGCAAACTGTTCGTAATAACCAATTTTATTTATATGTTCTGTATCGTGAAATGCCATTGTTAGGGTTTTGCTTCTGGTTTTAGGGATTTTCTTTTCAGAGAAAATTGGCCCCAATGATGGGCGTGGTTGCAATCAGGAGGAGATGACGAGTTCAACCATGCTCTTAGAATGAATTTTTGTGGCCTGTGCAACATTTTGGAGATGAGCAAGGTTGTAGCAACGGACCTCTGTCCGTTGGTATATGTGGTTGTATTTTTTAGCCATGGTTGGAGGTCAGGGACGATGCGTGTCACGTTCCCACTGGACCCTTCAAAATATTTGCGCGTTTTTATTTTTATTTTCTGACCATTGGATTTTGTTTCATTATATTATTATTTCTTTGTGTTATCATAACAAATAAAACAACATGGTGCAGTGGTAGACACCTCAGCGTTCAAGGCATTCCAAGGCTGGAGGTCAGGGGTTCGATCCCTGCCTCCAGCAATTTGTGTTTTCTTGTTATTTTTCAGGAAATTATGTGCACGCTCAGGCTTGATGTCTACCATACTCCCTCACCGTCAAAGCGCCATATGGCCAGATGGCCAGATCTGGTGGTCAAGTTTCAAGGGTACACCATGAGCCAGGTCAACACGCGTGTACTGGATCAGAAAAAGTCAATTGGGTCAGCTTAATGGGCCAAATCCCTTGCTATCTACACCTCCAAATTCAGGGCCCAATTCCTTCTTTCTCTTACGTTTTCTTTTTGTTAATTTAGTAATTTGTTTTATTTTAATTAATTTACTAACCAATAACAATTTTTCTTTTTATTAAAAAATCACAAAATATCATTTTGCCCAATTAAAATTAAGAACTTTATTTTTTTTCTTTAATAAATTTTAATTAATTAACTAGGATTTAATTTTAGGAAACTTTAATTTATTTTCTAAATAAATAAAATTAATTAGAATTAATTAGGTTTTAACTACTAATTTAATTATTTTATTTTCTTTCTTAAATTAACAAAAACTCCGAAAATATGTCTTTTATTATTTTTTTCATCAATTAATTTATTTAATAATTAATCTAGTATTTAATTTAGGATTTAATTTATTTTCTTAAATAAAAATAAAAACAACAAAAAGGGCATTTTCTTTTAAAAAAGGGTCAAAACCCTAATTCGCATTCAATTTAATTTCGCGTCGCGCTTTATTTTTCTTATCCAATTAATGTATCTGCTTCCGATATGTAATAGTTAATTAGGACATTTAATTATTTTACTATTTTATTTTATTTTCAAAGGGTTGCTTTTGGCGATGTAAATACCCGACGCCTTGTAATTTAATTTCCGCATTTTAATTCTGCAAATTATAACTGCTAGATGTTTGATAATAGGGTTTGCATGACAAGACTGAATGTTTAATCTTAAAATCAAATTAGATCACCCTTAACATGTGCAAAGATAAAAATAACTGAAATCAACACACTCGCACATGCGCACTCCTAGGGTACACCCCACTTGGTTGCCTTCGTACACGGTCATTGAGTATAGGTCGTTTAAGAGGTCGTCCTCTTGTCTAAAAGATCATAGTTGCCTCGAAATGGTTGCCTCGGATATTGTTGCCTCAAACAAATGATCTAAGACATTAGGGTTACCGCTAAGGCGTCCTAACATTGCTTTAGTGACCGTATGTCCCTCATTCGAATTGACCCTCAAACTCCAACGACGGTGCTACCTACTCACTAATAGTGGGATAGCATTGTCTAAAGGAAATTAACATAGACCGATTCCTTTTTCGAGTAGGTAGATAGTTCTTAGATACTTACTCATTCAAAATAAAACAAATTGTTTACACTTACACTCCTTTTCAAACAAAGTTTTCAAAAACACTTCATTACACTCTTGAGGACAGAAGCAAGAGTTAAATCGAAGTTAAAACAAAAACTTTTTCAAACCCACAAGCACAAAGAAAACAATTTTGAAAACAATGAGCAAGCATCTAAGAGCCCGTGGATAACCATGGATAGAAAGGGTGCTAATACCTTCCCTTTCTTTAATCTACCCCCCGAACCCGAGAAATATCTCAAAAAAGGAATTTTTCTGTGCTTTTTTCCTTTCCTTGTTGGATAAAATAAAAGTCGGTGGCGACTCTTGCTTACCGCGACATTTTGCAAAAACAAACGCAAAACTCAAACCAACATTCCAAAAAAAACAGTCAGTTCTTCCCACCGTATCACAGAACTGGCGAATCTACTGGGGAATATTAATAAGTGGGGTGTACCTTAGGAATAGTTCATAATTTTTTCAATTTCTTGACTTTTATGCTTTATCTTTGTGGGTTTGAATCGGAGTTACTATAGATCCTAACCCGGATCTGGGGGACACCCTTTAGGTAAGTAGCAATAAACTGTGAGGGAACTGTACGGCGTAGACTGATACGGTTGAAGCAGTAGTTACGTTGGTGTGGCACTTTAGTTTGTACTGATATCCCTTGTGGCGCAACAAGGAGAATATGGGTCTTCTAAGGGGTCATTAAGCACCAACTGACCTTAGAACCTCTAATTGACCAACTTGGCCATAGAACAGTAGCAATATGCTACACTCATTGAGACCAAACTCTCACGATGATTCCGGCCGCAAGAAAAGGTTGCTAAACTGGAATTATAACTGATCGAGGGTGGTCAGTGATATTGAGATCCTCTAGAACCCGATTACTATTTCTAGGACAGGTTTGAACCAACTATACTAAAAGAGGGTAGTACCTAAACTCCTTGCCAGCCTGAAATCTAAGGGCTATCTGTGTGACTTGTGTGCCCTTACCATGTTTGCTATTTGTGAATACTTGTGGTGTGTTTCTATCATGACATCATGACATTGCATGCATATTGCATTGGACTAACCCTTTTCAAAGACATAGGGGATTCATCTTTGTTCTGTTTTGTAGGTCATGGCATCTATGCGTAGAAACACTATTCAGATCAACTTTTTACAGATTCCCACTCAGCTTAAGGATTTGGTTGCAAAGGTTCCAGATACTTCCTCCTTTCTTAGAAGACATGGGCACCTACTTGGTTTGGTCACCTCTAAGATGGATGAATAGATGATGAGTGTCTTATGCCAGTTCTTTGATCCACTGTACCACTGCTTCACTTTTCCGGACTACCAGTTGGTCCCTACCTTGGAAGAGTTCTTTAATCTGCTTGGTATCTCCATTCTAGAGCAGACCCCGTTTACAGGTTGGGAGAAAGTCCTTAGGATGGAAGAGATTGCTTCAGCCCTCCATCTGACAAAGGCTAAGGTAATGTCTAATTGGGAAACTCGTAGTGGGACAAAAGGCTTCTTGACTAAGTTCTTGGTTGGTCGGGCTAATCAGTTCTGGGACAGTTTAGACTTTCAGGCATTCGAGGACATCCTAGCTCTTCTTATTTATGGTCTGGTTCTGTTTCCAAACTCAGATTCTTTTGTTGACGTGAATGTGGTGAATATTTTCATGTCCGGTAATCCAGTACCCACTCTATTGGGTGATATTATGCATACCATCTATGCCCGTACTGCTCGAAAATGGGGAACCCTTATGTGCTATGCACCATTGCTGGCGAGGTGGTTTATTTCTCACCTCCCCAAATCAGTTTTAAAGAACAAGGAAGGCATGGGTTGGGCCTATAGGATTATGTTCCTAGCTCACACAGACATCATTTGGACTACTAAAGGCATGGAAGACGTAGCTATTATTGATCGCTGTGGGGAATACCCCAATGTTCCACTACTAGGAATCAGTGGAGGGATCACCTATAATCCGTGTTTGGCCTTACAACAGTTTGGGCGAGCTAGGAGGGAAGGACCTCATGAGTTACTAATGCCGAGCATTGTCTTTGACTTCCAAGGGGATAGTGATGAGCATCACCACAGATTCATCCGAGCCTGGGATAGGGTGCACAGGTCTGATCCGCACGAGCTAGGTGTGAAGACTTCTCTTCCAATGGAACCATATCTCTGATGGGTTCGTACGTGTGCTCAGAAGCTAGGGATGCCCTACAAAGTTGTCTTGCCTGTGATAGTTGAACTTGCTGATGAAGAAGGGGTTCCTCCTACCATCCTCCACCCATACATGCCTACATACATTGGGGCATTAAAGAGGTCCTAGATCCAACTAAGGGAAGAGCGAGATACTTACAGAGAAAAGTATCACGAGCAAGAGAGGAAGATCCTGAAGTTGACAAGGCAGCTGGAGAACGAGCAGATCCTCAACGACTATGTCAGGACCAACGGGAAGCGACCATGGGAGCGCTGATGTCTTTTGTTATTTCTAGTTTTGATTTACTTTTCAGTTTTTCTTTTTGTAATTCCTTAAAGGCATTTGTTGAACATTAAATTCAAGTTTTATCTAATAAAAGTGTGTTTCATTTTGGTTTACGAATTTGAATCTCCAAAGTCTTTGAAATCATATCATACACATATCATTCCCATGCACTTTATCACAGGTACCCTTACAGGTTTCTCATCTTCTTCTCTATTTATTTTAGCACATCATGTCTTATGAAACATCAACTGATCAAGCCATCAAGGCTCTGCAAGCTCATAAGGCCCAGTTCCAGGAAATGTTTATTTGTTTAGCCAAGGGTCAGCAAGATCTGAAGACCCTTATCTTGAAAGATAAGAAGAAGAAGAAGAAGAAGAAGAAGATGATCCTACTGAATATGGGTCGCAGATTCAGAAACAATTTTCGAGAAGAGGTTGATTTGACTCACTCATCTGGAGGGGGAGAAAACTAAGAAGAAAGGAGGGCTCCCAGCCCCGTGGTTTCTGACAACGAGACTGACTTTGACGAAGACCAGTATCCTCCGGCTGAGGATAGATATAAGCAACTCGAAGACCAGTTGAGCGCAATGGAGGTCTAGAAAGTGCCTGGGATGGACTTCGGAGATTAGGGTTTGTCATCTGGGGTGGTGATTCCCCACAAGTTTAAAGCACCAGTCTTTGCTAAATACGACGGGGTTTCTTGCCCAAAGCTGCACCTCCGCTCGTATCTTAGAAAGATTCAGCCATACACCACCGACAAGAACCTCTGGATCCACTTCTTTCAAGACAGTCTCTCAGGGACTCAACTTGAATGGTTTTACCATCTGGAGGGAGCTAGTATCCGTAATTGGGAAAACCTTGTTGCTGCTTTTTAAAAGCAGTACCAATACAATGCCGAACTCGCTCCTACGCGTACCCAACTTCAGGGTATGTCTATGGGTGCGGGCAAAGGTTTCAAAGACTATGCTCAGAAGTGGAGGGACCTTGCTGGAAGAGTACAACCCCCTTTGGCTGATAGGGAGTTAGTAGATATGTTTCTGGGGACCTTGTCTGGTCCGTATTTTAATCATCTGATTGGAAGTTCATCGTCTGGGTTTACAGAGTTGATTATGACCGGGGAAAGAGTTGAGGCCAGTATCAAGAGCGGTAAAATATAGAAGGGTGCTTCATCAGGCACCAAGAAGAAGCCTTTTAAGAAGGATTCAAGCGCTGTTTATAGCTCAAAGAGCCATAATAAACCTGAACGCCGCCAAGCAGTCAATGCGGTGATTATATCAAGACCTGCTGTTGCTCCTCAGCGCAACAATCAGCCAAGGGCTGAGAGGCCGCGAAGACAATTCACTCAGCTCAACATGACTTTATCCTAAATTCTGCCACATTTATTGAAGACCAACTTGGTGATTCCGAAGGAGGCCCTGAAGAATCCCAACACAACATCACCCATGTACAAACCGAACGCCCACTGTGCTTTTCACTCTGATAGCCCGGGGCACGATACAAATGACTGCTGGGTTTTGAAGAATAAGGTGCAGGACTTAATTGATGTTAAGGAGATTGAGTTCGAAGCACCTGAAAGGCCTAATGTTGTGACTGCTCCTATGCCCAAACATTGAGTAAATGCTGTAGATGAAGACTCGTTTGTGTGAAAGACATTGTTACTCCATTGATGACTGTGAAGAAGAACCTTCTGTTAGCCGGTTTATTTTTGGGCTGTGACGAAGGTTGCCGTATGTGTTCCATCCTACCTATCGGTTGCTATCTTTTGAAGTCAGGTGTCCAACGCCTGATGGATAATAAAGAAATTCTGTTTGAGAAGACTTTTGTTCCTTTGGTTCCTACTGAAGAAGTTGCTATAATCACCATTTTCGACAATTCTTCCAAGGCTTCCTCGATAAAGCCTGTTAGAATTACATCTATTCCAAGAATCGCTCTTCTGATTATTACTGTTCCTGGGCCTATCCCCTATACATCAGATAAAGCTGTCCCATGGCACTACGGGGCTGACGTGTATTATCACGGGGTTAAACAATATTTGAATGCTGAAGAGGCTGATACTGACATCAGCAATATTGTTGGATCTAGTAAAGTCACCCGCAGCGGAAGGCTTTTCTCCCATGAGATATCACCACCAGTTGTTCGAAAACCTGTTGTTATTACACCTAGCAGTACACCTGCTACTATCCCTGTTCATGTTCCAATTCTTACCCCTGTGGCCGAGTCATCTGACACTTGGGGCAAAGAGACCACCGGTGAGCCTGCCCAAACGGAGGCACCGAAGAAGATTACTATTGAAGCCTCTAGACAAGAGATGGAGTAAATTTTGAAGATCATCAAAAAGAGAGAGTACAACATAGTCGAGCAGTTGGGGCAGACCCCGTCCAAAATCTCTATGTTATCTTTGCTGCTATGCTCAGAGGCCCATGCCAAGGCTCTGATTGCTTTCCTGAAAACTGCAAACGTACCTCAGGAAACATCTGTTGACCAGTTTAAAGACTGTGTGGCAAGTTTAACTGCTGATAATGGGTTGGGTTTCTCCGACGCCAACTTGACTGCTAAGGGGAAGAATCATAATGACGCCCTGCATGTCTCCATTGAGTGCAGGGGCACTACGCTGGCTCACGTGTTAGTAGGTACTGGGTCCTCGCTGAATGTGTTACCCAAGAAGGCGTTAGACCGGTTAGACTGTGAAGGGTTGGAGCTGAAGCCAAGTAACATTATGGTCAGGGCTTTTGATGGGTCCAAGAGAATGGTACACAGAGAAGTGGATATTCCGGTGAAGGTTGGTTCTCAAATTTTCGCGTCTACATTCTATGTGATGGACATTCAGCCATCTTATTCTTATTTACTGGGTCGCCCGTGGATCTACAAAGCTGGGGCAATGACGTCTACGCTCCACCAGATGCTGAAATACCCAGTGAAAGGGAAAATTGTTATAGTACGAGGAGAAGAGGAGTACATGGTGAGCCACCTCAACTCCTTTCGGTATGTGTAAATGGATTAGGAGTTCATTGAAACCCCGTGTCAACATTTTGAAGAAGTTCCCCACACACTGGCGTCAACTGAAACTATTGTTGAAGATCCTCCAATGAAGATGGCTTCCCTCAAGGATGCCTGGGCTGTTGTTGAGAAAGGTGGGTGTGAAAATTGGGGCAAACTCCCTGATTTTGCACATAAGACTAACAAGTTTGGTTTGGGTTTCACTGCAGAAGCTCAAAGGACTGTACGGCGTGCACGGATCGGAGGACCTCCCCTGTTTATCAGCAATTCAGGAGTGAATTCCCTTGAAGACGATGATGAAGAGTATGATATTGACAGTTGGATCTACCCAACTACCGACGACGGATTAAGAAATTGGACGGCAAAGGACTTCGTCCCAATTTCTTTTATTACCCAGTAATGAGACTTTTGTTTTGAGTTTGTAACAAACAATTTTTAAACTTTACGGCCCGGTGTCTTACCCGAGGCACCGTGGCTTTATTTGTGAGGGCTTTAAATATGTCATTACCATATATCATTAATAAAAGCATTGGACATTTCTTACATTTCAAATTTTGCGCTCCTCGTTGTTCTTTTATAAACAGCTATTTTACACACACTCACATATACAGGTCTACATCCACTCTAGATCCTGCTGATAATGATTCTGCTACTGCCAGTTATGACTTCGAAAGTCCGATCAACTTAGCCGAAGACGAAGGTGAAGATGATTGCGAAGTGCCTGGTGAACTTGCAAGACTGTTACTTCAGGAAGAGAGGGCCATACATCCGCATGAAGAGCCAGTGGAAACAGTAAATCTGGGTACAGAGGTAGACAAGAAAGAGGTCAAGATCGGTGCAAATCTGGAACCTAGTGTCAAGCAACGGATGATTCAGATGCTGCGTGACTACGTTGAGATCTTTGCCTGGTCCTATGAAGATATGCCTAGTTTGGATACTGATATTGTGGTTCACCGGCTGCCTACCAAGGAAGACTGTCCTCTAGTGAAACAGAAGGTTCGCCGAATGCGCCCAGAGATGTCTGAGAAAATCAAGGCTGAAGTTATGAAACAGCTTGATGCCGGTTTTCTAGCAGTTACTTCTTACCCACAATGGGTGGCCAACGTGGTTCCGGCCGAAGATGAATTGGGTTGTTGAAGCGGCTAATAAGAACATCAAGAAGATTTTGCAGAAGATGACAGTGACATACAAAGACTGGCACAAGGTGTTACCATTTGCTCTTCATGGGTACCGCACCTCAGCGCGGACATCAACAAGGGCAACACCCTATTCCTTGGTATATGGTATGGAGGCAGTTTTGCCCATTGAAGTTCAGATACCCTCTCTTCGGATTATGAAGGATGCAGGATTGAGCGAAGATGACTGGATTCAGACCTGGCTTGATCAACTGAACTTAATCGACGAAAAAAGACTTACTGCTATTTGTCATGGTCAGACGTATCAAAAACGGATGATCAAGGCTTTTAACAAGAAAGTTAGACGACAAGAGTATCAAGTTGGGGGTATGGTGATCAAGCACATCATCCTACCTCAAGGTGATCCCAGGGGCAAATGGACCCCTACCTATGAAGGGCCATTTGTGGTTAAGAACATTTTCTCAGGAGGAGCTATGATTCTAACCACCATGGATGGTGACGACCTTCCTCACCCCGTCAATGCAGACATAGTGAAAAAATACTACGCATAATCAAAGACCCGTAGGTCGACTGGCCTAGGCAAACATAAGGGCTTCCCGGCGAACCAAAAGGGTTCGGGAAAAAATAAGGGATGAAAATGAAAAAAACTGTACACCCGGTAAGTCGAAAACCTGAAAAGGCGGCTTGGGCAAAAAAGGGTATCCCGGTGGACTGAAAACCCGAAAGGGCGGTCCAGGCAAAAATAAGGGATCAAAGCGTAACACTATGTCTCATTGGATCACCTTGCAACCAGACTTCGATATCGACTATCAAGCTCGAACGACACTAATTAATCTGATCTACCTTCAATATAGTAGCAAAGTGATAAGATGCTCGAGGGCATAAAGGCAATAGCAGAGTTGGAACCCATTGGGATTATCCACATAGCTGTTTTGTTTAGTTTTTTACAAATTGTGTAAATTCTATTATTCGACGGCGTTCTCTTACTAGGACGTCAGCCTCTTGTACAAAAACGCCTATTGACAGGCCAAACTTCAAAGTCAATACAATTCACTTTCAGAGAAATTTCATACTATTTTTCCTTTATCTGTTTTGTTTTGCAAAGAACGTCCAATGTTCATTTTTTGATATATGCATTTGACATTAATTGCTGCTCATAAATATTTACATGTGAAACAAAAGACGATTACTTGTAATATCAGAAACATGGGCACTAAGAAACGTCCAAACTGTACAGTTGCTCTGTCCACCAGGTACGAAGGTAGATTTAGCTGAAGAATATGGCTAAGGTACATTCACTCCCTGCATAGTAAGAAGAGACAGTAAGGTTAACTCTCCCCAACTCATCCCCAGTAGACTCTGGAAGATTGTCCCCAGTAGAGCCTAAAAGGTTATCCTCAGTGGAGTCGCAACTGAAAGATCATCCCCAGCGGAGCTCATTCCATTCACAAACAGGATTCAATCCCCAACATGATTCAGTATCTCCAGCAACGGTAATTCATCCCCAACGTAATTTATCGGTGGAATCCTCAGCAGAACATCTCTTCACCACAGAGTAATCTCCTCATCAGTTTATTCCCCAACGGAGTTATCCTCTCTTGCAGGTTTATTCTCACGATCATCTTCATTCTCCATCCCTAGCGGAAACAAAGAATTCAACTCTTTTCTCCAGCAGCTATCCGGGATTTATTTTCCCCAGCTAAAACATTACATTTCCATACATCTTGACACATGCATATACGCATCATACAACATAATCTCATTTATTTTGAGAACATCATTGTTTGATACATATCATGCATTACATAAAACTAACCTTTACCTTTCAGGAAGGATGCGGTTAAACTCTCACAAAATTCAAAGCTATGAAGCTTTAACCTTAGTCGAATTACTGACAAGTTCTTAAATCTCAGCAGAGATGTTTTCTCAATTGAATTACAGACAAGGTCCTAAATCTCGACAAAGTTCCTCCGTTGAATTACAGACAGGCTCCTAAATCTCAGCAGAGAAGTTTTCTCAGTTGAATTACGGGCGAGTTCTTAAATCTCGATGAAGATGTTTCCCTCCAGTCGAATTACTGACAAGTTCTTAAATCTCAATAATGTTTTTCTCAGTTGAATTACAGACAAGGTCCTAAATCTCGGCAAAGTTCCTCCGTTGAATTACAGACATGTTCCTAAATCTCAGCAGAGAAGTTTTCTCAGTTAAATTATGGGCGAGTTCTTAAATCTCGATGAAGATGTTTCCCTCCAGTCGAATTACTGACAAGTTCTTAAATCTCAACAGAGTTTTTCTCAGTTGAATTACAGACAAGGTCCTAAATCTCGACAAAGTTCCTCCGTCGAATTACAGACGAGTTCCTAAATCTCAAAAGAGTTCCCTCAGTTGAATTACGGGCAAGTTCTTAAATCTCGATGAAGATGTTTCCCTCCAAGTCGAATTACTGACAAGTTCTTAAATCTCAACAAAGTTTTTCTCGGTTGAATTACAGACAAGGTCCTAAATCTCGGCAAAGTTCCTCCGTCGAATTACAGACGAGTTCCTAAATCTCAGCAGAGTTTTCTCAGTTGAATTACGGGCGAGTTCTTAAATCTCGATGAAGATGTTTCCCCATGTCGAATTACTGACAAGTTCTTAAATCTCAACAGAGTTGTTTTTCTCAGTTGAATTACAGACAAGGTCCTAAATCTCGATAAAGTTCCTCCGTCGAATTACAGACAGGTTCCTAAATCTCAGCAGAGTTATCTCAGTTGAATTACGGGCGAGTTCTTAAATCTCAATGAAGATGTTTCCCTCCAGTCGAATTACTGACAAGTTCTTAAATCTTAACAGAGTTTTTTTCTCAGTTGAATTACAGACAAGGTCCTAAATCTCGGCAAAGTTCCTCTGTCGAATTACAAACGAGTTCCTAAATCTCAGCAGAGTTTTCTCAGTTGAATTACGGGCGAGTTCTTAAATCTCAATGAAGATGTTTCCCTCCAGTTGAATTACTGACAAGTTCTTAAATCTCAACAGAGTTGTTTTCTCAGTTGAATTACAGACAAGGTCCTAAATCTCGGCAAAGTTCCTTCGTCAAATTACATGCAGTTCCTAAATCTCAGCAGACAAGTTTTCTCAGTTGAATTACGGGCGAGTTCTTAAATCTCGATGAAGATGTTTCCCCCCAGTTGAATTACGGACAAGATTTTAAAACTCAGCAGAGATGTTCTCTCTGTTGAAATACAAGCAAGTTCCTAAATCTCAACAAAATTGGACTTTCCCAGCGGAATCTTCCACAACAACAGGTATACAGGCTCTCTTTAAGGAATCTCTTAGGCGATCGACACTCCTTCAGATGGCATCTTTAAGCCCATCCCCTTGTCACCAATCTCCAAATGGCATCTGAAAGCCAATTCCCGACATCACAAGGTTGATACCACTTCATGCGAGTGCAAATTTCTGGGCACTTTAGTGTTCAATCATCTTCCACCTTCGGATCACGAAAGGCATGAAAGCAAATCTACATCCTCAGGTTTAAGAAGATTGAACAGGGGCAGATGTTGTACCCCAAAATTTTCCCTCCCATATTCCTCAAAACATTGCAAGAAAAATCTCCAAGTTGCTCAAGTTAGTCCAAGAGTTGGTCAGACAAGCTATCTCCTAAGGTAGTCTACCCCAAATTAGGGTTTTGTGTTGCATCAAGATCCTTGAGTCCAAGTGACCCCAAGTTCTCACCAATGTCCTAATATGTTCTCAAGATCATCCATGTCAAATTTCAAGCTTTGAAGAGGAAGTTTGCTCAGTCAATTGCTCAAAGGTCCAAAAATCGACTATACTAGGGCAAATGTCAACTGTGACCTAAATACAGTCAAACTTCAAGATTTTTTTGTCAACATTCTCATTTTTAAGGATATTTCATCATTTGATCAAGGGTTGATCATGATTCATCAAGGATTGCTCAAAATTCATCAAGATTCAAAAGTTGCTAAATTAGGGTTTTGTAGGAAAAGTCAACCCAACTTTGAACAAGCATAACTTTCTCATACTTTATGAGAAATGACCCATCCAAATCTCATTTTGAATATAATGCAACTCCCTACAATCCATATTCATACCCCAAGATCAAAATATGCACTCACAAGAGGTTATGAATTTTGACATTATAGGTCATTTTTGAAAGTCAACAAAAACATCTTTTTTGTCAAAGCTTATAACTTGAGCATGGAATATCAAAATGAGACGAGACCAAAAGAGTTGGTTAGAGGACATCTCAAGCTTTCTATAAAGTCCAAGAACACTTCCAAAAGTTCAAAATTGAAGAAGATATGCATTGTTGAAGTTGGACCTTTTTGTAAAATTTCCAAAAGTCAACTATCCTCAAAACTTCAAATTTTGCCAAATGGGCCCATTCTTTTTCACTTGATTTGAGTTTGCATTATTGCCTACGTGCTCTAGCTTTAGCCATGTGTCCATATCACATTTTTATTATTTAATTTGATTTTTATTTGAATTAATTTATTTTAAATCAAATAAAATCACATAAAAGCTAAGGCATTGATAACAAATGATTTTCTGGTTGTTTTAGACTCCAAATACATCTAGCATTGTAATCAAATTCGTATCAAGGGCATTATGCACAAGGAGATTGGATTTAGGCCAAGTTTGGAAAGTTTTAATGGAAGAATCAAATCAAATTCAAGAGCATTGATAGGGCAAGATTTGGACAAAGTTTGTTACCCTAATACAATGCACATTACATAAGCAAGGAAAAGGCATGAGAATCAGGGTTAGAAAGCACTTGTAGAGGCAGAACCAAAGTTGCAAAAATCACAAAAAAGCTTGAGATCGAAATCAAGGTTAGAGACATTTTCAGGACTTGAGACTTGTCTCAATCGATTGTTGGCCATCTCCAGAAGCTAACCCAATCCAAACCAAGTGTTTCCAGACCTCCTAGTGCACTGTAAGTCCTTCGTAACATAGATATGTTCTTGATTTCGTATTTCCATATTCTTGCATCCATTGAATGAAATAACTGCATATTCTTAACCCTCACGTCATTTGCAAACTGTTTGTAATAACCAATTTGATTTATATGCTCTGTATCGTGAAACGCCATTGTTATGGTTTTGCTTCTGGTTTTAGGGATTTTCGTTTCAGGGAAAATTGGCCCCAATGATGGGCATGGTTGCAATCAGGAGGAGATGACGAGTTCAACCATGCTCTTAGAATGCATTTTTGTGGCCTGTGCAAGATTTTGGAGATGAGCAAGGTTATAGCGACGGACCTCTGTCCGTTGGTATAGGTGGTTGTATTTTTTAGCCACGGTTGGAGGTCAGGGACGATGTGTGTCACGTTCCCACTAGACCATTCAAAATATTTGTGCGTTTTTTTTTATTTTCTGACCATTGGATTTTGTTTCATTATATTATTATTTCTTTGTGTTATCATAACAAATAAAACAACATGGTGCAGTGGTAGACACCTCAGCGTTCAAGGCATTCCAAGGCTGGAGGTCAGGGGTTCGATCCCTGCCTCCAGCAATTTGTGTTTTCTTGTTATTTTTCAGGAAATTATGTGCACGCTCAGGCTTGATGTCTACCATACTCCCTCACCGTCAAAGCGCCATATGGCCAGATGGCCAGATCTGGTGGTCAAGTTTCAAGGGTACACCATGAGCCAGGTCAACACGCGTGTACTGGATCAAAAAAAGTCAATTGGGTCATCTTAATGGGACAAATCCCTTGCTATCTACACCTCCAAATTCAGGGCCCAATTCCTTCTTTCTCTTACATTTTCTTTTTATTAATTTAGTTATTTTATTTTATTTTAATTAATTTACTAACCAATAACAATTTTTCTTTTTATTAAAAAATCACAAAATATCATTTTTCCCAATTAAAATTAAGAACTTTATTTTTTTTCTTTTATAAATTTTAATTAATTAACTAGGATTTAATTTTAGGAAACTTTAATTTTTTTTGTAAATAAATAAAATTAATTAGAATTAATTAGGTTTTAACTACTAATTTAATTATTTTATTTTCTTTCTTAAATTAATAAAAACTCTGAAAATATGTCTTTTATTATTTTTTCATCAATTAATTTATTTAATAATTAATCTAGTATTTAATTTAGGATTTAATTTCTTTTCTTAAATAAAAATAAAAACAACAAAAAAGGGCATTTTCTTTTAAAAAAGGGTCAAAACCCTAATTCGCATTCAATTTAATTTCGCACCGCGCTTTATTTTTCTTATCCGTTTAATGTATCTGCTTCTGGTATGTAATAGTTAATTAGGACATTTAATTATTTTACCGCTTTATTTTATTTTCAAAGGGTTACTTTTGGCGATGTAAATACCCGCCGCCTTGTAATTTAGTTTCCGCATTTTAATTCCGCAAATTATAACTGCTAGATGTTTGATAATAGGGTTTGCATGACAAGACTGAATGTTTAATCTTAAAATCAAATTAGATCACCCTTAACATGTGCAAAGATAAAAATAACTGAAATCAACACATTCTCACATGCGCACTCCTAGGGTACACCCCACTTGGTTGCCTTCGTACACGGTCCTTGAGTATAGGTAGTTTTAAAGGTCGTCCTCTTGTCTAAAAGATCATAGTTGCCTCGAAACGGTTGCCTCGGATATTGTTGCCTCAAACAAATGATCTAAGACATTAGGGTTACCGCTAAGGCGTCCTAACATTGCTTTAGTGACCGTATATCCTTCATTCGAATTGACCCTCAAACTCCAACGACGGTGCTACCTAATCACTAATAGTGGGATAGCATTGTCTAAAGAAAATTAGCATAAAACGATTCCTTTTTCGAGTAGGTAGATAGTTCTTAGATACTTGCTCATTCAAAACAAAACAAATTTTTTACACTTACACTCCTTTTAAAACAAAGTTTTCAAAAACACTTCATTACACTCTTGAGGACAGAAGAAAGAGTTAAATCGAAGTTAAAACAAAAACTTTTTCAAACCCACTAGCACAAAGAAAACAATTTTGAAAACAATGAGCAAGTATCTAAGAGCCCATGCATAACCACGGATAGAAAGGGTGCTAATACCTTCCCTTTCTATAATCTACCCCCGAACCCGAGAAATATCTCAAAAAAGGAATTTTTCTGTGCTTTTTTCCTTTCCTTGTTGGATAAAATAAAAGTTGGTGGCGACTCTTTCTTACCGCGACATTTTGCGAAAACAAACGCAAAACGCAAACCAACATTCCAAAAAATAACAGTCAGTTCTTCCCACCGTATCACAATGTGTATCTTCAATCTTTTGGGGATTGTTTCTGCTGGGGACTCCCATTTTCTTATTTGACGAAAATCCGCTGGGGAACGTTGATTTCTTCTTTGAAGAAACTCCGCTGGAGAATGTTAATTCCTGCTTGGGGAGAAAAGTTCAAGAACGTTTGTTGTTCATTGCTCTGCTGAGGAGTTTATACCCTGACTGGGGATAGAAGAGATGGATAACCATCCGGATCATCTAGGGAGGATATAGTTGACTGATATCTGGCCCAATTTTAGATTCAGTAGCAACTCTATAGGGATAGTGGCAACTCCAATGGGGAGAGGAGTTTTGTCGCCGACTCGTGGCCATCTGAGTAACAGACTCAAGCTGGGGAGACGATAATTTGTTTGGGAAATAAACCATGTTGACAGAAATCCAAACTCCACTATGGAAGTAAACCCTGTTGATGGAGGGATACTCTGTTGAGGAAATGCCCTTGTTGAGGAAATGAACTCTGTTGGAGAATAGAGACCTACTGATCGGAACTTCATAGGTTGGCGACATTGTTGGGAAGAAGATCATACTCCTTTTTCCGCCAGAGTGATCTGTCGGGGAAATTGTGGGGAATGTATGAACTTGTGAAAATTACTCTGTGGGGATTTGTGGATGGCTCGAACATTATCCCAACTCCTAGAGTCTTGAGTAAACACTTATTCGTGTTTTTATGCATTTTTTAACAATCAATTGTATTCATATGCATATTTTGGTACCCCAAAATTTTCCCTCTCATTTCTCAAGAAATCACCCTGGATCCTCAAGTTTGCTTCCATCCAATTCCAAGCCTTGAACTACAAATTTCCCAAGAAAATCACTCACAAGGGCAAAATGGTCATTTGCACACTGAAAAGTCAAACTTTGACTTTTGGATCAAAATCAAGCTTCAAGAATCATATTTCGTCAAGACACGTTGAAATATGAAGTTTTGTTTCATCAAAATTCTAAATACTTAGAATTTTTTCTAAGTGTTTAAGAAAATATGACAAACTCAGAACTTCTGACCAAAGTATCACCATAACACTCAGCAAATTCTGGACACTCTCAAGGCAGAGTTTGGTCAGAACTTCTGGGCAAGTTTTCATAAAAAGCTTCAGTCAGAGGTTGCAAACATGGTTCAGAACATGATGCTTTAATCAGAATATATGGAAGCAATGTTCCCCGGTTCAGAACATGACGCTTTAATCAGAACATGTGGGAGCAATGTTCTCCTTCAGAACATGCTAGAGCCAGAAGATACAAAGATCAGAGGTTGGATGCTACGCTGAAGCAGAACTTCTGATCCAGAACTAAGCCATGGTGTAGAATCTCACATTGCAGGATTTTTGGTTGTGATAAGTCTCATCATCATTTAATGCTCATTTAATGCTCACAACCACTTTTGAGTCTTTATCCAAAGGATTTCCCCCACGTGTACCTCTACTATCTTGGGATAACAACTTTGGTACTAAGCCCGTACTTTGCTTTTTACTTTTCCTTAATTCATGCTGACAAATCCAGCTTAGGCGCTGCTAACTATCCTACTTGGTGCATTGAATCACGCTTGTTTAAGCTTACTTCAAGAGTAAGTCAGCGTCTAGCGTATGACGTTGGTGCCACTTGACATCTCCAAACTACAAAACCTTTGCCTATAAATAGAACTCCATTGGCAACTGGAAAGGGGGGGGGGGATTTGAGAAAGAAAAGAGCCGAACCCCTGCTAAAATTCCAAGAGTCCAAAAGAGAGAACATGAAACAGGGAAAACCTTCGCATATCCAAAACAAAACCTTTTTCTCCCCCCTTTGAATCAAAGAACTCAACCACTCTTCCGTTACTCTTGCTGATTCCAGAACATCCAAAGGTAGCAGCTCAAAGCTCCAAGCCCACGCTCCAGGTTCAAGGTAAGTCTTTCTTACTTTGCTTGTTTTTCATTCTGAACATCATTAACATGTAAATATCATAGTATTGATGTTGTCCATATCATTGCATAAGTAGAAAAACTGTGGATCAGAGTTTCTTGATTAGGGCTAGGTTCAGATTTAGGATTAGAACTTCTATAAACTGTTGTGCTGTTATCCTTCTGACTTGCTGATTTTTGAAAACTGAATAAATTGCTGATGTGCTGATTAAGAGTTGAAATATGGCATAAAACTTCTGATGTTCATTCATAGTTTTAACATACATAACTTCTATGATTTATCTCACTGTTAAACACACACAGAACTTATGAGTTCTCTTCGCTGTTTTAACACACATAACTTCTATGATTTTCTTCACTGTTAACACACACTGAACTTCTGATTCTTACATGCTGATAACGCATTGAACTGTTGATGTTCACTCACTGGCTCAGCATAATAAAGAACTTCTGATGATTCACTCACTGTTTTAACACAACACAACACTTCTGAGTTCTCCTTACATGTTAAATACACTGAACATTCAGAGTTTTTGATTTTTACATGCTGATAACACACTGAACTGCTGATGTTTGCTCACTGTTTTAGTGTAATACAGAACTTCTGACCTGTGGCCCACTGTCTGAATACCACCCAGAACTTCTGTGTTTGTCCTCTAACATTTCTTGCAGGACCTCAGAGTGTACCAATCTAGAACTTTTGATTCTGATGCTTCCTTCTGAGTCACCACGCGCCTGACTTTAGAACTTCTGATCCTTGTTGTTTTGCTTGCAGCAGCACGCTGTTTCTATCTTGCATTTATTTTCCTTTTCATCATTTTTAATATTAACATAAAAAACATAAAAATATTTTTCTTTTAATTTATTTCCTTAAGACAAATTTTTTTTCTAAACAAGTCCATTTCTTTCTTATATTATGCATTTCAATATGGTTGTAATAGATAGTTAGGACTTAAATTCCTTGCAATCCCCATTCGTAAATGTAGCGGTAGAAATGTTCAAGACTAAGCCATTAGATTTACTAGACTTTATACAAATCAAAATAAAAATCGCCACCGCGCTTTATTGTTTCCAAATGAATGGGAAAAGAGCGAATAACCCAAAAAGAGAGGGAAAGATTCAAGGTAAGGGGGTTGGTTATGCAAAGGGAAGGTATTAGCACCCTAAACATCTACGATACTCCGCAGGAACCTCTTTGAAAAAGTCTGTATATTTTGGCTATAAAACGTGTTGTATATAAAATGGATGGTGGAGGTGAGAAGAGAAATATATTTTTTATGATTTTTGCATCCGCCGCGGTTGCAAAGCTTTAGTGCCTACGTACCACCTTTCGTGCAATAGCGGATCACGGTACACGTAGTTCCTCTTTTAAAAATTTGAAACACAAGTGTGTTGGTTAATTTTATGAGATAAGATATCATCCTCATTGTCTGTGTGGAAAACATACTTACTACCCACAATCATGAGAAAGGAGAATTTGCATCATCTCAAAGTGGAGGATAATGGCTTGGATTTTAAAATCAACAATGCCTCACTCAACACCCAAGTGGAAAATATCTCACTTCACTACATATTGTAGAAGTATAGTTGTTTGTGTCACTACAAGGATTGACAATAGTCTAACCTTTTGAGAAAAGTTTAAAGATAAAAGCCAAAGTGGCAAAATGGTTTGAAATGAGATTGACTAACTTTTAGTCTTCTCACAAAAATGTCAAAGTATTATTAAATTGATTGAAGTTTATTGATGAAAATGTTTTGAAAATGCATGGACCTAAGTCCAACTTTATTATGAAAGTGTTTCAAGTTTAGAAACAAGAAGGGTTTAAAAAGGAGGGAGAAGATTTTTGAAATTAAAGAAGATGGGAGGAGTAGAAGAGGCCACCCTAAAGCATAAGGTAAAAGCTAAGGATAAGGACCATCTAACCAATAAGAAGCCAAAACTTGACATTATGAGCCAAGATAAAATTCCCATTCTTTGGATTGAAACCAAGCAAGCAAAGATACTAGACCTCTTCAAATGTATTAAGTCTTCACAAAAATTGGGCAGAGTAACGGCTGTATACGGGTGAATTCCATATTACAAACAAAGGATGTAATCACAAAAACCTGCACACAAAAACAAACAAGCAACCCAATATCTTAAGGTAAACCTCAAGAACTCTAGACAAAATAATCACATAAGATCACAAGGTCTCCAAGATAGGCCAAGAATTCTAATCCTAAGTCCAAGAAATAGTCTCATGCTCCATAATGCCAAGGATAGTAACCAAATAGTCCAAGTACCATTAAGAGTTTTTTTGGGTTTATGTTGATTATTAAGTATCTTAAGAAAAGAAAAGAAAATCTCAAGTGAGCAAAGTAAAAATGACAAGAAAATAAATTCTCAAATGAGCAAAGATTAAAATGGCATGAAATGAAAATGCTAAAAAAAAAATAATGCATAAAGCATAAAAAGAATAAAAGCATAAGATAAACAAGTCAATAATTAGTGGTTAGTTGGATCTCCATCTTGAAACATTAATTTGGAACTCATTAGAGCATTGGTAGAACCAAAGCCTCCGCACAACAAGTTGCATTTGCTTTTTGTCAAGTATGTCATCCATTTGGAATTATCATAAGTACCATTTAATGATCAACGGTGTTTAAGTGATCCGCGTTGACCAAAGGTGTTGTAGATCCATTAGAGGATTGGTAGAACCAAAGCCTCCACACAATGAATCTCAAGGTTATTGGATCAAAGAGATCAAACTAACATACTTGGGCTTACAATCATAAGTTTGGGCCATGAATGATCATTTATTCGAATCGGGACAAAATTTAGCGCTATGTTAAGCAATCGTTAGTGGACTTATATAAAATTCACACCTATTTTGAGGCCAGTCAATAGTAATCTATGCACCATTTGTTTTGAGACATGATATAGAGATCATGCTCCAACAACATTTAGTGCAATGGGAAGGGGATGAGATGAAGAGGATTAGGGCAAAAGATGAATAAACCACTTTTGAATTAAAAATTTATTCAAACTATTATTAAAATCATTCATCCATTTTTGTGGAGTTAAACTCAAAACCATGGATCCAATGATGTTAATAAAGTCATGATCAAAAAATCAACCCAAGACAGCCAGAAAATAATCACAAAATAATAATGTATTTAATATATACACTAAAAGGTTTAAAAATGTTTTTTTTAAAAAGATAGAAAATAATGAGGAAAATATCAATTATGTTCAAATTAATCAAGAAATGAAAAATAAGACCATAGAAAAATCAGAAAAGAGGCCAAGTAATTTTACAAAATTTTTGGTAATTTTTAAAAGTCAGAAACTATTTTTAAAAATTAAAATAAATGGGTAAAATAAATAAAAATAGTAAAAAATAATAAAGTCAGAAACAAAAATAAAATAAGGTCACCAATATTTGTCACAATATCATTGGATCATTCCATAATTTTTTCAGAATTTTAAAATGTATAAAAGTATTTTTAAACATTTTAAACAAATCAAATAAGTGTAAAATTCATAAAAAATACCAAAACACAAAATTAAATTGTGAAAAAATAAAAATCAGAAAGAGAATAATCAAAAATATTTTTCATAATTTTTTCAGGTTTTTTGGACTAAAAATGAATTTTCTATGATTTTTTGAAATTTAAAACAATTAAAATATAAAAATCAGAAAAAGAAAATAAAAGTAAAAGATGTGGACCATTGGATGAGAGTCAAAACACATTAGTAATCAAATCCAAGGGATCTGGCGCGCTGTGCATATCATGGTCATTAATGAATAATGTACATAATCAATAATAAATCAGATTTTTGAAAAACACAAATGGCACACCATCATTAGTTGGAAGATGACACATAAGTCATCTTCAACCTCCAGCCAATGTGATTTGCAGGTCTCTCACACTGTAAAATCAGAAGCTTAGACCTATGCCAATCGCTTCGTCTCTTCAAGACGAAAAGAACCACACTATCGCGCCAAATTTATATAAACTGTAGCTCAAGCAATTTGGAAGGAATGTTTTGAAAAGGGATTTGAAAATTCATGGTCAAAACGTGCTCCCAGTGAAATTTAAGTGTTGCGACTAGAACCAGGGCAATGAGAGCAACACAATGATATCAGAGTTTTGATGAATTGATGAAGGAATCTACCTATTGAAGTTGAGTTGCAGAGCTCTGAAACTGGACTTCTATGGAGCAGTATAGGGCACGATTCTTGAATGTAATTATATGGTTAGCTTCAGGGAAGATCAAGGAAGGTGAATTGAGATAAAAATGGATTGAAAAAGGCTTGAGAATATATTTCAAAGTTGTTGAATTTTGGGTTGTGAAGAAAGTTTGGCAGGGTGATTCTGGCTATCTAAGCTTGAGAAATTGAATGGGGGATGACCCTCTATTTATAGGGAAGCAAAAGGGATCAAAAGGAATAGAAAATGATGGGTTTTGGAGGGAATTCGTGTGGGTCTGCATCATGAAGAAAGTGTGACTCAAACTTGATCAAAACTCAGCCAAATCGTGTGTTTTATGATGCTAATCACTTCTGGAAAGTTGCTAAACATGATTAGAAACAAAAACGCGTGGAAATCTTGTGATTAGAAGCCAAAACAAAGATTTAAAAATCTTGACTTTGTGCATAATTCAGTTTCAAACTACCCAATTCAAATCCATGGCATTTCCACCTCAAGGGGTCTTATGGCATAATTCTTGACGCTTTGGAAAGATAAGGTTACAAGCTTTGGAATGGAAAAATAATGGAATCAAATGGATGCTTGAGCTGAAAGCTACATGGAGTCAAAGTTGAAGAAAAAGAGTTGACTTTCCATACTTAGAAATATTTCAAATTCTTCTTCAAAAATGACCTATAATCTTTTGTATCCAAATATGGCCTTCCACTTAGAATTTGCTCTTGACCAAAAAAGATGGAATGAATTAGATCTCTTGAATGACATTTTTCAATTTGAACCACTCAAAATATCCAAAAATTGAGAAAGTTATGACTTGTTGAAGTTGGCCAAAAATCATGAAATGACCTATAATCTTTTGCATCCTTAAGGAAACTTCCATCCATTTTCTTACTTTGAACATAAAAGAAGGCATGAAGTATACATCCTTAATATCATCATGAAAAAAGAATGGGCTCAAGGTGATAAAAATTGACCAAGTTATGACCATTTGAAGTCACATATGGAAAATTGAGGATTCATCTGAGTGACTTGTAATCTTTCTTCTTCACCAAGTTCCTTCCACATGAAAAATCCTTGGAACTTTTGAAGTGATTTGTTGTTAACTCTTTGAAGAGAAGGATTTTTTTTGGAATCAGTCAAAAATACCAAAATATGAGCAAGATATTCCCCTTTGAAGTCCAAAACCCTAGCCTCTAGATCAAGACAATGCTTTGAGGAAATTTGCCAAGTTTGAACAAGCTTTTTGTGCCAATATTATTCCTTTGTGAATAGAGGTTGTTGAGGATGATGATGAGGACTCATAGCCATCAAAACCACTTACATATCTTGAAATTAGAGAGATATATGTTCTTGTGACCAATAGGAACAAGACCTTGTCCAATCAAGACAACTTCTTCCCTTAACCCTTTGTACTTTTGAATCAATTTTGATAACTTTGAAATATGTTGAACCAAAATGAGCCTTGTTATGCCATTTATTCCAAAGTCACTCTAATAGTGAAGTTTGAATTTCTCAAGCTATGTTGACTAGGGCATGGAAATAAACTCATGAACCCATGAAGCAACTTGCTAAACTTCATTATCTTTACCTACATTATTAACAAGTAAGACAAACCAATATTGTATTTTATTAATTAGAGAGAAAATAGAAGCAAAATATCCATGATCACAAAAGAAAACAAGTCAATGTGCTTGGTAACTCCTCAAAAGAGCAAGGCTAAAGATAGGGAGAAGAACCAAAAACCCTAATGTGATCTTGTTGTGATTGAAACAATATGGTATGATGCAGGAATCTTAGGGGCAAAAATTAGGGTACAACAGCTGCCCTTATTTAAGTTTCTTCTATCCGGAGATACGAAGGTTAAAAATCTTCGTGTCGACGTGATCGAAGATACTTAAATATAAAACAAACCCTATTTTTGGCCCTAAGATGCCACACAAATGCTTATGCATATGAATGCATATGAACAGAACCAAAGAGACGCAAAGTAACATTGAGGATGCAACAAAAATGAAGAAACAAAGGAGCAACCCTACCAGGAAAATAAATCACTGGTGAAGCACAAGAACAAAATCAGAGAGGAAGATAACAAGCATCGACGTTCACTACCGATGTCCTACCAACATTCTCTGAAGGTAGAAAGAGAATGCATATCATATCACCGCCGTTCACTGACGATGAACTATCAACGTTCACTGAAGATAGCAAAAAGATAATAAACACCGACGTTCACTGCCGATGTCCTACCAACGTTCACTGAAGGTAGAAAGAGAAAATATATCAAATCACCGCCGTTCACTGACGATGAACTATCAACGTTCAGTGAAGATAGCAAAAAGATAATAAACACTAACGTTCACTGCCGATGTCCTACCAACGTTCACTGAAGGTAGAAAGAGAAAATATATCATATCACCGCCGTTCATTGATAATGAACTATCAACGTTCACTGAAGATAGCAAAAAGATAATAAACACCGACGTTCACTACCGATGTCCTACCAACGTTCACTGAAGGTAGAAAGTGAAAATATATCATATCACTGCCGTTCACTGACGATGAACTATCAACATTCACTGAAGATAGCAAAAAGATAATAAACACCGACGTTCACTGCCGATGTCCTACCAACGTTCACGGAAGGTAGAAAGATAAAATATATCATATCACCGCCGTTCACTGGCGATGAACTATCAACGTTCACTGAAGATAGCAAAAAGATAATAAACACTGACGTTCATTTCCGATGTCCTACCAACATTCACTGAAGGTAGAAAGAGAAAATATATCATCGAGTTATCCCAAAATTCTGGCGTTTTACCTAGAACGGGTCTCAACTTCTTCTTTAACCAAGGGAATTTTCCTGGAAAAGATCAAACATAAGTTGTCTCAAATAACGAGACTTGTTACTCATTTCCACGGGGAATTGCAAAAAGAAATGACTTTCTGGAGATAGAAATATGACTTCCCGGGGAAATGCCACGATATTCCTGCTAAGGAGATAAAGTCTTCCCGTGTAAAACAAATGCACAAACCAAAACTCAAAGTTCTTAGAAATCCAAAGTAAATAATATTGTCATGCAACCGCAGATCCAAATCAGAGATAAATTGGAGCAAGACGGCCAATGAAGATATATCCTTTGAGAAATAAACTCAAGAGGGAAAACCAAATTCAACTAAGCAAAGAGCGTTGCAGGAAGGTCAGAACACAATGTCAATGGACGATGGTTTTTAGCCATGCATGATATATGTATGAATGTATGAGTGCTATCGTGCATATGCTGGTAAAAGGATACATAATCAGTACAAACAAACAAAACCGCCTCAGGTACTAGCAACATTGGGCTAAACTTCAACCAGAAATATCATTCCAAGAAAGGTAAAACCAACTGCGGAAACCAAACCTATTACATGCCTTAACTTCACTAAGGAGAAACATAATCCAGATGTAGCCAAATCAAACAGATACCGGGATAGAACATCCTTCTTCCGGCTTCATCGGAGAAATAGTTTTCCAAAAGCAACATGCCCACTGGAGATTGCAAGACCAGCCTCAAATAAAGCAGACTAATACCGACACAACCAAACCTCACTGGGGGATTTAAGCCTACCTCCCTGGAGAAAAAACCGTAGACTGGAAATTTTCATCACGAACACTCTTTCCAACAAGAGATGCCCTGGGATAACCTTCCCAGGAAATCAAGAAGTCAAAACTAGTGCCAATACTGCAAAAAGAGCGACATCTCAGCACACCAAGGGAATAAAACCTTTCATCATATGAGGGAAGACTTCGCTGGGGAATCTGGGACGGAGGCTTCTGACCATGCAAACCCAAAATCAAAAGCGAACCAAGACTTGACTGGGGATAATGGGATCACAAACCCAATACTGTACCTTGCACCCACTGATATCGTCTTTAACTATCTGAGAAACACACAAAGATTACGCACATACCAGCAAAATGACCTGAGAAAACCTTCATGAAGGGAGTAAATCTTCTTAAAACAACCAGAGTTTGTTCATTCTTGGGATCACCATTCTTGTTGTCATTGTTTCATCACAAATCCCAAAGTAAATTGAATTGTAAATATCTCTTTTTTTTGAAAAGTCAATTTTGCTTTTTTTAATCTTTTTGCTTTAACAATTATTATCAGTAATAAATGGAGTCTTTGTAAGCTAAATAAAAATAAGAACACAAAGAATTGGGAAAAAGCTCGATTTTCATTAATAGAATGGTAGTCTGCGAATGGTGAGACTCCATGGATGATTACAAAGTTTGGGAAATGGTAATACATAATGGAAAAGATGCATTGAGATACAATGACCACTATTCCACCTAACAAATTTTGAAATCCTGAGCAGCAGCTTTTGTTGAAGTATGGTGAGGATCCGAGAAGATTGTTGCTTCAACGATCAAGTCTTATCTGACGTAGTTACTTTCCAAGAAAATCCCTAACTTTTGCATAAGCTGCCCCTGCGGGTTTTCAACTTAGCGGGAAATTTATTCTGTTTATGTCTCTAATTTTTTCCTAGACTGCCCTTTCGGGTTTTCGGCCTATCGAGATGCTCCTTTTTGCCTAAGCCGCCCTTTCGGGTTTTCATCTTAGCGAGCTGTTCTTTTATTTCTTTAGGCGAAGTATTTCTTGATTGCGTCAGCATTCATGGGACGTGGGAACTCCTCGCCATCCATAGTTTCAAGAATTAATGCACCACCAAAGAAGGCTTTCTTGACAACATACGAGCCTTCAAAATTGGGAGTCCACTTGCCCCTAGAATCAGTGTTGAAAGACATGATCTTCCTGAGCACGAGGTCGCCTTCTCTGAATTCACGAGGTTTGAACTTTTTATCAAATGCTTTCTTCATTCTTTTCTGATATAACTGCCCATGACATAAAGCTTTCATCCTCTTCTCTTCAATCAAATTCAATTGGTCAAACCTATTCTAGACCCATTCAGCCTCTGTCAACTTGGTTTCCATTATCACACGCAACGAGGGAATCTCTACCTCGACAGGGAGTACATCTTCCATTCCATACACTAGGGAGAGTGGGGTTTCTCTTGTTGAAGTGCGAACAGATGTTCGATATCCATGCAGAGAAAAAGGGAGCATTTCATGCCAATCCTTATAAGTGACAACTATTTTCTGGATAATTCTCTTGATATTCTTATTGGCAGCTTCAACAACCCCATTCATCTTTCGCCTGTATGGAGATGAATTGTGATGGATAATCTTGAATTCTTCGCACAATTCTGTCATCATCTTGTTTTTCAAATTTGAGCCATTGTCAGTGATGATTCTGCTCGGCACACCATACCGACATATAAGATTGTTTTTGATGAAACGCACGACCACCTGATTGGTAACATTGGCATATGAAGCAGCCTCTACTCATTTGGTAAAGTAGTCAATTGCTACCAAGATGAAACAGTGTCCATTCGAAGCTTTGGGTTCTATCATCCCGATCATGTCAATACCCCACATAGAGAAAGGCCATAGGGAGGAAATCACATTGAGAAGTGTCAGAGGCACATGGATCTTATCTGCTTAAATTTGGCATTTATGGCACTTCTTTGTAAATTTGTAACAGTTAGATTCCATTGTCAACCAATAATAACCTGCCCTTAACATCTTTTTAGCCATCGAATGTCCATTAGCACGAGTGCCAAATGAACCTTCATGAATCTCATGCATCAACATGTCCTCTTCTTGTCTATCCACGCATCTGAGCAGGACTATGTCATAATTTCTCTTGTATAACACATTTTCACTGAGGAAGAAACGGCCTACCAATCTTCTCAGTGTCTTTCTATCTTTCTTCGACGCACCAATTGGGTATTCCTGAGTCTGAAGAAAATGCTTAATATCATAATACGAAGGTTTTTCATCTGCTACCTCAACTGTCGTAAACACATGAGCGGGCTTGTCTAGTCGTCGAATTGTAATTCGGGGTATATCATTCCAAGTATTCACTTGGTACATGGAAGCCAGAGTTGCCAGAGCATCCGCCATTTGATTTTCATCTCTAGGAATGTGATGGAATTCAACTTTATTGAAGAAGGGTAGTAATATTCTAGCATAATATTTGTAAGGGATAGAGCCAGGGTGACGAGTGTCCCATTCTCCTTTAATCTGATTTATTACCAAAGCTAGATCGCCATACACATCTAGAATTTTGATTATGAGATCAATAGCTTCCTCAAGACCCATGATGCAAGCTTCATATTCTGCCATATTATTAGTGAAATCAAATGTTAACCTTGCGGTAAAAGGAATATGTGATCCACGAGGAGTAACAATCACAACACCAATTCCTTTACCACAAGCATTCACAGCTCCATCAAATATCACACTCCAACAAGATTCAGGGTCGGGGCCCTCCTCAGGAAATGGTTTATCACAATCTTTCACTTTCAGGAACATCACATCCTCATCGGGGAATTCATACTCTGCAGACTGATGATCCTCCACCAGCTGGTGAGCAAGGTAATCTGCCAACACACTACTTTTAATAGCCTTTTGAGTGCGGTATTCGATATCATATTCAGATAACAACATCTGCCAGCGGGCAATTCTTCCAGTAAGAGCAGGCTTTTCAAAAATATACTTGATTGGATCCATTTTGGAGATCAACTAAGTGGTATGATTCAACATATACTGCCGCAAATGCTTTGCCGCCCAGGCCAAAGCACAACATGTCTTTTCTAGCATGGAATACCGCGACTCACAATCAGTGAACTTTTTGCTAAGATAATAAATGGTGAACTCTTTCTTTCCTGTTTCATCCTGTTGTCCCAGAATACAACCCATGGATTTATCTAATACTGTTAGATACATAATCAACGGTCTTCCTTCTACAGGAGGGAGCAAGATAGGAGGTTCAAGCAGATATTCTTTAATACTCTCAAATGCCCTTTTGCAGTCATCCGTCCACACACAACCTTGACATTTCTTTAACAACTTAAAGATCGGTTCATACGTTGTAGTCATGTGGGAAATAAATCTGGAGATATAATTCAAACGCCCGAGGAAACCCCTGACTTGCTTTTCAGTTCTTGGTGCTGGCATTTCTTGAATTGCTTTGACTTTATTAGGGTCAACTTCAATTTCTTTCTGGTTAACAATAAAACCCAACAATTTCCTCGATCTAACTCTGAAGGTGCATTTATTTGGATTCAAGCGGAGATGATACTTCCTCAAACACTGAAACAACTTCAATAAATCTTCTATATGCCCTTCTTCAGTTTGGGATTTGTCAATCATATCATCAACATATACTTCGATTTCTTTGTGCATCAGATCATGGAATAGGGTTGTCATAGCCCTCTGGTACGTTGCACCAGCGTTCTTCAACTCGAAGGGCATCACTCTGTAACAGAATGTTCCCCAGGGTGTGATAAACGTTGTTTTTTCCATGTCCACTGGAGCCATTCTTATTTGATTATACCCGGAAAATTCGTCCATGAACGAGAATACTTTGAATTTTGCTAGGCTGCCCACTAACATGTCGATGTGAGGCAATGGAAAATAATCTTTTGAACTAGCTTTATTTAGATCCCTGTAATCTACGCATATGCGTACTTTTCTGTATTTTTCGGTACTGGGACAATATTGGCAATCCATTAAGGATACACTGACGTCACAAGAAAACCAACATTAATCTGCTTTAGGACCTCCTCTTTGATCTTTACTTCAATATCTGGGTGGGTTCTTCTCAACTTTTGTTTAACTGGCGGGCACTCTGGCTTCAATGGCAAATGATGCTCGACAATGTATGTATCTAGACCAGGAATATCTTGATAATACCAAGCAAAAATATCCACATACTCTTTCAACAGCTCAATCAACCCGCTCTTTACATCAGGATGCAACGATGCTCCAATCTTGACTTCCTTCGGATCTTCTTCTGAACCCAAATTAATCACTTCCAAAGGCTCCTTATATGGCTGAATGGTATTTTCCTCGTGCTCAAGCAACCATTAGACCTCTTCTGGAATCTCATCATAATCTTCTTCTTCAGCCCCAAACACAGGACAATCAAAGTTGGGAGAGGGTGCAGGGTCATTGTATTCAACGGGTTTTTTTAATTAATCTGCACATATGATTTATGATTGCTTTTAGAAACTGACACATATAACAAGTGATCATGCAAATTAATTTTCAGTTATTATTTATTTTGAAAGGTTTTTTTTTATTATTACCATTTCCCAAGAAAAAAGCAGAAAATAAAAGACATAATTTTGGAAGAAAAGACAACTTTTATTAATGATCTTAAAAGTTATAGCAAATAGATAAGCCCTGCAACATTAATACTTCCACCTTGGGCAGAGTGAAAGCTTTTCAAAAGAAAGAAATAGATTAACAACAAATTACTTTGAAACATGTATGCAAGAAGGAACATCAATGGTGACCCAGTTCTGAACTCGGACTCCATGCGTCACATAATTCGGTACTTCCTGCTCTGCTTCATCCTCTTCAACAACATTAATTCCAGAACCAATTGGATGGAGGTAGCCTCCACTGCAGAAAACATCATGATAACTGTTCACAGAAGACTTTGACTTCAAATTTTCGCCTTTGCCATTCCTCGAAGAGAAACCCAAACCAGCTCCGTTTTTGTTCATGGGTGGATCCACAAGTCGTCCCCAAACTGCATTATGACCATTGCGCACAACCTGCTACGCGTCCTTCAGGGAAACCACAAAATTCTCATTCCTCCTTATGTTTTCAATGGATAGGGCTTGGAACTGGGTTCCAACAGCAGCTTCATTCGCTTCTACAATACTGAAAGAGGATAGATGGGATATCAACAACGCCTGCTCCCCATTTATGATCACTACCTTCCCTTCACGCATAAATTTTAGCTTCTGATGCAGAGTTGAAGTGACAGCCCCTGCTTCGTGTATCCATGGTCGTCCTAGCAAACAACTATATGCGGGAATAATGTCCATGACCTGGAAGGTTATAAAGAACAAATGTGGTCTTATATGGATGGGCAAGTCCACTTCACCGATGACAGATTTCCTCGACCCATCAAAAGCCTTCACAATGATGCCACTCGGGCGCATAGGTGTTCCATGATACTTTAACTTCATGAGGGTACTCCTCGGTATAACATTCAACGCGGATTCGTTATCAATTAGCACATTGGATAGCGAGTCATTCTTGCAATTCATAGATATGTGGAGGGCCAAGTTGTGATTCCTCCCTTCATCTGGTAACTCATCATCGCAGAAACTCAAGTTGTTACATGATGCAATGTTTCCAATTACACTGCTGAATTGATCTAACGACATGTCACTCTCCATAAAAGCTTGGTCTAGTACTCTCATCAGTGATTCTCTATGAGCAGAGGAATTCATTAATAAAGCTAGGATGGATATCTTTGAAGGAGTCTACAATAGCTGATCTACAATCCTGTAGTCGCTCATCTTAATTATCTTCAAGATATAATCCACTTATTTCTCTAATGTGGCTCCACTAGTCTCTCCTGCAGCCTTCTTAGGCTCATCGTTCTCAACAATTTTCTTTCCAGCAACAACATCTTTTCGAACAACCGGTGCAAACACACGACCACTACGGGTCACCCTGCTATTATCAGTTATATTTCCAACATCGGGCATTGGCTGGATGGGAACTTCCACCCCATCTTCTAAGATTGTAGCGTTATATTTGTAAGGCACATCCTTATTTAATTTATAGGGAACAGGACATGGCAGACTAATTACCAATGGGGTAACAACTGGTTTGCTATGGTACTCCACCTCAAGATGAGAGGGTGCACCAAAACAAGGTACAATGGCGTTTACCCCTTCCTCAAGACAATTAGCCATCAAAAGGTCATTTACGGCAAACGAATCTTCGTCTGAAGAGAAATACTCATCCGCGGAGGCATACTCTTCCTCTAGCTCCTCTTCCATCAAACAAACTTCAACCATATAAATCTCATGATAATCATTTCTCTGACATGTGATCTTGATAGCTCCATTATCTAACAGCAATTGTACACCCTCTCTCATAATAGGACATCCTCGGGGGTCTCGACAGCAAACTATACAAGATCCAAATTGGTGTTCCACTTGACTAGCAGTACGACAGAAGGTAGCATGCAACTACACGAGATCCTCATTCAAATGCTCTACATTAAAAATTCTGAATTCACCTGGATATCCAGAAACCATACTCACTTCCTCTTCATATTCTGCCCTAGGCCTGATTATATGGATTAAACCTTCATCCATCATCTCCTGTAAATCAACCTTTATCTTCTCACAACCCTGTATGTCTGTACTGCAAACAGCACAACCGGCATGGTCATGCATATAATAACTGAATTCACAGAGGTCTGCGTGCATCTTCACCAAATCTCCTCTAACCAGATTAATGTCAAAAATCCGGAAGTCGCCTGGACAACCGACCACCATATTTACAATATTCACTCCCCCGTGCTTGGGTAGAGGATTGTCTTTCACATTAGGTCCCATGTCTTTGAAAGATAGAATTCCAGACTTCACCAACCTTTGCACTTCAGTCCTTAAAGGATAACAATTTTCAATACTATGCCCTGGTGCTCCCTGATGAAAGGCACACGTCTGGTCTTCTTTATAATACCAAGGAAAGGGTGATGGTACGGCGGAAGGTGGTCGTGTCTGGACCAACTTCTTCTGAATCAATTCGGGTAGTAGTTATGCATAGCTCATAGGAATAGGGTCATAGTCACCCCTTCTCTGATTATTCCCTTGGTTCCCCTGCTGGGACTGTCTTTGATAAGCAACGGTAGTCGGAGCGGCATTCATAATAGGAGTAATCGAGGCAACTTGCTTGTGACGCTGATAATTCCTTCTAGGAGCATTCACTCTCCTTTCTTGTATGACAACATTTGTATCCCCCTCTTTCTTCTTCGTAAACCCATAAGCTGGATTTTTCACACCTCCGAATCCTTCACCCTTTGTCAAACGACCTTCTCTTACTGCCTCTTCTAGGCGGACACACATTCCTACCATCTCTGCAAAATCACTTAGGGCACTTTCTACCATTCTTTCGTAGTAGAAAGCGCCCAACATCTTCAGAAAAATTTTAGTCATTTACTTCTCCTTCATGGGAGGAAACACTTGTGCAGCCACTTTGCGCCATCTCTACGCATACTCTTTGAACGATTCTCTGTCTTTCTGAACCATGGCCCTAAGCTGGTCATGGTCGGGCGCCATGTCCATATTGTACTTGTATTGTTTAATGAATGCTTCTCCCAAATCATTAAAAGTATGGATGTTGACACTGTCTAAACTCATGTACCATTTCAACGCTGCGCCGGCCAGACTATCCTGGAAAAAGTGAATCAGCAGACGCTGATCATCGGTGTGGGTAGACATTCTACTCACGTACATCACCGAGTGAGAACGAGGGAAAGTGTTGCCCTTGTACTTCTCAAACTCCGGGACCTTGAACTTAGCAGGAACTTTGACATTCGAGACCAAACACGACTCATTCACATTCTGCCCAAATAGCTCTTTTCCCCTAAGAGCCTTAATCTCTCTTTGCATTCTATCAAACTTCTCTTGGAAATCATCCATTCTATCATAAATACCCAAGTCTTCACTCGGCCGAGGGAAAGGACGACACACATCTTCATTAACAAACGGAACCAAATTCACCGAAGGAGGTGCAGCAGGAACAATATGCACCATAGGAGGTGCTTGAGTAACAACAGTTTGAACCACTGGAGCATCTTGGGGGCCAAAATTGAAACCTTCAGGTGCAAAATTCTCTGGCATTCCCCACAGATAACCATGAGGCATACGGTTTTGAACAACAGCCGGAGTGGCGGATACAGGAACAGTAGGAACTTCATCATTTGCCCTTGTTGGTTGAGGTTGAACACTCGGTGGCTGATTCTGAGCAACCTCAAGAGCTTCCATCAGAGTAGTCAAGTTGGCCAAGCCAGCCTTTAAAGCAGAAACTTCTTCGCGTAGCTCGCGATTCTCCTCTTCCAAGTTGTCCATCTTCTTTTTGAAGTTAGCCCGAGTGTTGTAGTGATGAGTCAGCTTGCTATTGAAGTAAAGAAGCTGGGTAAGGCACCTAGATATGCATAATTAATGCAAGAAATATGTGCAATATGATGCAAGATATGCAATGCACATGATTATTTTTGCTTTATCATTTAATATTTCAAGGGATTTAACATTTATAGACATATCGCAAACATCAAACCAATAACGCATTTGAAATACTGAAATTTTTTTATTATAATAACTTCAAAATGGACTACAAGTTTCAATGATCCCAAGTACAATATGAAAATACAATCTATAAATCCTGAGAAAAAGAACTGATAGAGATCAATTTGTACGCTGGTGCTTCCCTGTGAGCTTGGCAATCTGAGCCCTCAACCTCTGGTTTTCTTCCACATGTCTGATGGCAACCTCCTTCCAATCATCTGGATAAGGAAATGAGTAATCATCACCTGTTTGAGGCTTAGGAGAAAATAAATCCCATTGCCTCTCCATAGACTCCACCGCTCGACTCTCAAGGATCTCGATCAAATCGTCTTTCTCCTTCAGGTCTGCTCTGTAGGAATTTTCTAAAGTCTGGAACTTGTTCTTCCAAGCATCACTTTCCTGTTGCATCCTGACCAAAACAAGTTGCAGCTCTTCTAGATCATCTAATAAGGGAGGAGTGGTCTTCACAAATAGATCAAGCATGTGTGTCTCCCGAGTATACGGCATCTTCAACTGAATGATTCTCGATCGGACCCACTGAAGGTATGGCTCTAAAGAAACAGCACCCCTAGGTCCCAAATCCTTCCTACTCTTCTTATGAATGTGACGCTAGGCCTTCGCAATCTTCTCCCTAGCTTCCTTATGGTCTTCTCCTTCCTTCAGAAAGAAACTACTCAAATGAATACTGTTCGGTTTATCCCTCATCGGATAACCAAGTTGTCGCCGTGCAAGAACAGGGTTATAGTTAATTCCTCCCTTTGTACCAAGAAAAGGTACATTGGGGAAACTACCACAATTGTCAATAATCTGTATATCCTGATAAGCTCGATGATACCAATCAATATCCGAGTGAGTAAGTTCCATGATATTAGGATACCAACGGGGTTCCTTCTTGACATCCCAAAAAGCATCAGACTGAGGCATATGAGAGATGAACCACTGGTACAACAGAGGCGTGCAACAGATAATCATTCCCCCATGATAAGAACTCCAAAGATGAACAGAGTATTAAACATCACCCAACAGTGTAGGAACTGGGTTTCCAATCATGAAAATCCTGATAGGATTAATGTCGACAAACTTGTCCACATTAGGAAATAAGAATAATCCATAAGCAAGTAAAGCAAATATGGCCTCGAAAGCAACCGTACTCTTCATCCTGGCAAAGTAACGAGCTTTCTCCAATAAGAACTGAGCTGGTAATACTCTAATCCCTCCTTTGGTAGTCATATGGGCTTCCACCTCAGACTTCCCCAGATGAATCAAAGCATCTATTTCATGTGGCTTTGGCTCACCCTCCAAACCAGTAAAAGGAACACGATCGATAACAGGTAAATCTAATAGATAGGAATACTCCTCTAGTGTAGGCATCAACTGATAATCGGGAAAAGTAAAGCAGTGATACATCTGATCATAGAACTGGACCAAGGTCGAGAGAATACCCTCCTTCATCTTCAACTTCATGAGAGGAATAATGGATCCATACTTCTTCCGAAAGTCTGCAGAACACTCGATCTCTGGAATTAGGCTGATCAGCTCATCTATCTTGGGATCCTTGAAACTGTATTTCCCGGTCTTTCTCTTTCCAGAATCCATGGTTAACAGTACCTAAGATATTCACAAATAGTCAACCTTTAAATCCCTTGAAATATTGTTTTCTTCAAAAGATGCTTATGAGTGCATGGATGCATGATGCAACAATCACACACAAGATCACACATATAGGGTTCATAGGTTAAACGTCACGAGAATGAGGTCGAAGGTACTACCCATAATGTGTTGGTCTAAGAGTTATGGTTAGAACATAGTTTGATTCTACAACCCTCAGTTAGAGTTTTGATGATAACAAAATACAAGATTAAATGAATTATGAGTTTTATATATGACATAAATGCTTCCTAAAATTATGTTGTGTATTTACAGGAAACTCTGATGGAATCAGCATCAGAATATCAACATCAGCATCAGAAGATATGTCACATCAGAAGATCAGTACATGTGCTTACGCTGATGTCTGATGAACAGAATCTGCGCTTAACATACTCTGACTCTGATCAAGATCCTAACTATGTCATCAGCACTCAAAAGCGCCAGAATAAGCTAAAGCCAAGAACACTCTGATCCTCATTAAGCAGAACATTCTGAAGTGTTAACGTTACTGCATTCAAGGCAGATTAATTACCAACGGCTTTATTCCAAGACAAAGATCTTCTCAAAAAGGAAAGAACGTTATGAGCATTGAAATGGAATTATGGACTGCAACGTATCTATTCCAAGAAGTATTTAAACAAATTAGTGAGAAAGGAAATGGCTAATACTCTACAATTCTCCTACACGCATAAGCCAATCATCTTCGTCCTCACTCATTCAGTTTGCTAAAGCTCTCAACTGCTTACTCTATAGTTCTAGCATTCTAGTTTCATATAAGCTTCATTTTGTGTATTATCACAGTTGTGATATATAGTTTTTCTAGAAACATCAAACACACACTTTGTTCATTTATCTGTAAAAGAATTTCCTTGAGAAACTGGTTTGTGGTTAGACTTAAGAAGGCTTTAGAAGTTGTTAAAGCAGTTTTGTATTCAGTTGAATATAGTGGATTAAGACCTCGTTGGAGAGAGGCGAAATCACCTTGACGGGTGGACTGGAGTAGTTTGAGATCAAACGAACCAGGATAAAAATAACGTGTTGTCTGCATTTGATTTCAAGTTTCAACAATTCAACCCCCCTTCTTGTGTTTTTCACATCTTCAATTGGTATCAGAGCGCCTTATTCTGAGTTCATAACACTTAACCGTGTCAGTACAATATCCAGCGTTGAAAAACACTATGGCAGGAACACATCACAACATTAGCAATGAGAACAATGAAGAAAGAGACAAATTCAGTGGCAAACCTCCAGTCTTTGATGGAGAGAACTTTAATTACTGGAAAGACAGAATTTAAAGCTTCTTTCTAGCCCATGATGCTGATCTGTGGGATATGGTGACAGATGGATACACGCACCCAGTAAATGCAAGTGGTCAGAAGATTGACAGGAAAGCAATGTCTGATCAACAAAAGCGTGATTTCAAAAACCATCACAAAGCCATAACTATTCTTCTCAGTGTTATCTCTTACTCTGAATATGAAAAGATATCAAACAGAGACACTGCAAAGAACATGTTTGACTCTCTGAGAATGACGCATGAAGGCAACCTTCAAGTTAAAGAAACTAAATCTCTTACGCTCATTCAGAAGTATGAGGCATTCAAGATGGAAGAAAGTGAATCTATTGAAACAATGCTCTCAAGATTTCAGATTCTAGTTGCTGGTCTCAAAGTTCTGGACAAAGGGTATTCTACTGCTGATCATGTCAAGAAGATCATCAGAAGCTTGCCAAAACAGTGGAGGCCAATGGTCACAGCACTGAAGCTAGCTAAGGATCACAACACAATCTCTCTGGAGGAACTTGTCAGCTCCCTCAGAAGTCACGAGATAGAGCTAGAAGCTGATGAACCTCAAAAGCAAGGTAAGCCATTAGCTTTAAAATCTAACAGAAAATCTGACTCCAGGGTTTTGCAGGCTGTTGAAGAAACCTCTGATGGGTCCTCATCAGAAGAAGATGAACTGTCTCTCCTCTCCAGAAGGGTGAACCAACTGTGGAAGCATAGGCAAAGAAAGTTCAGGAATCCCAGAAGATCTGAGAACCAGAACGAATCCTCCTCCAGATACAGAAGGTCAGAATCCTCCTCTGGACACAGAAGATCTGGAGGCTCTTCAGGAAGCAGAAATCCAAACAACAAGGACATCATCTGCTATGAATGCTACGAGCAAGGACACTACAAGAGTGAAGGCCCAAAGCTTCAGAAGGAAAAGCCCAGAAGAAAGTTTGGCAAGGAAAAGAAGAAAAGTCTCATGGCCACATGGGATGACTCTGACACATTTGAAGCTGACTCAGAATCAGATGATGAGAGAGCAAACATAGCTCTCATGGCAAACATATCAGAAGACAATGAAGCTTCTGAATCAGACACAGAAGAGGTATTTCCTGACTTTGCTATTAATTTTACTAAGGTTGAACTAGCTGAAAGCCTTAATGAGATTCTGGAAAGATATCAGCAGATCAGAGTCAAATTCAGAAACCTAAAAAGGGATCTTGCTTTTGACTCTGATAAAACTGAGAGTCTCAAGTTGGAAAATTTTGAGTTGAAAAATAAAGTTTCAAAATTATAAAATATATTACAAAACTCTCAGAAGGAAACAATTCTTGAAACTCCCAGTAGTGCTGATGAGATCATCAAGGAGTATGATCACATCTTTCAGAAGTTTCTAGCTAAAAGCATATATAGAAGCAAAATGGCTTCAATGATCTATGGAGTTAGCAGAAATGGCAGAAAGGGAATAGGATACCAAGGTAAGGTACCTTCACCAAAGAATCCCATGGATTTAGTTATTAAACGAACTCCACTTAATTCACACTTTGTATATGGGCACACACACGACATCAAATATACTAGTAGTAATTATTCTGTCAAACCAAAATTCAATCAGATTTTTGGTAAAACTAACAAATCAGGACCCAAGAAAACATGGGTACCTAAGGATAAAATAATACATGTTGCAGATATCTTTAGCAGCAAAGCAGAAACACCAGTCATGGTACCTGGACTCTGGCTGCTCACGACACATGACGGGAAGAAGGCCTATGTTCCAAAGCCTGGAACTTAAGCCTGGAGGCCATGTAGGCTTTGGAGGCAATCAAAGGGGAAAGATCATTGGCTCTAGAACAATAGGTAACGGAAATCTTCCCTCTATCAGTAATGTTTTATTAGTAGATGGATTAATGCATAACCTGTTATCCATAAGTCAATTAAGTGATAACGGTTATGATATAATCTTTAATCAAAATTCATGTAAAGCTGTTAGTCAAAAAGATGGGACTATCCTATTTAATGGAAAGAGGAGAAACAACATTTACAAAATCAAACTTTCTGAACTGAAAAGTCAGAATGTAAAGTGTCTTCTGTCTGTTAACAACGAGCAATGGATATGGCACAGAAGATTGGGGCATGTTAGTATGAGAAGAATATCTCAGATTAACAAACTCAATATGGTCAGAGGACTTCCTAACCTGAAGTTCAATTCAGATGCTCTGTGTGAAGCATGTCAGAAAGGCAAGTTTGCAAAACCAGCTTTCAAATCTAAAAACGTTGTTTCCACCTCTAAACCATTAGAACTTCTACATATTGACTTATTTGGACCAGTTAAAACTGCTTCAGTCAGTGGCAAGAAGTATGGGTTAGTAATCGTAGATGACTATAGCAGATGGACATGGGTAAAGTTCTTAAGACACAAGGACGAGTCACACTCTATGTTTGTCACCTTCTGTAACCAAGTTCAGAATGAAAAGGATCTTAGAATCGTCAAAGTCAGAAGTGATCATGGTGGAGAGTTTGAAAACAAAGATTTTGAATCATTTTTTAATGGAAAAGGCATTCTGCATGATTTCTCTTGTCCTAGAACTCCCCAGCAAAATGGAGTTGTAGAACAAAAGAATAGAACATTGCAAGAAATGGCCAGAACCATGATCAACGAGACTAACGTTGCTAAGATCTTCTGGGCAGAGGCGATAAACACAGCGTGCTACATTCAGAATAGAATCTCCATAAGACCTATTATGGAAAAGACTCCATATGAATTGTGGAAGAACAGAAAGCCCAACATTTCTTATTTTCATCCATTTGGATGTACTTGCTTTATTTTGAATACTAAAAATTATTTGAACAAGTTTGACTCTAAAGCACATAAGTGTATTATGTTAGGATACTCTGAACGCTCAAGAGGGTACAGAGTATACAATACAGAAACACAAATTGTGGAAGAATCAATCAGTTTTCGTTTTGATGATAAGCTTGACTCTCAAAAGTCAAAGCAGAATGAAGTATTTGCAGGTATGGAAGTGGAATTCATAGGTACTGAAGACAAGTCATCAGAAGCTCTTAACAGAGACACTCCCTTAACATCAGAAAGAGGCACTGCAAGCAATCCAACATCTTCTGTTGATCAACCTCAGAAAAGACCATCCAGAAGCAGCATGGATCACCCAGAAGAAACAATCTTAGAAAGAAAGGAAGATCCAATCAGAACAAGAGCCAGCTTCAGAAATTCTGAAGAATCCCTCATGGGACTTGTTTCTCTGATTGAACCATCTTCAATTGATGAAGCACTTCTGGAAAATGACTGGATTCTAGCAATGCAAGAGGAGCTGAATCAATTCACAAGAAATGACATATGGGATCTAGTTCCTAAACCAAAAGGATTCAACGTCATTGGAACAAAATGGGTGTTCAGAAACAAGCTGAATGAACAAGGTGAAGTCATCAGAAACAAGGCACGATTGGTAGCACAAGGTTATAGTAAACAAGAGGGGATAGACTATACAGAAACCTTTGCTCCAGTCGCCAGGTTAGAATCTATCAGACTTTTAATTTCTTTTGCTGTTAATAAAGGCATCACTCTGTATCAGATGGATGTTAAGAGTGCATTCTTAAATGGCTATATAGAAGAAGAGGTATATGTGCACCAATCCCCTGGTTTTGAAAGTTCAAAAAACCCAGAATATGTTTACAAACTAAAGAAGTCACTGTATGGTCTGAAACAAGCTCCCAGAGCTTGGTATGAAAGACTGAGTAACTTCCTGTTAGAAAAGGAATTCACCAGAGGGAAAGTGGACACAACCTTATTCTGTAAGACAGTTAAGAATGACATCTTAGTCTGCCAGATTTATGTTGACGATATTATATTTGGATCTACTAAACCTTCTCTGGGAAGAAAGTTTGCTAAGTGTATGCAGGCAGAATTTGAGATGAGCCTGATGGGGGAACTGAAATTCTTTCTGGGCATTCAGATCAATCAAACCCCAGAAGCAACTTACATTCATCAGAGCAAATATGTCAGAGAACTTCTGAAGAAATTTGATCTCTCAGAATGTAAGCCATCAAAGATTCAAATGCATCCCACGTGCATTCTGGAAAGAGAAGAGGTAAGCAAAAAGGTAGAACAGAAGGTCTACAGAGGTATGATTGGTTCTCTTCTTTATTTGACAGCCTCAAGGCCTGATATTTTATTCAGTGTATGCATTTGTGCAAGATTCCAATCAGATCCTAGAGAATCTCACTTAACAGCTGTTAAGCGAATTTTCAAGTATCTGAAAGGTACTACTAATCTGGGTTTGTTTTATAGAAAATCTAGTGATTACAGCTTAGTAGGTTACTGTGATGCTGACTTTGCTGGAGACAGAGTAGAATGTAAAAGCACTTATGGAAGCTGCCAGTTTCTGGGAGAAAATCTGATCTCATGGTCCAGCAAAAGACAATCCACAATTGCTCTATCAACAGCAGAAGCTGAATACATAGCAGCAGCTGGATGCAGCACACAAATGCTCTGGATGAAAAGTCAACTTGAGGACTTCCAGATTTATGAGAGTAACATTCATATCCTTTGTGATAACACCTCTGCTATTTTCTTAAGTAAAAATCCAATTTTACATTCTAGGGCTAAGCATATAGAAATAAAACATCATTTTATTACGGACTATATTCAGAAAGGAATTTTAAACTTAAAATTTATTGATACATACCATCAATGGGATGATATCTTTACAAAACCACTTTCTGAAGATAGGTTCAACTTCATTCTTAATCATCTCAGCATGAAGCTCTGTCCAGAATAAAACTATTTTAATTTTATATATTAACCTTCAGAATTATTTTTATTTCTCTGTGAACATCTGATCAATCCTCTTTCAGAATTTTAGAAATGCAGATTGTATCAGAATCTATCCATGAAGCTCTGAGCTCTTCAGTTCAAGGATAGAAGTGATGTTCACTCAAAGCAAACAAGTGTCATCCAGTCATCAGCTGTTTCCTGAGGCTGAACACGCGTTCACGCTTCTGAAAAGGCAAAGCGCTGATTGGATGCATTGAGACACATGTCACTGGTAACCGTTTAAGTATCTTTCTGAAATCCCCTAAAATCAGCCATCATTAAATGCTATTAATCATGATTTATTTCTATCTCTTAAGCGTTTATGTTTTCAAAAACTTTTTCGAAATCTATTTAAACACCATTCACACCATTCACAACTTTTACCCTAACTTTCGTTTTCAATCAATATTTCTGATTTCTGTGTTTGTGTTCTTCCTTTTCAAGAAAACCCTTTCAATTTCTTTTCAAAAAATCCTCGTTTGAACATGGCGTCTTCCAGCAATCTCTCTTCAGGTTCCCAGAAAGATGCATCAGCTGAGCAATATGAAGTTCCTCTCAGAACGCTACTCACTCCAGTCAAGAACCTTGAAGTTCTGTCAGAGATTATAGTGGATTTCAATAGTTTGAAGGAAAATGGTTTTGACTTATCAGAAGAGATTCATGCTCAAGGATGGGAGAAATACTTTGACAGGTTGGTGGGTCCAACCTTTCCTATTTTGGTTAAGGAATTTTGGATTCACGCTTCTTCCTCAAATCACCAAGTCACTTCTTATATCATGGGAAAGAAGATTGTGATTACTGAAGACCTAATTGCAAAACTGATTGGGTACAATGGTGGTGGTATTCGCTGTATAGATATGGCAAAAAGATGTTCAGATGTTGCTGTTATAGCAAGGGAAATTTTCACGCTGGGGCTTCCCTCCAGCAAGATAAGGGATTTGAAAGATAAGCACTGAATTTGGGAAAAGATTATTCTGGGCTGTTTCAACCACAGGAAGCCTACCAGCTCTCCTGATTACATAAACATAGATCAGCAATTTCTGATCTATTTTATCAATCAGAAGGTAAAGATTAATCTAGCTCATCTTCTGTTCAACCATATGAGAACAAACATCAAGGAAACAAGAGAAGATGAACGCACTAAAAGGGATTGGATACCCTTTGGAAGATTGATATCAGATATTCTGACAGAGAATAGGCTGATTGAACACTTGACAGAGGCACAAGAGATCAGCACCCTGGAACCTTCTGTTGGCAAGCAGCTGATTGCCAAGAATCTAAAGAAAATGAAGCTGATAGAGAAAATTAAGAAGGAGCCCAGTGTTACTCCTTTTGCTGACATCTCCAGCAGAAGAGTCCCTCTGGACGACTTTCCTATGTTCTCAGAGATTGACTCTAAGCCTCAGATCACTCTGAGATATTTGGATGCTTGTAAAGCTGATGGTACAACACCCAATCTAAATATTCAAGATCTCCAGCAGAAGGCACCAGAGGTTGCTCTGAAGAAGACTAAGAAGAGAAAAGCTGCTCCAGAAGGATCATCATAACAAACTCCAAAGAAAAGAGGTAATCCTGTTTCTATATCTGTTTTAAATTCAACTGCTGTTTCCACATCTATTCCTACTCCCATTCCAACACCAGTTGATATCCCAACACCACAAACCTTTGAAGATTTTGACATTGATTTTGACCCTTCTGAGTCATTAACTCTCAGAAGATCCCGCTCCAAACCACAAAATCCAAACACTGCAACCATACCAGAACCAGAACTTGCTCAAGTTCTTTCTGATATAGAACAACACTCTTCCGCTCCTGAAACAAACAATCCAAATTCACAACCAGAAATCCCATTTCTCCACAACCTGACAGCCCACTCTCACCAATACCAGAAACTCCACTCTCTCCCATACCAGAACCAGAAATTCCACAACCTGCCTCTCCTCAACCAGAAAGTAATCCACCCTCTCCTCAACATGAACAAACTCCACAACCTGAGACTCAAGCCTCTGAGGCTCAAACCTCTGAATCTCCTGAACCACAACCTTTGGCCATCCAATTGCCCTGTGGTACAACTGTTAATATGTCTCAACTACCATCTTCACCAGAAATAACTCCACCCAATACCCCAGCAAGTCCAATCGTTATTTCTGACTCTCCCACTCCCTCACCTAAGAAAAATACAGAAAACCACAGTAAGACAGTCATGGATCTAACAGTCCTTGAACGCCTTGCTGCAATAAACCAGAAAACTGCCATCCCTAAACCAAAACAACCAGATGTTGGTTCCAACATTTTGAACTTTGAATCAGATATGCATAAATGGATCACTTCTTTGAAACAAGCAAGTCTGGAAGTTGTTGATCCTGCTGTATCAGATCTCCTCTGGACTCACTTCAGAAGATGGGTATGCGCTGGAACCTTCAAGCTGCAAGACCAGAGCTATGGACAGGCTCAACAGAACTTCAGCAATCTGCTGAAGGAAATGGAAGGTCCAGTTCTGAGCAAGTTGCTGAAGGAAGAAGTTCTCCATCTGGACAGTGAGCCTTGGTCTGAAAAGCGTCCAGCATCTAAAGTTCAACCTGCAGAAGAACAGACTATTCAAGTTGAAGACTTGGGTCAAGCAGAAGAAGCTATAGAAAGCTCTGAGAAGCAGCCTGTATCTGAAGATCCTCAAGCTTCCTCTCTTGACAGACAGACTCTGGAAGATTTGAAGAGATCAGATATGCTAATGAATGAACGGATGAACAAGCAGGATATCAAGATTGATTCTATAGCAAACATGGTAGCTAAGCAAAACGAAACCAGCGAACAAATCAAGAGCATGTTGGAAGCTCTGTTCACACGACTTCCTCCTTCTTCTTAGATTTTTTCTTATGTTTTCCTTGTTTTCTTTACATGTTTGTCTGTAATATTTCTACTTGTTCTAAACTATCATTGCTTCTGTTTTAATACAAACGTGTTTTGCTCTAATCTTTTTAACTCTGATTAACTATGCTTTTTGATAGCTGACAAAAAGGGGGAGAAAGAATGATATTTTTCAATAACGGTTTAATGAGACAAAAGTCTCAAACATTCTAACATTCTTATATATTTGAATGTCCTTGTTCTGAAAAGCTTACAGGTACAAGAATCTGAAGAACTCTGATAAAGCAAAATTCAGATGCTCAAAGAAAGGTTCAATAAAGTTCTGATACTCAAGGTCTCAAGGAATCAAAGGGAAATAATCAACTCAGGGGGAGTTTTTCTCATCTTACTCTGATACTTTTTATTCCTCACTCTCTTAGCTCTGATACTTTTTACTCATTATTTGATTATCTCTAATATCGTTTCCTCTTTATTCTTAAACTCTGATACTCTCATCATTCTATTTTAATTGAAAAAAATCTAGTTTTTGTCATCATCAAAAAGGGGGAGATTGTTAGAACATAGTTTGATTCTACAACCCTCAGTTAGAGTTTTGATGATAACAAAATACAAGATTAAATGAATTATGAGTTTTATATATGACATAGATGCTACCTAAAATTATGTTGTGTATTTACAGGAAACTCTGATGGAATCAGCATCAGAATATCAACATCAGCATCAGAAGATATGTCACATCAAAAGATCAGTACATGTGCTTACGCTGAAGTCTGATGAACAAAATTTGAGCTTAACAAACTCTGACTCTGATCAAGATCCTAACTATGTCATCAGCACTCAGAAGCGCCAGAATAAGCTAAAGCCAAGAACACTCTGATCCTCATTAAGCAGAACATTCTGAAGTGCTAACGTTACTGCATTCAAGGCAGATTAATTACCAACGGCTTTATTCCAAGACAAAGATCTTCTCAAAAAGGAAAGAACATTATGAGAATTGAAATGGAATTATGGACTGCAACGTATCTATTCCAAGAAGTATTTAAAAAAATCAGTGAGAAAGGAAATGGCTAATACTCTACAATTCTCCTACACGCATAAGCCAATCATCTCCGTCCTCACTCATTCAGTTTGCTAAAGCTCTCAACTGCTTACTCTATAGTTCTAGCATTCTAGTTTCATATAAGCTTCATTTTGTGTATTATCACAGTTGTGATATATAGTTTTTCTAGAAACATCAAACACACACTTTGTTCATTTATCTGTAAAAGAATTTCCTTGAGAAACCGGTATGTGGTTAGACTCAAGAAGGCTTTAGCAGTTGTTAAAGCAGTTTTGTATTCAGTTGAATATAGTGGATTAAGACCTCGTTGGAGAGAGGCGAAATCACCATGACGGGTGGACTGGAGTAGTTTGAGATCAAACGAACCAGGATAAAAATAACGTGTTGTCTGCATTTGATTTCAAGTTTCAACAATTCAACCCCCCTTCTTGTGTTTTTCACATCTTCAGTTATCACCTGCCGAACAAGGTTCTAGAGGTTCCCAGAGTCTACATCATTCCTTCGGATATTTCCAACTTCCCGATTAACTCGGTAATTAGTAATATTCTAAAGAAAGACTCGTACGAGAAATTTTTTTATCCCCAGTGGAGTTTGAAATTTTTTATCCCCAACGGAGTATAAAAATAAATATCCCCAATGGAGTCTGAAGAATATACCCAATAGACTATGGAAGATTATCCCCAGTAGAGTCTAAAAGATCATCCCCAACGGAGTTCTTTCTTTTCACAAAACAGGAATCCAATCCCCAACAAGGTTCATTATCATCAGCAGCGGTAATTCACCCCCAGCTGAATTTATCAACGGAATCCTCAACAGAGCATCTCCTCCCCACAGGGTCATTCTCTCATCAGTTTATCCCCCAACGGAGTTATCCTCTCCTGCAGGTTTATTCTCACAATCATCATCGTCTACTATCTCCGGCAGAAACGAAGAATTCAACTCTTTTTCTCCAACAGTTATCCGGGATTTATTTTCCCCAACTAAAAGCATCACATTTTCATACATCATGACATGCATATGCATCATACAACACAATCTCGTTTATTTTGAGAACATCATTGCTTGATACATATCATGCATTACATAAAGCTAACCTTTACCTATCAGGAAAGATTTTCACAAAATTCAAAGCTATGATGCTTTTACATCAGTTGAATTACGGGCGATGCTCCTAAATCTCAGCAGAATTGTTGAATTACGGACAAGCTCCTAAATCTCAGCAAAGTAGTTGAATTACAGAAGATGTTCCTAAATCTCAGCAAAGCAGTCGAGTTACAGACGAGTTCCTAAATCTCGACAGATATTACCTCGGTTGAATTACGGACAAGCTCCTAAATCTCAACAAAGTTGTTGAATTATGGACGAGCTCCTAAATCTCAGAAAAGCAGTTGAATTACGGACGAGTTCCTAAATCTTGACAGATATTTCATCAGTTGAATTACGGACAAGCTCCTAAATCTCAGCGAAGTTATTTCCTCAGTTAAATTACGAACGATGTTCCTAAATCTCAGTAGAGGCGTTTCTCCAAGTTGAATTACGGACGAGTTCCTAAATCTCAACAAAATTGTTCTCAGGTTGAATTATAGACAAGCTCCTAAATCTCAGCAAAGCAGTCGAATTACGGACGAGTTCCTAAATCTCGACAGATGTTACCTCAGTTGAATTACGGACGATGTTCCTAAATCTCAGCAGAGATGTTTCTCCAAGTTGAATTACAGACAAGCTCCTAAATCTCAGCATAAAGATTTCCCCGGTTGAAGTACGGACAAGTTCCTAAATCTCAACATAAAGATTTCCCCAGTTGAATTATAGACAACTCCTAAATCTCGACAAAATCAGTTGAATTACGGGAAAGCTCCTAAATTTCGACAAAATCAGTTGAATTATGGATAATCTCCTAAATCTCGACAAAATTAGTTGAATTACGGACAAGCTCCTAAATCTCGACAAAATCAGTTGAATTACGGACAAGCTCCTAAATCTCAAAAAAGTTGTTGAATTACGGACGAGCTCCTAAATCTCAGCAAAGCAGTCGAATTACGGATGAGATCCTAAATCTCGACAGATATTTCATCAGTTGAATTATGGACAAGCTCTTAAATCTCAGCGAAGTTGTTTCCTCAGTTGAATTACGGACGATGTTCCTAAATCTCAGCAGAGATGTTTCTCCAAGTTGAATTACAGACGAGTTTCTAAATCTCAACAAAGTTGTTCTCAGGTTGAATTACGGACAAGCTCCTAAATCTCAGCAAAGCAGTCGAATTACGGACGAGTTCCTAAATCTCGACAAACGTTACGTCGGTTGAATTACGGACGATGTTCCTAAATCTCAGCAGAGATGTTTCTCTAAGTTGAATTACGAACAAGCTCCTAATTCTCAGCATAAAGATTTCCCCAGTTGAAGTACGGATAAGTCCCTAAATCTCAGCAAAAGTTATTCCCTCAATTGAGTACGGACGATTAAAGTTCCTAAATATCTATAGAGACGACTCACCAGCAGGATGACGGACGACAAAGTTCCTAAATCTCTATCTCTCTCCATGAAAGATCAGACTTCCCCGGCGGAATCTTCCTCAACAACGGGTATACAACTCTCGCTAAGGAATCTCTTAGGCGATCGACACTCCTCTAATGGCATCTGTAAGCCTATTCCCGACATCACAAGACAATTATCATTTCATACGAGTGCAAATTTCTAGGCACTCTAGTGTTCAATCCACTTCCACCTTCGGATTACGAAAGGCACGAAAGTCAATCTGCATCCTCAGGTTTAAGAAGATTGAACAGGGGAAGCTGTTGTACCCTAAAATTTTCCCTCTCATATTTATCAAAACATGGCAAGAAAGATCTCCAAGTTGCTCAAGGTTGCTCAAGGATTGGCCAGACAAGCTCTCTCCTAAGGCAGTCTATTCCAAATTAGGGTTTTGTATTGCATCAAGATCCTTGAGTCCAAGTGGTCCCAAGTGCTCACCAATGTCCTAAAATGTTCTCAAGATCATCCATCTTAAGTTTCAAGCTTTGCAGAGAAAATTTGCTCAGTCAATTGCTCAAAGGTCCAAAAATCGACTGTGCTAGGGCAAAAGTCAACTGTGACCTACATACAGTCAAACTTCAAGATTTTTTGTCAACATCCTCATTTTAAGTAGATTTCATCATTTGATCAAGGGTTGATCATGATTCATCAAGGATTGCTCAAAATTCATCAAGATTCAAAAGTTGCTAAATTAGGGTTTTGTAGGAAAAGTCAACTCAACTTTGACCAAGCATAACTTTCTATTACTTTATGATAAATGACCCATCAAAAACTCATTTTTAAGAGGATGCAATTCCATACAGTCCATTTTCATATCCCAAGATAAAAATATGCACTCACAAGAAGTTATGAATTTGGACATTATAGGTCATTTTGAAAAGTCAACAAAAACACCTTTTTTGTCAAAGCTTCTAACTTGAGCATGGAATATCAAATTGAGATGAGACCCAAAGGGTTGATTAGAGGACATCTCAAGCTTTCTAAAAAGTCAAAGAACACCTCTAAAGAGTCAAAATTGAGGAAGTTATGCATTGTTGAAGTTGGACATTTTTGCAAAATTGCCAAAAGTCAACTATGCCCAAAACTTCAAATTTTGCCAAATGGGCCCATTCTTTTTCACTTGTTTTGAGTTGGCATTACAGCCCACGTGCTTCAGCCTTGGCCATGTGTCCATATCATATTTTTATTAATTATTTTGATTTTATTTGAATTAATTTGATTTAAATCAAAATAAATCAAATAAAAATCCAAAGGCATTGATAACAAAGATTTTGTGGTGATTTCAGGTCTCATTATACAGCTTGCCATCATCAATCTCGTATCAAGGCATAAGGGTACAAAAAGATGGGATTTGGACCAAATTTGGAAGGTTTTTAAAAGAAGATCAAATCAAATATCCAAGCATTGAAAGAGAGAGATTTGGACAGAGTTTGCTACCCTAATACATTGTACATTACATAAGGGTCGTGTGCAGACCAAAATATGGGTTGGAGATCAGTTGGAAAGCAAGAACAAAAGTTGCAAAAACACCAAAAAAGTGTGAGATCGAAATCAAGTCTAGAGGCAGTTTTAGAGCTTGATACTTGTGTCAATCGTTTCCTGGCAACCTCCACAAGCAAAAGCAAGGAAAACCACGCGTTTTCAGACCCCCCCAGTGCACTGTAAGTCGTCCACGGATTCACTATATTCTTGAAATCGAAAAGCTTTATTCTTGCATCCATTGTGTAAAATAATTGCATATTCTGAATCTACACATCATTAGTAAGCTTTTGGTATTACTTGATTTCATTTATCTGACCTATATCATGGATCACCATTGCTAGGGTTTTGGGTTTGTTTTTAGGGCTTTTTGTTTCAGGAAAAATTGGCCCTAATAATGGCCATGGTTGCATTCAGGAGGGTGAGACGAACTCAACACTGGTCTTAGAATCCATTTACATGGTCTGTATGAGGTTTTGGATTGGACATGACCTGTAGTGACGGCCAGCGACCGTAGGTATAGGTGTTGCAGACTTTTAGAAATAGATGGAGGAAGGGGACGATGAGTTGTCGTCCATCCATTGGCTCGTTTAAACGAGCGCGCCTTTTTCTTTTTATTTTCCAATAACGCTTATTTTTTGTATATTATATTTGATTTGTATTCTATTAACAAAGCAAGGCAAGTGGCGTGGTGGCAAGCATAGCGTGGATATCCCATCAGGACCTGGGTTCGAATCCCAGGTCCCCCCATTTTCTCAATATTGTTTTCTTGCAGGAAATCTGGTGCGTGCATAGGCTTGATAACCATCATACACCTCCCTCATCAACACGCCAGATGGGCAGATGGCCAGATCTAGTGGTCAGCTTCAAAGGAGCACCATAGGCCAGTCAAACGCACATGCATTGGATTACAGAAAGTCAACATGGATCAGCCTTATTGGGCCAGTCAATTGCTATTCACACACCCAAATCAGGCCCACTTTCTCTACTTTTCTTACATTTTATTTATTTACATTTAATTATTTTTAATTAATTACTAACCAATAACATAATTTCTTTTTTGTCAAAAAATCACCAAAAAATATTTTTTTTTTACCCAATTAAATTTCAGAACTTTATTTTTTATTAATAAATATTAAATAATTTAATTAGGATATTAATTAGACAACTTTAATTTGTTTTGAAAATTTTAAAAATCAATTAGAATTAATAGGTTTTAACTATAATTTAATTATTTTATTTTCTTTCCTAAATTAACAAAAACTCCAAAAATATGTCATTAATTATTTTTTTCATTTAATTTATTTATTTAATAATTAATTTAGCATTTAATTTTAGGATTTAATTTCTTTTCTTAAAAATAAAAACAACAAAACATTTTCTTTAATTAAAAGGGTCAAAACCCTAATTTCACATTCGATCAAATTCACTTGCGCGATTTATTTTTCCTTATTCAGTTATTGATGTATCTGCTCCCGGCTTGTAATAGTTTTAATAGGACATTTATTTATTTTTCTGCTTTTTATTTTTAAAGGGTTGATTTTGGCGATGTAAATACCCGACGCCTTGTAATAATTTAGTTTAATTTCCGCACCTTTAATTTTTTGCAAATTATACAACTATTAGATGTTTGATAATAGGGTTTGCATGATAAAAATGAATGCTTAAATCTAAAATCAATTAGATCACCCTAAACATGTGCCAAGATAAAAATAACTGAAATCAATACACTCGCACATGCGCACTCATAGGGTACACCCCACTTGGTTGCCTTCGTACACGATCATTGAGTATAAGTTGTTTTAGAGGTTGCCCTCTTGTCTAGAAGATCATAGTTGCCTCAAAATGGTTGCCTCAGATATCGTTGCCTCGAATAAATGATCTAAGACATTAGGGTTACCGCTAAGGCGTCCTAACATTGCTTTAGTGACCGTATGTCCCTCTTTCGAATTGACCCTCAAACTTCAACGACGGTGCTACCTACTCACTAATAGTGGGATAGCATTGTCTAAAGGAAATTAGCATAGAACGATTCCTTTTTTGAGTAGGTAGATTAGTTCTTAGATACTTGCTCATTCAAACAAAACTTCTTTTCACACTTACACTCCTTTTACAAACAAGTTTTCAAAAAACACTTCATTACACTCTTGAAGACAGAAGCAAGAGTTAAATCGAAGTTAAAAACAAAACTTTTCGAAACCCACAAGCACAAAGAAAACAATTTTGAAAATGATGAGCAAGTACCTAAGAGCCCGTAGATAACTATGGATAGAAAGGGTGCTAACACCTTCCCTTTCTATAATCTACCCCCCGTACTCAGAAATTTCTCGAAAAAGGAATTTTTCTGTGCTTTTTTCCTTTCCTTGTTTGATAAAATAAAAGACGGTGGCGACTCTTGCTTACCGCGACATTTTGCAAACACAAACGCAAAACGCGAACCAGCATTCCAAAAACAGTCAATTCTTCCCACCGTATCACACCATGTTATGATGCATGATGTCATGATAAACCACAAGTATAGCAAACACAAATATTGCAAACACAGTCAAATCACACAAAGCCCTTAGGTTTAAGGCTTGTATGAGGTCAAAGGTAATATCCTCTTGAAGTTAAGTTGGTTTTAAACCTGTTCTAGAAAAGTAACCGGGTTCTAGAGGATCTCAATATCACTAACCATCCTTCATCGGTCATGGTTTCAGCTCACGCAATCTTTTCTTGCGGCCAAAATTATTCCGAGAGTATGGTCTCAATGAGTGTAGCATCGAGTATCAACCAGTTCTCAGCTCCACACCGAGGCCGGATATCTCACTACTTTCTAATGGCCAAGTTGGGAAATTAAAGGTTCTAAGGTCAGTTGATGCTTAACGACACCATGCAGCGGCCCCGTATTCTCCTCGTTTCTCCACAAGGGATTCCGGTACCAACCAAAGTTCCACACCAATGTAGCTACTTCTTCAACCGTATCAGTCCATGCCATACAATTCCCTCACAGTCTATTGCTACTTACCTAAAAGGTATTCCCCAGATCCGGGTGTAGGATCTATAGTAACCCCAAACAAAACCCTCAAAAGTAAAGCAAACAAAGCAATCAAGAGAAACCATTATGATGAACTAGATCCTAAGGTATACCCCACTTATATATCTCCCCAACAGATTCGCTAGTTCTGTGACACAGTGGCAGAACCGACTGTTTGATACTGGTTTGCGTTTTGCTTTTTGTGTTTGCAAAATATCGCGGTAAGCAAGAGTCGCCACTGACTTTTATTTCATCCAATCATAAAGGAAAAAAGTACAGAAAAAAAAAAATCCTTTTTCGAGATATTCTGAGTACGGGGGGTAGATTATAGAAAGGGAAGGTGTTATCACCCTTTCTATCCATGGTTTTCCATGGGCTCTTAGGTACTTGCTCATCTTTTTAAATTGCTTGTGTATGTGCTTTGTTTGTGAAAATGTTTTACTTTGTGATAACCTTTGTATTAGTCCTCAAAGGTGTTACGAAGTTGTTTTGAAAGTTGTTTTGAAATGTGTAAGTGTGAAAAGTTTTGATTTGAGCAAGTATCTACTAGCATCTACCTACTCGAAAAAAGATCGTTTCTATTCTTGTTCCTTTAGACAATGCTATCCTACTATTGAGAAATAGGTAGCACCGTCGTTGGAGTTGTAAGGGTCAATTCGAAAGGGACGTACGATCACTAAAGCAATGTTAGGACACCTTAGTAATAACCATAGAGTCTTAAGATCATATCCGAGGCAACATTTCCGAGGCAACATTCGAATGGGACGTTTGATCTTTTTTAGACAAGAGGGAAACCACTAAGACACCCTATGCTTAATGATCGTTTACCGAAGGAAACCTAAGTGAGAGTATACCCTAGGAGAGATATGTGCGAGTGATTTGTTTTCAGTTATTCAATCTTTGCATATTAGGGTTTTCTAACCGTATTAATTTGTCATGCATTATTGGCATACAATCCTATTAGCATACATCTAGACAGTTGAATATTTGCGGGAATTAAAGATGCGAGAAAGTAAATCTACACTATTAAAAGGCTTCGGGGAGGGGGATTAATTACAATGCCAAAAGCCCGGGAATTCAAACAGTAAATAAAACCCTAAATTAAACTATTACAAACCATGAACAGTTACAAAAATATTGTCAAAATAGTAATAAGCGCGCGACGGATTAAACACGAGACAATTAGGGTTTTGACCCTTGACTAAACCTATTAACAATTAAAAAAATGTTTTTTTTATTTAAGAAAATAATGAACTAATTAAATTAAAGAAAAATCCTAAATTCTAATTAATTTTAAATTAAGAAAAATAAATAAATTTATTCTAAAAAAAACTACTTTTGTATTTTATTTATTTGAGAAAAAATAAAAGAAGTAAATCAATAGTTTAACCTAGTTTGCTAATTAGTTTTAATTATATAAAAAACAAGTTAAAATTTCCCTAAGTTAAACTAAATTAAATTAAATTAACAAAATTAATTTTGATAAAAAAAGTCTAATTCTAATTTTTTTGAATTCTTGATTTTATGATTTTTTTACCAAAAATGATTAGTTTGTTAATTAAAATAATTAAAAGAAAATATGAAAGAATTAAAAAAAAAAAAAAAAGTGGGCCTGATGTTATTTAGCAATTCTGGGGGTATGATGTTGAAATTCTGGGCCCAAACAAATCCCAGCCCTTTTGACTTTGCCTGATCTAGTGCGTACGTTGACCTGGGGCTTATGATGGACCTTCAATGGCAAGGCATTGGATCTTGGCTGAAGATGCGTTTGATCGTTGGATCTGGATGGAATATGGTGGACGCTTGAGGCTGCAATGTACCTGATCTCATGAAACAAAATAATATGAACAAAGGTTGGGACCTGGGGATCGAACCCAGGTCCTTATGCTCGCTCCCAATACCACACTACCAGCTGAGTTGCTTTGTTTATTTGTATATATAATCAAACAAAATAAATATAATACAAATTGAATGCTTGGTCTAAAAAGTGCGCGAATTTCAAATCGTCCACTCATGCACTAACACGCCTTCATCCTCTTCCCCAGGGATTGTTCCCTTAGAGGGGACTTTTACCTACAGCCAAATTCGTCGTTGTAGGCTATAATGACAGTCTTTAAGCGTGGCTACAAACCTGCAAATTTCAAAAATCTACCATAGGCAATATAAATCAGTTCCAAGCATACAGATCAACTCGTTTTGATCTTACGAGTATGATGGCATCCTTCTTTTTGCCTAATTGTACCTGTATTAAGAAACCCTAAAATACAACCTCAAACCCTAGCAATGGAAACTATCAATATATGCGCTCAAACATCAATTAAACCAATTCAATACGTTGCAAACATGATAACAAACACATACATACCATTAAAACATGTTTATAATGCAAGAATCGTGATAACTGAATTTTGAAAGAGAAGCAAACTGTGACGGTCGTGCATCGCGTTTCTAGACTTGTGGAGGCTTGGTGATGCTTGCAATCGCTTCAGAGGATGTCCAGGAGTTGATTGGTGGCTTTGAATCTCCTTGAATCTTCCTCTAAATTGAAAACTGATCCACACTTTTTCTTCAAAATTTTGAGTTTGCTTGGTGACTTTCACGACCTCAATCCTCTTTTTATTGCCTTGGCCATGTTCTGTATATGTAATGGAATACATTAGGTTAACAAAAACAAGCTAAATCTTGGTCCATTATGAAGATTTAATTTGGTCTTTATCCTTGTATGATATCTTTCTATATCAAGCCAAATCATGCCAATTTAGGTTCAATTTGTTTTTCACGTTTTGGATATGATTTGTCAGCATAATTGGATTTGATTCCACCCAAAATCTGATCACAAAACAAATCTTTGATATTTTTTACTATTTATTTGATTTAATTTGACTTTTAAATGATAAAAATCAAAATAAAATAAAGAAATAAAGCAAAAGATGTGTGGGTGCTGATTTGGATCGTGGACCATGTCATAAGCAAGATTCAATCATGAAAAACTAGGCCCATTTGACAAAAAATGTATTTTTAAGCACATTTGACTTTTGGCAATTTTTCAAAAATGGTCAACTTGGCCAATGCATAACTCTCTCAATTTTGACCCTAGAGAGGTGTTCTTGGAATTTTTAGAAATCTTAGGATGTCCTCTAAGAAACCCTTTTGGTCTCATCTCAATTGAGTCTTCCATGTTTATGTATGAAGCTTTGACCCAAAAGGTGTTTTTGTTGACTTTTCAAAAGGACCTATAATGTCAAAATTCATATCTTTTTGTGAGTGCATATTCTGAACTTGGGAGATGAAGATGAATTGTAGGGAATTGCATCCTCTTAAAAATGAGCTTTGGATGAGTCATTTCTGATAAAGTATGAGAAGGTTATTCTTGGTCAAAGTTGAGTTGACTTTTCCTGCAAAACCCTAATTTAGCAACTTTTGGGTTTTGATGAATTGTGAGCAATCCTTGAGGAATCATGATCAACCCTTGATCAAACGATGGATAATACTTCAAAATGAGGATGTTGACCAAAAATCTAGAAGTTTGACTGTATGTGGGCCACAATTGACTTTTGACCTAGCATAGTTGATTTTCAAGCATTTGAGCAATTGATTGAGCAAACTTCCTCTGCAAGGCTTGAAACTTGACATGGATGATCTTGAGAACATATTAGGACAATGGTGAGAATTTGAGTCTTTTTTGTTCCACACATCTTGATGAAAATGGAAACCCTAATTTGAGATAGGTTGCCTTAGGAGACAGTTTGTCTAGTCAACTCTTGAACTTCCTTGAGCAATTTGGGGACCTCACTTGCCATGTACTGAGAAATATGGGAGGGCAAATTTTGGGGTACAACAAAGTGCATAGGATGCGTTCAACTATAATAACATAGCTTTATTTTTCCCGCTTTTTTCCCCATCATTATCATGTAATTGCTTCCGGGATGTAACAGTTTTAGGATTTCTTTTCCGCACTCTTCACTATTATGTAACTGCCCCAAAGATCTGTAATAGCTTAGGTTTACATTTTCGCCTTTACCTTCAGCTACTATATTTTATGCAATGCTTAGATTAATAGGATTGTATGGAAATATAAAAAATGAACGATAGAAAACCCTAATTGCAAGATAAATAATTGAACTGATTCATTTGCACACTCACACCTCTATGGTAACCTCACTTGTTGCATTTAGAAAAACAATGGTCATGTCCCTCGAACATAGGGGTACCCTTAGCTAAGACCCTCGATTAAAGTCATCATAAAGATCATAGTCCCTCAATGTACATCGAATTGCCTACGAGAAATGATCTGTCCCTCGATGTTGCCTACAAATATATGATGACAGTCCCTTCGAACTGCTAAGGTATCCCTATATGTTGCCTTCTATGACCATAACGATGACCCGCGTCTGTCCCTCACACATCCAACGATAGGGATACCTACTCACTAATAGTAGGATAGCACTGTCTAAAGGTTTGGAGGAAAAAAATGACATTTTCGAGTATAAGTAGATAAGTTATTAGATGCTTGCTCAAAACAACTTTTTTCACCTACACAAAAATATTTCAAAACACTTTAAAAAACATTCGCCTTGTCAACACTCTTGAGGACTGATGCAAGAGTTATCACAAAGCGAATCCCCGCACTAAGGACTTTTCAAAACAATTTTCAAAACACACAAAGCACAAGAAATTTTCAAAACATGAGCTAGCATCTAAGAGCCCGTATAAAACTACGGATGGAAAGGATGCTAACACCTTACCTTTCCATAATCTACCCCCTTTACTCAGAAAACTCTCGAAAGGTTTTTTTCCTGTTCTTTTCATCCTTTCCTTTGTTGTATAAAAGAAAAGTCGGTGGCGACTCTTGCTTACCGCACATTTGCGAATACAAAATACAAATCAGTATTAACAGTCGGTTCTGCCACCGTATCACAGAACTGGCAACTCTGCTAGGGATAACTATAAAGTGGGGTTTACCTCAGGGTCTAGATCATTTTAAAATTGCTTTCTTTATTTGCTTTGACTGCTTTATCTTTGAGGGTTTGTTGGGGTATTCTTGTAAAGATCCTATACCCGGATATGGGGCATCTTTTTAGGTAAACAGAAATAGATCGTGGAGACTGTACGACATAGACCGATATGGTTGAAGGGTAGCTGTGTTAGTGTGACACTTTGGTTGGTACCGGTATCCCTTGTGTTGAATCGAGGAGAATACGGGGCCGCCGCGTGGTGCCGTGAAGCACTAACGAACCTTAGAACCTTAGTTGAACAAACTTGGCCATTAGAAAGTAGTCAGATAGCTGGCCTCTGTGTAAAGCTGGGAATCGGTTGATACTCGATACTACACTCATTGAGATCGGACTTTCGGGATATTTCGACTCTAAGAAAAGATTGCTAAGCTGAAATAATGCTCAATAAAGAAAGATAAGTGATATTGAGACTCCTTAAAACCCAATTACTATTTCTAAGACAGGATGAGCCAACTAAACTTCAAGAGGGTACTTACCTATTGAATCCATGCAAGCCTAAACATAAGGCTACTTGTGTAACTTGTTTGCTTTCTTTGCCTAGCAATTTGAATTCATTGCAGGGCTTTGTTGTTATTCCTTGTAGGACCTTGTTTGTATAAATCCAATAAATTGGTTTCTTACCCAACATTTTTGCTTGATGCATAGCATAAACATCATAGCATCATACCATAGCATTTCCTTAACCATTTCAAGGATCTCAAGGGCCTGTGATGCAGGTTATGATAAAGCAGACGTCTAGCAAGGGGCAAGGGGATTCATTTTCCTCTAGCCAACGCTGTCAAAAGACCAAAGTAACAACTTGAGTAAGGGGCTATGACCCACTTGATATGGTGAGCTTGAATCTTGTAGAAGGACCTTCAACGATACGAAGTGCTTCAAACAAAGCTGTAAAGTTAAACGCCTAACATTTTTCTTTTTTACCCCGTGAGATCCTTGAAAACATTTGCATATCATACATGTCATTCCATAACAGGTAGTCTCTAGTACAGGTCTCTCATGTTCTTGCTATTTATTTCAGCAATGGCTCTCAAACAAGACAACGAAGATCTCCAAACTCAAGAGGCTCAGTTCATGGAAATGTTCCTAAACCTATACAAGGGGCAGGAAGAATTAAAAGCACTCCTCGCTGGGAATCTGACCAAGAAATGCCCTGACAACAACAAGGATGACCAGGTTGAACAACTGCAAGTTGAGATGGAAAGGATGAGGACCCAGATGATCAGTCAAATGGATCTTATCCAAAGCCTATCCCGGGGACAAGAGGAGCTAAGAATCCTCGTCAGTAAACCTCATCAAGACGGTCTCAATCGTATGACACAAACGGTCGAGGATGAGGATCAAGTTGTTAATCAGTCCCTGATGACACAAGGAGTTGACTTGGTGGAGAGTGGACCTTTCCAATTTGCTGCTACATCATGATCCCAACCACAACCTCGCCAACAACAACAGGGTAATCGGCGTAAGCGAGATTCATTTACTAGGCAATATACCAAACTCAGCATACCAATGTCGCAAGTCTTGCAACACATGTTGAAATTTGGTCACGTTGAGGGATGCTCCTACAAATCCCAATATTGTCTCTCCAATGTACAATCTAAATGCAAGGTGTTCACATCACTCCAACAGTCTAGGGCATGATACTGATAGCTTTCGGACATTAAAATACAAAATTCAAGACCTGATCAATTAGGGAGCATTGGAATTTGCACAAGATGGTCAACTAGAATTCTTATGTTATCCCTCCAAGGCACACCATCTGAAGTGAAAATATCAGACAAAGAGGCTTTTGTTCATTAGAATTTTCAATTTGTAATTTTCTTTTGATTGTTCGAACATTTATTCATATCAAACCTTGTTATTTCATCAATGCAATGCACATGTATGTCTTGAATTAATTTGTATGCACTATGCTTGAACTGCTTTCCTACTTCCCTTTTGTGATATTCAACTCTTGATTAAAATCTCTAAGCCTTTAGAGGGAGGATGACAATAACGATACCACAATCTCTACAATATGATTTTGAATAGACCCCACTGACGATGTACATGCGTTGTCTCAAATCCTAAACAGTGGAGTTATAAGGAAGATAATCCCTAGTAAACCCCTTTGAGCCTAAGAAGTAGGAATTTTTTTTCTTTTCATAAAAATTAAAACCCTTAATCATAACCCGGGGCAGGGTAGCTTTCTCAGTTAATTTAGAGGTGTATTCAGTCGCAAGCTCATCCTTCATACACGACAAATAGTGTAGAAGATACCTTCCAAAAGATGGTGATGGTTCCGCATAATCATCAAAGCAGGAAGTCGTTATTTTTCAAAAGAAAAGCCCGCTAAGTTAGAACCTATGAAGGAGACTTAAGAAAAAACTGGGGCATCCCGCTGGCTGTAATCACAAAAGAAACAGTCCATGCAAAAGCAAGGATAATAATAAAAAAAAGGTCCTACAAATCCTTAACAAAAGAAAAGGTTACAAAAATGACTGCCTTCTCAAACAAACATTCAATTTCTGAACCATCACCAAGTATCAGAGCAAAGATTCCAGACTCAATTGGGATCTAAATGCACAGTTAACTGAGCATAGGACTGAAGAACGTCATGAAGAGCGGGTTGGGTACAAATAAAATTTGAGCCTTTATCCTTTATTTCTTGATATGTGAACCAGACCACGTTATAACCCTTAAAAGTCCTAGATGAAGCATGGGTTACTTCGAAAGCATACTGTTACAAAAGGTATCCTGACTCATGTAAAATTTGCTATAAATCTTGAGCTGACATCACACTTTTATAAAATTTGTTTGTTTTACTAAAAAATGGATTTTCAAACTTCAAGACAGGCATAAGCTCTGCATTCTTCGAATACCATTATTTTCATATGAATATTTGTTCAACAACAGAGAAATTCCCACGACGGATATTCGATGAACAGAAATTCTCTTATTGGATAGAATCACCTCAAATGGAAAGACATTCCAGTAATAGGCCTTTCATAATCAAGGGGCATAGCATGGTGTCCAGATGATCTGGGGCAGTCAAGTCAATATGAAAAGAATCTCTCAAAAATGCCAAATAGCCAGGGGTAGATCTCCATATAAATCACTTGGGGCATTGGACATGAATTCCAGTAATGAATCCTGTACGATCAAACAAACATCTTCTGGCAGTGTGGAAACACTTACTACTATGGACAATGACAATTCTCCGTACCTGGTGAACATGGACATAGTTGGAAAATACTACGCATGAATAAAGACCCGCTAGGTTGACTAGCCTAGGCAAAAATAAGGGCATCTCGGCGAACATAAAGGAGTTCGGGCAAAAATTAGGGATATACGTATGAAAAAAATCTGTGCACCCAACAAGTCGAAAACCTAAAAAGGTGGCTTGAGCAAAAAAGGGTATCCCGGTGGACTGAAAATCTGAAAGACAGTCCAGGAAAAAGTTAGGGATTAAAGCGTACGACTATGTCCCTTCATCTTGTCACTTGTCTAATTAGTAGATGGTTTATTACCCTGATTTGCATTCACCAAAGACTCCCAGAGTTGGATAACAGTCAAACCATCTACAAAATCCCCGATTGATATTTTCTACAATAGGTATCGAGACAGAGGCATTTTACTACAAGGTCACCGCCATATTCTCAGCTTGTAGCCTAATGGTGTCATGTGTTCTCATACCCTAGTGGAAATATTCTAAATAAAGTAGATTTTCATCTAGAAACAGTTCATATAAGATCCAGAGACGAATGTCATTCTGACACCCATTCAATACATGTTCCAAATACAGCTCAGATACGATCCAGAGGCGGATGTCACTTTGAAACTAATTCAATACATGTTCCAAATACAGTTCAGATACTATCCAGAGACGAATGTCATTCCGACACTCATTCAACACATGTTCCAAATACAGTTCAGATACGATCCAGAGACGGATGTCATTCTGACACTCATTCAACACATGTTTCAAATACAGTTCAGATACGATCCAGAGATGGATGTCATTCTGACACTCATTCAACACATGTTTCAAATACAGTTCAGATACGATCCAGAGATGGATGTCATTATGACACCTATTCAATACAAATTCCAAATAAAGTTCAGATACGATCCAGAGACGGATGTCATTCTGACACTTATTTCAACACATAGATCCATCCACAAAGCCTCCGCAAGTACTTTCTCCAACAAGTATAGGGGCAGAGACATCTTGATGCAAAGTCACCGCTACGTCTTCAGCATACGTCCCAGTGACTTCTATGTCCCCCACGGAGTAGAAATAACCAGAGGTTTGATCTCTTCTTCCCTAAGCAGGAATTACCTCCTCCAGCAAAGTTCCTTCAGAAATCTGAAATCTGTATTCCCCAGCCAAGTTTTATAAGTGCAAACAATTTGTAAAACCTCCTCTCGGGTAGAGTTTACTTCTCTAACTGCGGAAGAATCCCCAACAGAGTTTATTTCTCTACATCGAAAAAATCTTCCAACAAAGCATCCTTCCTCCACAGAGTTATTCTCAAGCAGAGTCAATCCCTGGAAGAGTATTCTCAAACAGAAAGAGGAGATTCCCCAGCAAATCATATCCATTCATCATTCTCAGCGGAAATGAAGAATTCGCCTCCCCAATACTCTTCAGCAGCTGTCCAAGATTTACTTTCCCAGACTAAGAAACATCACAATAGCATTCCATATTCATACATCATGGCATGCACATACATATCACATACATCACAATCTCATTTATTTTGAGAACATCATCACAATGCATTTCATACATCATGACATTGCATATGACTAACTCTTTACCTTTTTCAGGGAAAAGATCAAATCAACAAACACCGTCGACTACTTATTTGACCTGGTAGTCTTCTCAAAATCCATGTCTAACAAAGGGTTATTTCAGGATTTTCCTCAGAAAGATGTACGCACAAGACCTTCTCTGGTTCAGTCAGATCGACACTAAGATCTCTCTGATTTCTATTCCAGTTGAAGATATTCCAAGACTTTTGTCTGGTTAAGTTAAATTGATACTAAGATTCTTCTGATTTCCATTCCAGTCGAAGTTAATCTAAGAACTTCTCTGGTTCAGTTGGATCGATACTAAGATCTCTTTGATTTCTATTCCAATTGAAGATATTCCAAGACTTTTGTCTGGTTCAGTTGAATCGATACTAAGATTCTTCTGATTTACATTCCAGTCAAAGTTAATTAAAGACCTTCTCTGGTTCAGTCTGATCGACACTAAGATCTCTCTGATTTCTATTCCAGTTGAAGATATTCCAAGACTTTTGTCTAGTTCAGTTGAATCGATACTAAGATTCTTCTGATTTCCATTCCAGTCAAAGTTAATTAAATACCTTTCTCTGGTTCATTCAAATCGACACTAAGATCTCTCTGATTTCTATTCTAGTTTAAGATATTCCAAGACTTTTGTCTGGTTCAGTTGAATCGATACTAAGATCCTTCTGATTTCCATTCCAATCAAAATTAATTAAAGACCTTTCTCTGGTTTAGTTAAATCGACACTAAGATTTTTCTGATTTCTATTCCAGTTTAAGAAACTGCAAAACCTAGAGTACAACCAGATGACAGTTTAATCTCATTTCCCCAGTAAGTCACTGTGAAGCCTGGAATACGACCAGATAGTAGTCAGCCTTATCATCCTCAACAAGTCACTGTGAAGCCTGGATCCTGACCAGATAACAATTCACTTCTGTCTCTTCAATCAAGAGATGACTCCCCAGTAGAGTAATGGACAACTGAAGCTCCTGAGCTCTATTTCCCAAATCAGAGACCAACATTCCTCAGCGGAGTCCTCCCCAACAACAGGTATAGGAATTCCCACAAAGGAATATCTCATGAAGTCAACATTGTTCTGGATGGCATCTTTAAGCCCGTCTCCGATGACTCTCCATCATATTCTCTGGATGGCGTCTTTAAGCCCATCTCTGACGATCTTCCGTCATCTTCTCTAAATGGCATCTATAAGCCCATTCCCGATTATCTACATAATCAAGTATCATTTCAGACGAGTGCAAATTTCTGGGCACTCTAGTGTTCAATAATCTTCCACCTTCAGATCACAAAAGGTAGACCAGTCAATCTACATCCTCGGGTTTAAGAAGATTGAACAGGGGCAACTGTTGTACTCCAAAATTTACCATCTTTATTTTGACCTTTTTGGCTTACATTTCATTATTACATGCACGCATATCATTGGTTATATGTTTATGGGATCAAGGTATATTTAGCAAGCTTCGTCAGGTTACAAGTGACGTTTATTTCACCAATGGATGTTCTCAGAGTATTTTCTATGCTGAAGATCGATTCGTCGTTTCTCAATGATTCGGGGTTCAAAGATTTACAAGTCCAACATGGCGCGTCATATTCAGATGTTCTTTCGTCAAGATATCCCTGATAATATATTCTCAAATTCAGGTTCGGCTCGAGAGCCAATTCTTTAAATAAGGTCTCCGAATGTGCGAATTTTCTCGAAGAAATATGGTGAAAAAGTGTGTTGAAAGTGCAGTTTTTACACACTAAAAAATTTATAACTTGAAGATCGTGGCTTGCTTTGAACCTATTCCGGTGGCAAAAATTCCGTCTTGACTTCATCTATGTTTTCATCTCTCATGGCTGGAAGCCAATTTCGATCAGAAGGTCTTCAAAAATGCGGATTTACCAAGTATTTTCGTACAAAAAATTTGTGACAGAAGTTTATTTGCGGCATGTTCAGAAAATTATAACTTGGTCGATTATCATCGTATCGAGTTGGTTCCGGCGCCAAAATTTCAAAAATTGAGTTGGCTATATTTTTTCAAGAGGTATCGAGTTCGAACGGTATTCAAAAGGCCTTCATTTTTTGTCCAGAGTGCACGGGAGGCACCGAAAATCGTGAATGCTGAATATTATTTCATCTGGGTCGAAACTTCGAAAATTCATAACTCGGTCAATTTTTATCTGATCGGGCCCATATTTTTACACAAGGTCACTGACTCAGAGATCTACAACTTTGCTTCCAAAGTCGAGACCGGTTTCTTCTCTGATCAAAACCAGTGTTTTTAATGAAGAACATGTCAGAGTTGACACTAGAGCCCAAAATAAGTTTGTCTGAGGCGAAAATTCAAAAATTAATAACTAATTAACTGTTTATCTGATTGAGCCCATTTTCGGACACAAGTTTGTTCTTGATTCCGGCTACATTTTATTTTCACATTTCAACTTCAAAAATTGCACTTAACTCCACGCGATTTAGCCTAGAACGAATAAAAATATGCACTATTGCTTGTGGTTATTGGAGGCCAAATTTCACATTTAAAGCCCATATCTTTTCTCTAATTTCCATTATATAATCTCATTCTTTTCACACAAACAGGACAACAACAAAAAAACTTTTTCACAACCCTGTCAAAATATCAAATTCTTTCAAGAACCCTAAAAATCTTGAAATCCTTGTTAAAAACCCCCATCTCACTACAAACAAGCCATCCTCGTTACAAACCCCCATCTCATTACTTTCACTACTTCTCCAGTAAGGGTAAGGCTGGTTAGATCTCCATGATCCAAAGGGTGTAGAAGCATTCATACATGCCATATCGTTTTTAACATTACAAAATTTCATATATTTATTTTCTATGTATTTCATGGTATACTAATTTGTTTAATGTGTTCATGAGATTCGACACTATATGTTTGGACCATTTAATGGTCTCATGCAGGTTTATTAGAAAACGCTGAGGCCAAAACAGAACAACAACCAATGTACGATTCATGGCAAGGCAGGCATCCTGAGGAGGCTAAGGGTGTGCGTGGGTTCAACACCCACCCCTATTGGTTTTGGTTTTCTTCCATTCTATTTATCCTTTTACCTATTTTCATTCTTTCTGTTTAAAATATTTTTTCATAAAACTTGACATTTTCCACAAACCTTTGATTTTTCATAATAAACTCGAATAATTAATTTTAGGTTTTTTAAAATTTAATTTTAGGTTTTAAATTAACTTTTAGTTCACACTCAGCCCTGACATTTGCATTATTTATATTTTCTAACCCTATTTTTCATTGATGTTTCTTCTCCTATCTATTTTTTGACAAATTTAATTCTTTCTTGTTAATCGTTACATATAAACTTTTTTTTAAAACCTTTTTTTTAATTAAAATTAATTAGGTTTTAGGTTTTTTTAATTAACCTTTTTTTTTCAAAATTAACCTTTTTTTAATTAAAATTAATTAGGTTTTTAGGTTTTTTTAATTAACTTTTTTCAAAATTAACTTTTTTTTAATTCGAACTAATTAGGATTTAGGTATTTTAATTGACTTTTTTCAAAATTAACATTTTTTATTAATTAAAATTAATTAGGTTTTTTAGGTTTATTTAATTAATTATCATAAATTATTTTTCATAAAAAATCACCAAAACATTTTCTTTGTTATTTTCTTCTTATTTTTATTTTCCTAGATAAAGTGCATAGGACGTGTTCAACTGTAATAGCGTAGCTTTATTTTTCCCGCTTTTTTCCCCATCATTATCATGTAATTGCTTCCGGGATGTAATTGTTTTAGGATTTCTTTTTTCCACTCTTCATTATTATGTAATTGCCCCAAAGCTCTGTAATAGCTTAGGTTTACATTTCTGCCTTTACCTTCAGCTACTATATTTTATGCAATGCTTAGATTAATAAGATTGTATGGAAAGATAAAAATGAACGATAGAAAACCCTAATTGCGAGATGTGATATGGTGGGAGAACTAACTTGAGGGTTTTACGTTTTATCGTAAATGTTGCGGTTAGCAAGAGTCACCATCAACTTTTCTTTTATCCAAAAGGAAAGGTGAAAAAGCACAGGAAAGACCTTTGAGATTGTTTCTTGAGTTCGGGGGGTATATTATGAAAAGGCAAGGTATTGGCACCCTTTTCATCCATGGTTTTCCATGGGATCTTAGTTACTTGCTAGATCACTTGCTTTTGTTTAAAATTGTGCTTTGTGTGGTTTTTTAAAAGTATTTTGTAAAGAGGCCATTGTTTAGGCAATCTTTGTAATGATTCTCGTTCGTAAAAATGTATACAAAGATGTTGATATTTTGAAAAATGTTTTCAAGTTTGTAAGATGTTTGAAAGTGTAGTTGTTTGTTTTTGAAAATATCAAGGATGTTTGTTTTGAAGTGGAGCAAGTAATTTGGAGCAATCTACCAACTCAAATGTCTTTCTTATTTATTTCCTTTTCCTTTGGCATTATTGTCTTACCATTGATTTGGTAAGCAACCCTATCTTTGGATGTAAATGGGACGGGCGTGGGTCATCGTATAACCATGATTAGAAATATTGGAAGGTATCTTAGCATTCTTTTTGAGGGACTAAGATCATTTGTAAGGCAACTTAGATAGCGTCATCGAGGGACTATGACCTTGTATTTGCTTGTTTTTGCTTAAGATACCTGTGATCGGTGGAAATAGAACTGACTGTTTTAAAGCTGGTTCGCGAAATGTCGCGGTAAGCAAGAGTCGCCACCGTCTTTTATGTTCTCCAACATGGAAAGGACAAAAGCACAGCAAAATTCCTTATCGAGAATGTTTCTCGGTTCGGGAGGTAGATTTATAGAAAGGGAAGGTGTTAGCACCCTTTCTATCCGTGGTTATCCACGGTCTCTTAGGTACTTTCTCTTATGTTTTCAAAAGATGTTTGCTTTTCAAATGTGAGTGGGTTTGAAAAAAGTTTCGTTTTTGAAAGATTTCTAAATGACTCTTGTATCTGTCCTCAAGAGTGTTTGAAAAATTTGTTTTGAAAACTTTTGAAAGTGTCAGTGTGAAAAGATGTTTGGTTTGTTTTTGAAGAGAGCAAGTACCCATGAGTCATCTACCTACCCTAAGGAATTAGGCTGTGTAAGAGTCCCTAAGATAGTGCCATCCCGCCATTGAGAGGTAAGTGGCACCACCGTTGGAGGTGTTCGGGTCAATTCGATTATAGGGACATTATGGTCACCGAAGCAATAGTAGGACACCTTAGAAGTAACCCTAATGTCCTAGATCCTTTTTATCTGAGGCAACCGTTTCGAGGCAACTGGATCTTAGACATAAGGGTGACCGCTAAAACACCCTATACTTGACGACCACGTTCGAGGCAACGAGTGAGGCGTACCCTAGAAGTGGCATGTGCTTTGTGTGTTCAATTCAGTTTATGTTTATCTTTGATCATGCAATTGTGAGCTACGAGTTGTTTTTAATTATCATACATTCTTTCATGCAATTTAACAGTTAGGAGTGCGGAAAATTAAGTACGAAAAGGTAAAAGTTACGCTATTACAAGGCGCGGGTCTATACATCGCCAAAAAACAAAGACATGTTTTGATAAAGGTGCGGAAAGTAAAGAAAGCAATAAACCTAATTACTATTACATTCCGGAAACAGTTACATAATAATCAAATAAAAAATAACGCGCGAAAGAATTAAATTGGACGTCCTTAGGGTTTTTGACCCTTTTGAGCAATTATGAGTTTTTTGTCCTTTGCTTAAAATTAAACCTACTTATTTAATTAATTAAAGAAAGATATTTTTTTGTGTTTTTTGTATTTAATGAAAATAAAGAAATTAAAAATCAAAAGAAAACCCTAGTTCTAAGTTTATTTTAATTATTAATAAAATATTAAAGTTAACCAAATTTAAACTAGTTAATTAATTTACATTTGTATGTACAAAAAATAATAATAATTAATAATGATGATAATAAGAAAATGATTAAAAATGTCAAAACCTAATTCTATATAATTTTTATTTATTGAGAAAAAGGTTAAAATTTAAACCTAAATTAAACTAAGTCAATTGTTAGTATTTATTTACAAAAATAATAGTTAATAGTAAATTTAATAAACAATAAAAAAAATATTTACAATTTTATGATTTCTGATTTTATTAGGAAAAATTAATTTGTTGTGAAATAATAATAATAATTATAACAATTAAAAGAATTAAAAGAAAAGAAAATAAAAATTACAAACCAAAGGGGGTGTGATGGCCCATATGGAGGTTTTTTGTGAGGAATTCTGGCCCAAGACATTCCAAGCCACGTTTGACTTTCCTGGTTGCCTGTACGTGCATTGACTGGAGAGTATCATGCTCCTCATCTCCTAGCCACTGGATGGATTTCATGGCCACTTGGCCAGCTTAGGCGTGAGGGTGTATGATGGAACTTTGGATGAACGCTGCATGAGATAACGTTATGAACAATAATATTGAATTATATGGGGGACCTGGGAATCGAACCTAGGTCCCAGCAATTACCAGACACGTCTCCAACCACTCCACCATCGCGTTATCTTTGTAAACATAATAACCAATACAAATAATATATGAAAAGTAATAAATATGCTGGAAACATGAAAAAAAACGCGCGTGGATTTGAATCCACCAACCATATGTCAACACGCCATCTCCTTCTTCGTTTCACCTGCAGAAATATCCAACAGATAGCGGGGGGTTTTAACCCCCACTAATTACAACAACGAAAAATAACGATTAGAGTTAGGGTGCATATAAATTGGGCGCGATATGTCCTTCTTGTTTATCTTGTTTCAACGAATCCAGTCATATGCATCACTAGTCCTAATTGTTCTGGGTTTAGAAAGCCCCAATTTTGAAACTGAAGTACCCTAGAATTTGTTCATGGTGATTTTAGATTCAGTGCGCTTCAGTTCAATTAAACTGTTCCATTAGCTTCAGAAGGTTCCTAACAACACAAACCAATCAAGAAAACACGTCAAATATGCATGATTTATGAGTTATGATTCTGGATAAGGAAAGCAAACCGTGACACTGTGTTCTTTGATTCTTTGAGCTATGAAGTTGGAAATTGCTTGCAATACGTTCAGGGAACTCTCTGCAATGGATTAGAGTCAACAAATTCCCTTGAATCGGCCTGTAAATTAGAAAACAGTTTTGAGTTTTTTCACTTTTTTTTCAATGTTGCATATGGTGTTCTTGCAGCCGTTTCACGTGTAAGAATTCAGGGTTTGCTTCAGTACATATAGCACAATAGAATTAGGGTAAATCTTGGCCCCACAATCCATTGCATTCATGTTTTTCATCCTTGATTTTCAATCAAATCTTTTCCATATTTTTGATTGATAAAGCTTTCCAAAATTGGATGATTTTGCCTCTTTGATTGGGAAACGAGATTGCCAGCTTGCCCTGATCAGATTTGCTTCACAAAAGATCTAAAAATCATATCTTTTGAATTTTCCTATAATTAAAATCAATTAAATGAATTAATATTAATAAAAATTCAATTAATCAATTAAAAATAAGAAAATAAATCAAATTAAGTTCAATGGGTCGTGCATAAGCCTTGGGTAATGATTCAAGAAGGAATTTGAGGCCCATTAGCAAAATGAAGTGTTTTTAGGCAAAGTTGACTTTTGAAAGTTCCCAAAAATTTCCCAACTTCTCCAATGCATATCTTGCTCAATTTTGAGGCTATGAACATGTTCTTGGACATTTTGAAAAGGTCTTGAAGTCTTCTAACCAATGTCTTTGGTCCCATGTCATTTTGATTTACCAATCGCAAGTTATGGTCTTTGACTTAAAGTGCCTTTTTGTTGACTTTTGAAAATGACCTATAATGTAGAAATTGATAACTTTTTGTGAGAGCATTTCTCGGACTTGGAATGTGAAGATGAGTTGTAGGAAATGTCATCCCCTTCAAAATGAGCATTGGATGGTATTTTTATGATGAACCATGAAAAAGTTATGCCTTGGTCAAGTTACAGTTGACTTTTCAGCTGTCCAAAAATAGAAACTTTTGCATCTTAATGATTTTTGAGCATTCTTGAGGAATCATGATCAAGACTTGATCAAATGATGATTTTGGCTTCAAAATAAGATGTTGACCAAAAATTTTGACTTTTGACTGCCAAATGACCATTTTACCCCTACAGTTGACTGTGAAGCAATTAGGGCTTTTGACTGTGCAACTTGATGCTGTGAGTCTTGAAACTTGACACATAGATGCTTGACAATGTATATAGGCATATGGGACTTGATTGGACCCTTGAAAACCTCAATTTATTTGCAAGAACCAAAACCCTAAATTTGACTGTGTTAGGAGACAATTAGACTGTGCAACCCTTGAGAGATTTTGAACCATTTGGAGATTGATCTTGACAAATTTTGAAAAATATGGGAGGGAAAATTTTGGGGTGCAACAGTTGCCCCTGTTCAATCTTCTTAAACCTGAGGATATAGATTGGCTTGCGTGCCTTTCGTGATCCGAAGGTGGAAGATGATTGAACACTAGAGTGCCCAGAAATTTGCACTCGCATAGTAGAATATCAGCAATGTGGTGTCGGGAATGGGCTTACAGATGCCATTTGGAAAGATGATGGATGGGAGGATGGGCTTATAGATGCCATCTGAAGATGTGACAGAATCTTGTCGGGAATGGGCTTATAGACGCCATTTGGTAATGTGACAGAATCTTGTCGGGAATGGGCTTATAGACGCCATTTGGAAATGTGACAGAATCTTGTCGGGAATGGGCTTATAGATGCTATTTGGAAGTGTAATGGATAGTTGAATCTGAATAATAAATAAAATATCTTCCGTGTCTGGAGCATATCTAGTCTATATCTAATTGTTGACGTCTGAATAAACAGTAGAATGACCACCGCGTCTGGGGTATATCCATACTGTATCCGAATGAGGGACAGAATGTCATCCGAATGTGGATCGTATCTGGAATGTCTTTTGAATGAATCTGGACTAAACAATAGAATAGCCTCCGGGTCTGGAGCATCTCTAAGTCGTCTTTTAGAAGTTTGAATCTGAATAAGCAATAGAATAGCGTCCAGGTCAGGAGCATCTCTGAGCTATATCTGAAAGGAAATCTGAATAAGCAATAGAATATCATCCGCGTCGGGAGCATCTCTAAGCTATTTCTGAAAGGGAGTTTGAATAAGAAAAAGAATAGCATCCATATTCGGAGCATCTCTAAGCTATCTCTGAATAAGCAACTCTGAATAAGCAACAGAATAGCATCTGGTTCTGGAGCATATCTGAACTATCTCTGAGAAGAAACTTTGAATAGGCAAAAGAATAGCATCCACATCAGGAGTATTTCCAAGCCATCTCTGAAGAGAAAATCTGAATAAGCAAAAGAATAACATCCATCTCTGGAGCATTTCCCAGCTATATCTGAAGAGGAGATCTGAATAAGTATCAGAATGTAGCCATGTCTGGATCACATCTGAACCATCTCTAGAAGGGAATCTGGAATAAGTATCAGCATGTAGCCATGTCTGGGTCGCATTTGAACCATATCTAGAAGGAATTTCTGAATAAACAATAGAATAGCATCCGTGGTTGGAGCATCTCTAAGTTATCTCTGAAAAGAAACTTTGAATAAGCAAAAGTATAGCATCCGGGTCCGGAGCATTTCCTAGCTATATCTGAAAGGAAACTCTTGAATAAGCAAAAGAATAACATCCATATCTGGAGCATTTCCCAGCCATTTCTAGAAGGAAGTCTGCAAAAGTAATAGAATAACATCCGCGTCGGGAGCATTTCCAAGCTATCTCTGATCTCTTTAATGTAGATATGCCCTGGCCAGATACATGTGTCGAATCTACAATTAATCATTCACAGATATGCCCTGGCTAGATACAAGTCTCGAATCTGGAATTGCGACAATTGATAGTAATCATCTTTGGACTGACCTTTTTCCTGAAAAGGCAAAACATCAGTTGTATGCAATGTCTTGATGCATGAACTGCATGATTTTAAGATGTTCTCAAAAATAAATGAGATTTGTGTTGTATGATGCGTATGCATGCTATAATGTATGCATATGTGATGTTTATGAATATATTTTCGTCTAGGAAAATAAATCCTTGACGAATGCCGGGAGTTTGTTAAATCCTGGGTTGATGTTTGAAGAATAGAGTTCTTCGTTTCCGTTGGGGATGCAAGAATAAACCGGTAGGAGAAGATGGCTCCGTTGGGGAATAAACATGTTGAAGAGATTACTCTGCCGGGAATTACTCTGTGGGAAGAGATACTTCGCTGAGACTTTGATGATAACTCCGCTGTGGATACCATTGATAAGTTTTGTTGGAGATTTGATAAACTCCGCTGGGGGATAGGGAGAACTTCGCCGAGGATGATCTTTCCGTGATAATTAGCTAAGGATAACCCAGTTATAGGCTCTGGTGGAGATAACCTCTGAATATGGCCGGGGAGATGCTATGCACTCTGTGGGGGACAAATTTCCAGAATCTACTGGGGATAAGCTTCCAGAATCTACTGGGGATATGGATTCAACTCTCCTGGGGACTCTTTGGAATGTACTGGGGAATAGCTCCACTGGGGTGCCTGGTATTCTGCCGGGGAACAATCTTATATTAAGACTGTCGGGGATGCTTGCTTAGGAACATCTGTATACTCCGCTGGGGAATATTGAGATTTTCTGGGGGTACCCAACTTCCTTAAGGCTGACAGTGGCCTAACTCTGCTTGGGGAGAGTGTTGCTGACTTGCTGGAGATATTGTACCTTTTCGGGGCTGATTGGAGACCAATTCTGCTCGGGGGAGAGTATTGCTGAATCTTGTCTTACTCTGAGGGGAGTGAAGATATCCTGGTTACATTCTTCAGCCGAACTTACCTTGGTACCTTGGTGGACAGAGCGACTGTATAGTTCAGACAATTCTTATTGCCCCAGTTTCTGCGGGAGAAGGTACCTGCGGAGGTGCTTGATGACTGCCGATTGACAAATCTTCTTCTGGTAGGCAAGTGACGAGATGACGGGACATAGTCGTACACTTTTGATCCCTAATTTTTGCCTGGACCGCCCTTTCGGGTTTTCAGTCCACCGGGGTACCCCTTTTTTGCCCAAGCCGCCTTTTCAGGTTTTCGACTTGCCGGGTGTACAAATTTTTCATTTTCATCCCTTATTTTTGCCCGAACCTTTTTGGTTCGCCGGGAAGCCCTTGTTTTTTCCTAGGTGTGTCAACCTAGCGGGTCTTTGATGATGCGTAGTATTTTTTCGACTATGTCCGTGCTCTTAGGATACAGGAAGTTGTCACTGTCAGTAGTGTTGCATTGTCATACCGCCAGAAGATCTTTGTTTGATCGTCCAACTCCCCAAGTGATCCAGATGGAGATTTGCCCCAAGCTGGTTGGCCTTTTGAGAGATTCTCCGAATCTTGACTTAACTGCCCCAGATGATGGACAATGATCATGCCATGCCCCTTGATTGGAGGTGCTTTTGTTCATTAGACATTCGTCGTGCGAACTTCTATGTTGTTCAAACAAATAGTCATATGCAAGCAATGTTATATTAAAAATACAAAGCTTATGTATGTCTTGAAGTTTTGAAAATGCAGTTTTTTCATAAAAACAAGTGAGTGTTTTGTAAATTGTGATGTCACCTCGTTATTTTACCGCAAGCCTTAAGGAGTCAGGATACCTTTCGTAACAGTATGCTTTCAAACTAACCCATGCTTCAGCTAGGACTTTTAAGGGTTGTAGCGTGGCCTGGTTCACAGTTTAAAAAACAAAGGGTAAAGGCTCAAAGTATTTGTACCCACCCGCTCTTCGTGATGTTCTTCAAACCTAAACTCAGCTGATCATGCGCTAGACCTTGTTTGAGTCTTTGTCCTGATATTCCAATGATGGTTCGGATACTGGAAATTTATTTTGAATAGGCAGTCAAAATTTTTTTGTTGAGGGTTTGTAGGACCTCTTTCTTTTTGATTTCATTATCCCTGTTTTTTGCCTGACCGGTTTACAGTCAGCGGGATGCCCCAGTTTTTGTAAGTCTCCTTCATAGGTTTTGACTTAATGGGTTTTTATTTTGAAAGATAATGACTGCCTGTCCTTTATGATTATTCGGAACCATCACTGTCTTTTGTTTCAGAAGGACTTCTTTTGATGCCATTCATTGTGCACCTGGATCAACTGAGAGAACTACCCTGCCCCAGGTTATGATTAAGGGTTTTAATTTTTTTTTATGAAAAGAAAAAAACTCCTACTTCTTTGGCTCGAAGGGGTTGACGAGGGATTATCTTCCTTATAACTCCAGTGTTTAGGATTTGAAACAATGCCTGTACCTCATCAGCGGGGTCTGTTCAAAAGCATACTGTAAAGATCGTGGTATCATTTTCGTCATCCTCCCTCTAAAGGCTTGGAATTATTAACCGAGAGTTGAACATCACAAAAAATGAAAGTAGTTTGAATATAGCGAATGCGAATATATTGATTCAAAACAGACATATGTGATGCATTAATGGAATAAACAAGCTTGCTATGACATTAATTGTTTGTATAAGCAAAGAAAAATACAACTCGTAAATTCAAATAAACGAAAGCCTTCAATGATTTGGCAAAGGAGCAGTGATTATGTTTGGAGTCTCTGGTGCTTCAAACTGGATTTCCTTGGTGTCAATCATGTCTTGGACCTTGTTCTTCAGAGCCCAACAGTTATCCTTAGTATGCCCCGGGCTATCAGAATGGCATGCGCACCTATCGTTGGGATGATAGTTAGGAGCAGAAGTGTTTGGATTCCGGAGAGGGGCCCTTAAGGTAATCATCCCTGCCTTCAACATTTGCTGTAGCGCTTGATCCAGTGACATGTTGATCTTGGTGAACTTTCGTTTGGGTGCGACCTCCTTACGTTGCTGCCCCTGTCTTTGCTGAGCAGGCATGGGATTAGAGATCTGGGTTGCCCCCACATGTTGATCATGACGGCCTTTTTTACCATGCACAGCATTGGACTCTCTTCTTCCATGGTATGGCTTTTTATGAGCATCAGAAGGTGTGGCTTCTTGAATCTTCCCACTCTTGATGCCAGCTTCAATTCTTTCCCCAATCAAGATCAGATCTGTGAACCCGGCAGAAGAATTCCCAATCAGATGATTGAAGAAAGGACCAGACAGGGTCCCTAAGAACATATCAACGAGCTCACGATCGTTCAGAGGTGGTTGCACCCTTCCAGCAAGGTCTCTCCACTTCTGAGCATATTCCTTGAATCCTTCCCCCGTCCCTAGTGACATACCCTGGAGTTGGGTACGCGTAGGAGCGAGGTCGGAATTGTACTGATACTGCTTGTAGAACGTAGTAGCCAAGTCTTCCCAGGTACGGATACTGGCTCCATCCAGCTGATAGAACCACTCGAGTTGAGTCCCTGCCAGACTATCCTGAAAGAAGTGAATCCACAATTTCTTGTCGGCCGTGTAGGGCTGGATCTTCCTTATGTATGAACGGAGGTGCAACTTAGGACAGGATGCCCCGTCGTACTTTGCAAAGGCAGGTGCTTTGAATTTGTGAGGGATCATCACCCCAGAGGATAAACCTAGATCTTCGAAATCCAGACCGGGTACCTTCTGTATCTCCATAGCACTTAGCCGGTCTTCTAGCTGTTTATACCTGTCCTCAGCTGGAGGGTACTGTTCATCATTGTAATCGGTCTCGTTGTCGGAGACCACTGGACTAGGAACCTCTCCCTCTTGGGGACTGTCTTTCCCAACAGACGGGGTAGTCAGCTCAGCTTCATTTTGTGATCCATTCCCAGATTTTCGTCTAGGGTTGAACAGCAGAGTCCTCTTCTTCTTCTTCTTCATAAGCAGAGCTTTCAAGTCCTGTTGACCCTGGGCTAGGCTCATAACCATCTCTTGGAACTGGGCGTTCTGGGCCTGGAGGGCCTTGATAGCTTGTTCATTGGATGACTCAGGATTCATGATGATTGCTGAAATAAACAGTGAAGAAGGTAAGTGACCTGTCAAAAGGGTACCTATAATGCAATGATGTGTATGTATGCATGTGAATGTTTTCAAGGATCTCGCGGGGTAAACAAGAAAATTGTTAGAATTTGCATTTTGTAGCTTGATGGAAGGCACTGCATATTGTTGAGAGTCCTTCTTCAAGAGTCAAAGCTCACCATATCGAGTGGGTCATAGCCCCTGACTCAAGTTATCAACCTTGGCTAGAGGAAAATAAATCCCCTTTACCCCTTGCTAGACAGTTGGTTCATCATGTCCTGCATCACAAACCCTTGAGACCCTTGAAATGGATTAGTCCTTATGTAGGATGCATACGATGGTATGATGTTATGCTATGCATGGATTGATGTAAGTAAGCCCTGTAATGAGTCCCAATTAAGGATTGTACACAAAACCTGCAAGAAACTCATGTGTCAGATAACAAGTATGCAAGTAGTCAAGTTTGAAGGCACACAAGTCACACAGAGAGCCCTTAGAGTTTGGGCCAGTATGAAGTTCAGGTACTACCCTCTTTCAGTTTTGTTGGTTAAGACCTGTCCTAGAAAATAGTAACCGGGTTCTAGAGGATCTCAATATCACTGACTACCCTCAATCGGTCATAACTCCAGCATCATAATCTTTTCTTGCGGCCAGAACCATCGCGAGAGTTTAGCCTCAATGAGTGTAGCATACTGCTACTGTTCTATGGCCAAGTTGGGTCAATTTAGGGTTCTAAGGTCGGTTGGTGCTTAATGACTCCTCAGAAGACCCATATTCTCCTCGTTGCAACACAAGGGATATCGGAACAGACCAAGGTGTCACACCAACGTAGCCACTGCTTCACCCGTGTCGGTCTACGCCGGACATGTCCCTCACAGCTTATGCTACCTAAAGGGTATTCCCCAGATCCGGGTTAGGATCTATGAAACTCTGATGCAAAGCCCACAAATATAAAAGCAAACAAAGCAAGCAATTGAAAACAAGAGTGGTCTAATCCTAAGGTACACCTCACTTATAAAAATCCCCAGCAGAGTCGCCAGTTCTGTGATCGGTGGAAATAGAACTGACTGTTTTAAAGATGGTTCGCGAAATGTCGCGGTAAGCAAGAGTCGCCACCGTCTTTTATGTTCTCCAACATGGAAAGGACAAAAGCACAGCAAAATTCCTTATCGAGAATGTTTCTCGGTTCGGGAGGTAGATTTATAGAAAGGGAAGGTGTTAGCACCCTTTCTATCCGTGGTTATCCACGGGCTCTTAGGTACTTGCTCTTATGTTTTCAAAAGATGTTTGCTTTTCAAATGTGAGTGGGTTTGAAAAAAGTTTCGTTTTTGAAAGATTTCTAAATGACTCTTGTATCTGTCCTCAAGAGTGTTTGAAAAATTTGTTTTGAAAACTTTTGAAAGTGTCAGTGTGAAAAGATGTTTGGTTTGTTTTTGAAGAGAGCAAGTACCCATGAGTCATCTACCTACCCTAAGGAATTAGGCTGTGTAAGAGTCCCTAAGATAGTGCCATCCCGCCATTGAGAGGTAAGTGGCACCACCGTTGGAGGTGTTCGGGTCAATTCGATTATAGGGACATTATGGTCACCGAAGCAATAGTAGGACACCTTAGAAGTAACCCTAATGTCCTAGATCCTTTTTATCCGAGGCAACCGTTTCGAGGCAACTGGATCTTAGACATAAGGGCGACCGCTAAAACACCCTATACTTGACGACCATGTTCGAGGCAACGAGTGAGGCGTACCCTAGAAGTGGCATGTGCTTTGTGTGTTCAATTCAGTTTATGTTTATCTTTGATCATGCAATTGTGAGCTACGAGTTGTTTTTAATTATCATACATTCTTTCATGCAATTTAACAGTTAGGAGTGCGGAAAATTAAGTACGGAAAGGTAAAAGCTACGCTATTACAAGGCGCGGGTCTATACATCGCAAAAAAACAAAGACCCGTTTTGATAAAGGTGCGGAAAGTAAAGAAATCAATAAACCTAATTACTATTACATTCTGGAAACAGTTACATAATAATCAAATAAAAAATAACGCGCGAAAGAATTAAATTGGACGTCCTTAGGGTGTTTGACCCTTTTGAGCAATTATGAGTTTTTTGTCCTTTGCTTAAATTTAACCTAATTATTTAATTAACTAAAGAAAGATATTTTTTGTGTTTTTTGTATTTAATGAAAATAAAGAAATTAAAAATCAAAAGAAAACCCTAGTTCTAAGTTTATTTTAATTATTAATAAAATGTTAAAGTTAACCTAATTTAAACTAGTTAATTAATTTACATTTGTATGTACAAAAAATAATAATAATTAATAATGATGATAATAAGAAAATGATTAAAAATGTCAAAACCTAATTCTATATAATTTTTATTTATTGAGAAAAAGGTTAAAATTTAAACCTAAATTAAACTAAGTCAATTGTTAGTATTTATTTACAAAAATAATAGTTAATAGTAAATTTAATAAACAATAAAAAAAATATTTACAATTTTATGATTTCTGATTTTATTAGGAAAAATTAATTTGTTGTGAATTAATAATAATAATTATAACAATTAAAAGAATTAAAAGAAAAGAAAATAAAAATTACAAACCAAAGGGGGTGTGATGGCCCATATGGAGGTTTTTTGTGAGGAATTCCGGCCCAAGACATTCCAAGCCACGTTTGACTTTCCTGGTTGCCCGTACGTGCATTGACTGGAGAGTATCATGCTCCTCATCTCCTGGCCACTGGATGGATTTCATGGCCACTTGGCCAGCTTAGGCGTGAGGGTGTATGATGGAACTTTGGATGAACGCTGCATGAGATAACGTTATGAAAAATAATATTGAATTATATGGGGGACCTGGGAATCGAACCCATGTCCCAGCAATTACCCGACACGTCTCCAACCACTCCACCATCACGTTATCTTTGTAAACATAATAACCAATACAAATAATATATGAAAAGTAATAAATATGCTGGAAACATGAAAAAAAACGCGCGTGGATTTGAATCCACCAACCATATGTCAACACGCCATCCCCTTCTTCGTTTCACCTGCAGAAATATCCAACAGATAGCGGGGGTTTTTAACCCCCACTAATTACAACAACGAAAAATAACGATTAGAGTTTGGGTGCATATAAATTGGGCGCGATATGTCCTTCTTGTTTGTCTTGTTTCAACGAATCCAGTCATATGCATAACTAGTCCTAATTGTTCTGGGTTTAGAAAGCCCCAATTTTGAAACTGAAGAACCCTAGAATTTGTTCATGGTGATTTTGGATTCAGTGCGCTTCAGTTCAATTAAACTGTTCCTTTAGCTTCAGAAGGTTCCTAACAACATAAACCAATCAAGAAAACACGTCAAATATGCATGATTTATGAGTTATGATTCTGGATAAGGAAAGCAAACTGTGACACTGTGTTCTTTGATTCTTTGAGCTATGAAGTTGGAAATTGCTTGCAATACGTTCAGGGAACTCTCTGCAATGGATTAGAGTCAACAAATTCCCTTGAATCGGCCTGTAAATTAGAAAACAGTTTTGAGTTTTTTCACTTTTTTTTCAATGTTGCATATGGTGTTCTTGTAGCCGTTTCACGTGTAAGGATTCAGGGTTTTCTTCAGTACATATAGCACAATAGAATTAGGGTAAATCTTGGCCCCACAATCCATTGCATTCATGTTTTGCATCCTTGATTTTCAATCAAATCTTTTCCATATTTTTGATTGATAAAGCTTGCCAAAATTGGATGATTTTGCTTCTTTGATTGGGAAACGAGATTTCCAGCTTGCCCTGATCAGATTTGCTTCACAAAAGATCTAAAAACCATATCTTTTGAATTTTCCTATAATTAAAATCAATTAAATGAATTAATATTAATAAAAATTCAATTAATTAATTAAAAATAATAAAATAAATCAAATTAAGTTCAATGGGTCGTGCATAAGCCTTGGGTAATGATTCAAGAAGGAATTTGAGGCCCATTAGCAAAATGAAGTGTTTTTAGGCAAAGTTGACTTTTGAAAGTTCCCAAAAATTTCTCAACTTCTCCTATGCATATCTTGTTCCATTTTGAGGCTATGAACATGTTCTTGGACATTTTGGAAAGGTCTTGAAGTTATGGTCTTTGACTTAAAGTGCCTTTTTGTTGACTTTTGAAAATGACCTATAATGTAGAAATTGAGAACTTTTTGTGAGAGCATTTCTTGGACTTGGAATGTGAAGATGAGTTGTAGGAAATGTCATCCCCTTCCAAATGAGCATTGGATGGGATTTTTCTGATGAAACATGAAAAAGTTATGCCTTGGTTAAGTTATAGTTGACTTTTCAGCTGTCCAAAAATAGAAACTTTTGCATCTTGATGATTTTTGAGCATTCTTGAGGAATCATGATCAAGACTTGATCAAATGATGATTGTGGCTTCAAAATAAGATTTTTACCAAAAATTTTGACTTTTGACTGCCAAATGACCATTTTACCCCTACGGTTGACTGTGAAGCAATTAGGGCTTTTGACTGTGCAACTTGATGCTGTGAGTCTTGAAACTTGACACATAGATGCTTGACAATGTATATAGGCATATGGGAATTGATTGGACCCTTGAAAACCTCAATTTCTTTGCAAGAACCAAAACCCTAATTTTGAGTGTGTTAGGAGACAATTAGACTGTGCAACCCTTGAGAGATTTTGGACCATTTGGAGATTGATCTTGACAAATTTTGAAGAATATGGGAGGGCAAATTTTGGGGTGCAACAATACCTCACATGCGTAATATGACCATTTTGTATAAAGCAACCAAGTGGAATAACCCTAGGGGTGTTTGTGTGCAAGTGTATTGTTTTCATGCTTGTTTTTGTCTTGAATTAGGGTTTTCTAAATATTGGTTTTATTCTTTCCATACAAACCTTAATTACTAGCATGTTATATAAAAGCGATAAATTGTGAAATTTAAAGTTACTATGTTATTACAACATTTGTGGGGAGGGTATACAATTTGTAAATGGGGATTGCAAGAATTTAAACCTAATTAGTCTATTACAACCATATTGAATTGGTACAAAATGTACAAGGAATAAAATAAATACAAAGTATAAAAATGAATGTACAAGGATGTAAAATGTAAAGAAAATGAATTTTGTTTGGTTTTTAATGAAAAAAGATTTTGTCCTAACCTAATTAAATAAAGAAAATAATTAATTGAATTTGAATTTTATTAAGAAAAGGTTTTAAGTGAAACCCTAATTCTATAAATTAATCAAAACAAAATAAATTAAGAAAAGTATTTTTAGTATTTTTATCTTTTTTAAAAAATATTTATAGTATTATAAAATATTTTTAGTCTTTTTTATATAAAAAATAATGCATTTAAATTAGTATGAAATAAAATAACTAATAACCTAATTTTATTTATATTTACAAGATATTAAGTAAAAAATAAATAAAGTATAATTAATAAAAATATTTTTGTGAGAAAAATAAAATAAACTAAGTCAAAATATAAATATATCATTTTTATATTTTTTATGATTTTTTTAATATTAGAAATAATTAAGAAAATAAATAAAGTGAAAATGAGAAAAAGAAAATAAAAAATGGGCCAGGGGTGTTAAAAATAGTCAGGAGGGTGGAAGGCCAGCAAAAATAACAAGGCCCAACTGTTGAGGCCCAACGCATCTGTTGTGTGACAAAAACAAGATAAATATGAAAAAATGAGGAAAAATGGCAGCGCTGGGGCTTGAACCCACGCCCTTAGCATGAAACGCGTGCTGCCTTACCACTGGGGTGGCTATAGATCCGTTAATACAAGTAAAACAATAAATATGTAAGGCAAAACAAGTTCCAAAAATTAACTTCATCTTCAACCTCCAGCCATGGTTCCTGTAACTCACTCATCTCTCATCCATTCATAAAACTTCAAACATCAAACTTGTTAGAAATTTCCTCACGATTCTGAATATGTAAATAACTTAAGCTAATTCTCAAAGATGAACATGAATTTTTAAAAGTACCAAATTCTGACCTAAATATTTCAGCAAGTTCAAACTCAAAATTCTCACTACTCAAGCAATATAAATGAAATCTATGGACATGTATAGTTTCAGGGCAATGATGTCTACATTTTATCTTCACAAATGCAAGCCTAACAATGCCTAAATGAAAAGATAGAAGTTCAGAAAACTCACCTTGCAGTTGGAGATCGTGTTTTGAGTTAGAGCTTGATTCAAGTTGTTGTGGTGATCAGGTTAGCTTCCTCAAGTTCCCAGGAAGCTAATGCAATGATTAGCTTGGGCAATGGATGGCTGAAATGGCTTGGAGAAGTCAATGTGCAATGCTCTGTTTTTGGTTATGGAGTTTGATGAAAATGGTGTTACAGTCGTGTAACAGAAACAGGGACAAGTTATATTTGATGTATAGGAGCTTTAGGAACTAAAAGGCCAAAGAACGCACGAGGGAAATAGAAGATACAAGTTCAAGGTCAGAACCTGCACAAAAATGGAGTTTGTGTGCAATTTCTGGATAGAGGAAATTGAGAGAGTTTCATGCTTGCAAAAATCGTCCCCTGAGTTGCATAATAGTGTCTCAATGTATAGGAAAAGGTGTTGAGAGCTTGGGTGATCAGAAGTACAAGTTCACATGTTATGGCTTTTTGGCTTGTTTTTGAAGCAAGCTTGACAAGAATTGTTCCAAGGAAAGATACAAGGCTATCTAAAGTGGTTAGGCACTTTAAACATGATCATCTGATTGTGTATAGGATGCTTGTGAAGAAAGAACAAATGCAAAGCTCAAGAGAAGCTGACTTTGTGATTAAAGCCACATTACTATAATGACAATGTTACTTTGTGCCATTATTGGAAATGCAACTTGGATAAAGCTTGAATCAAGTGGATAATAGCTCAAAATCAAGTGTAATCTTATGATTATGGAGAGATATTGAGGTTTAGAGGCCTGCAAAACAAGATTGTGCAGCATAGGTTTGAAATTGAATTCTTGTTCATCACAAAATGCCTTGTAATTTAAGTGAAAAAACCCTAACTTCATCTCTTCGATTCTCCCTCCTCAAGAATGATTTCAAAGAGTTCTTGGACATTTTGGAAAGCTTGAAATGTTCTCTACAACCCATATTTGAATTTCTTTTGAAGATTCCCCTTGGAACTATATGAAAAAGTGCCATGAAGTTAGGTCAAAATCCTGACCAAATTAGGGCAAAATTTCACTAAGTGTTTAGTTTCATGACCACATGTTTATAAAATTATAACTTGAGATCCAAGCATTTTTGGAAGGAGTTTTGTAAAGTAAATTTGTAGATTTCATGGAGATCTACAACTTTCATGTTGGAAGTTTCTCTTGAATCATCTTTCAGCAAGTTCAAACTCAAAATTCTCACTACTCAAGCAATATAAAAGAAATCTATGGACATGTATAATTTCAAGGCAATGATGTCTACATTTTATCTTCACAAATGTAAGCCTAACAATGCCTAAATGAAAAGATAGAAGTTCAGAAAACTCACCTTGCAGTTGGAGATCGTGTTTTGAGTTAGAGCTTGATTCAAGTTGTTTTGGTGATCAGGTTAGCTTCCTCAAGTTCCCAGGAAGCTAATGCAATGATTAGCTTGGGCAATGTATGGCTGGAATGGCTTGGAGAAGTCAATGAGCAATGCTCTGTTTTTGTTTATGGATTTTGATGCAAATGGTGTTACAGTCGTGTAACAGGGACACGAATAAGTTATATTTGATGTATAGGAGCTTTAGGAACTAAAAGGCCAAAGAACGCACGAGGGAAAGAGAAGATACAAGTTCAAGGTCATAACCTGCACAAAGAATGGAGTTTGTGTGGAATTTCTGGTTAGAGGGAAATTGAGAGAGTTTCAGGCTTGCAAAAATCGTCCCCTAAGTTACATAATAGTGTCTCAATGTATAGGAAAAGGTTTTGAGAGCTTGGGTGATCAGAAGTACAAGTTCACATGTTATGGCTTTTTGGCTTGTTTTTGAAGCAAGCTTGACAAGCATTGTTCCAAGGCAAGGTACAAGGCTATCTAAAGTGGTTAGGCGCTTTAAACATGCTCATCTAATTATGTATAGGATTCTTATGCAAAAAGAACAAATGAAAAGCTCAAGAGAAGTTGACTTTGTGATTAAAGCCACTTTACTAAAATGACGATGTTACTTTGTGCCATTAATGGAAATGCAACTTGGATAAAGCTTGAATCAAGTGGATAATAGCTCAAAATTAAGTGTAATCTTCTTATTATGGAGAGATCTTGAGGTTTAGAGGCCTGCAAAACAAGATTGTGCAGCATAGGTTTGAAATTGAATTCTTGTTCATCACGAAATGCCTTGTAATTTAAGTGACAAAACCCTAACTTCATCTCTTCGATTCTCCCTCCTCAAGAATGATCTCAAGGAGTTATTGGACATTTTGGAAATCTTGAAATGTTCTCTACAACCCATATTTGAATTGCTTTTGAAGATTCCCCTTGGAACTATATGAAAAAGTGCCATGAAGTTAGGTCAAAATCCTGACCAAATTAGGGCAAAATTTCACTAAGTGTAAGTTTCATGACCACATGTTCATAAAATTATAACTTGAGATCCAAGCATTTTTGGAAGGAGTTTTGTATAGTAAAGTTGTAGATTTCATGGAGATCTACAACTTTCATGTTGGAAGTTTCTCTTGAATCATCTTTCAGCAAGTTTAAATTCAAAATTCTCACTACTCAAGCAATATAAATGAAATCTATGGACATGTATAGTTTCAGGGCAATGATGTCTACATTTTATCTTCACAAATGCAAGCCTAACAATGCCTAAATGAAAAGATAGAAGTTCAGAAAACTCACCTTGCAGTTGGAGATCGTGTTTTGAATTAGAGCTTGATTCAAGTTATTGTGGTGATCAGGTTAGCTTCCTCAAGTTCCCAGGAAGCTAATGCAATGATTAGTTTGGGCAATGGATGCCTGAAAAGGCTTGGAGAAGTCAATGTGCAATGCTCTGTTTTTGGTTATAGAGTTTGATGCAAATGGTGTTACAGTCATGTAACAGGGACAAGGACAAGTTATATTTGATGTATATGAGCTTTAGGAACTAAAAGGCCAAAGAACGCACGAGGGAAATAGAAGATACAATTTCAAGGTCAGAATCTGCACAAAAATGGAGTTTGTTTGGAATTTTTGGATAGAGGGAAATTGAGAGAGTTTTAGGCTTACAAAAATCGTCCCCTAAGTTGCATAATAGTATCTCAACGTATAGGAATATGTTTTGAGAGCTTGGGTGATCAGAAGTACAAGTTCACATGTTATGGTATTTGGCTTGTTTTTTAAGCAAGCTTGACAAGCATTGTTCCAATGCAAGATACAAGGCTATCTAAAGTGGTTAGACACTTTAAACATGCTTATCTAATTGTGTATAGGATGCTTGTGCAGAAAGAACAAATGCAAAGCTCAAGAGAAGTTGACTTTGTGATTAAAGCCACTTTACTAGAATGACAATGTTACTTTGTGCCATTAATGGAAATGCAACTTGGATAAAGCTTGAATCAAGTGGATAATAGCTCAAAATTAAGTGTAATCTTCTGATTATGGAGAGATCTTGAGGTTTAGAGGCCTGCAAAACAAGTTTGTGCAACATAGGTTTGAAATTGAATTCTTGTTCATTTGAAAATGCCTTGTAATTTAAGTGACAAAACCCTAACTTCATCTCTTCGATTCTCCCTCCTCAAGAATGATTTCAAGGATTTCTTAGACATTTTTGAAAGCTTGAAATGTACTCTACAACCCATATTTGAATTGATTTTGAAGATTCCCCATGCAACTATATGAAAAAGTGCCATGAAGTTAGGTCAAAATCCTGACCAAATTAGGGAAAAATATCACTATGTATTTAGTTTCATGACCACATGTTCATAAAATTATAACTTGAGATCCAAGCATTTTTGGAAGGAGTTTTTTAAAGTAAAGTTGTAGATTTCATGGAGATCTACAACTTTCATGTTGGAAGTTTCTCTTGAATCATCTTTCAGCAAGTTCAAACTCAAAATTCTCACTACTCAAGCAATATAAATGAAATCTATGGACATGTATAGTTTCAGGGCAATGATGTCTAAATTTTAACTTGACAAATGCAAACCTAATAATTCCTAAATGAAAAGATAGAAGTTCAGAAAACTCACCTTGTAGTTGGAGATCGTGCTTTGAGTTAGAGCTTGACTCAAGTTGTTGTGGTGATCAGGTTAGCTTCCACAAGTTTCAATAAAGCTCATGCAATGATTAGCTTGGGCAATGGATGGATGGAATGGCTTGGAGAAGTCAATGTGAAATGCTATGTTTTTGGTTATGGAGTTTGAGGCAAGTGGTGTTACATTTGTGTAACACGGACATGGACAAGTTATATTTTATGTATAGGAGCTTTAGGAACTAAAAGGCAAAAGAACACACAAGGGAAATAGAAGATACAAGTTCAAGGTCAGAACCTGCACAAAAATGGAGTTTATGTGGAATTTCTAGATAAAGGGAAATTGAGAGAGTTCCAGGCTTGCAAAAATCGTCCCCTAAGTTACATAATAGTGTCTCAATGTATAGGAAAATGTTTTTAGAGCTTGGGTGATCAGAAGTACAAGTTCACATGTTATGGCTTTTTTGCTTGTTTTTGAAGCAAGCTTGACATGCATTGTTCCAAGGCAAGATACAAGGCTATCTAAAGTGGTTAGGCACTTTAAACATGCTTATCTGATTTTGTATAGGATGCTTGTGCATAAATAACAAATGCAAAGCTCAAGAGAAGTTGACTTTGTGATTAAAGCTACTTTACTATAATGACAATGTTACTTTGTGCCATTAATGGAAATGAAACTTGTATAAAGCTTGAATCAAGTGGATAATAACTCAAAATCAAGTGTAATCTTCTGATTATGGAGAGATCTTGAGGTTTAGAGGCCTGCAAAACAAGATTGTGCAACATAGGTTTGAAATTGAATTCTTGTTCATCCGAAAATGCCTTGTAATTTAAGTGACAAAACCCTAACTTCATCTCTTCGATTCTCAGTCCTCAAGAATGATTTCAAGGAGTTCTTGGACATTTTGGAAAGCTTCAAATGTTCTCTACAACCCATATTTGAATTGCTTTTGAAGATTCCCCTTGGAACTATATGAAAAAGTGCCATGAATTTAGGTCAAAATCCTGACCAAATTAGGGCAAAATTTCACTAAGTGTTTAGTTTCATGACCACATTTTCATAAAATTATAACTTGAGATCCAAGCATTTTTGGAAGGAGTTTTGTAAAGTAAATTTGTAGATTTCATGGAGATCTACAACTTTCATGTTGGAAGTTTATCTTGAATCATCTTTCAGCAAGTTCAAACTCAAAATTCTCACTACTCAAGCAATATAAATGAAATCTATGGATATGTATAGTTTCAGGGCAATGATGTCTACATTTTATCTTCACAAATGCAAGCCTAACAATTCCTAAATGAAAATATAGAAGTTCAGAAAACTCACCTTGCAGTTGGAGATCGTGTTTTGAGTTAGAGCTTGATTCAAGTTGTTGTGGTGATCAGGTTAGCTTGCTCAAGTTCCCAGGAAGCTAATGCAATGATTAGCTTGGGCAATGGATGGCTGGAATGGCTTGGAGAAGTCAATGTGCAATGCTCTGTTTTTAGTTATGTAGTTTGATGCAAATGGCGTTACAGTCGTGTAACATGTACAGGGACAAGTTATATTTTATGTATAGGAGCTTTAGGAACTAAAAGGCCAAAGAACACACGAGGGAAATAGAAGATACAGGTTCAAGGTCAGAACCTGCACAAAAATGGAGTTTGTGTGCAACTTCTGGATAGAGGGAAATTGAGAGAGTTTCAGGCTTGCAAAAATCGTCCCCTAAGTTGCATAATAGTGTCTCAATGTATAGGAAAAGGTTTTGAGAGCTTCGATGATCAGAAGTACAAGTTCACATGTTATGGCTTTTTGGCTTGTTTTTGAAGCAAGCTTGACAAGCATTTTTCCAAGGCAAGGTAAAAGGCTATATAAAGTGGTTAGGCACTTTAATCATGGTCATCTGATTGTGTATAGGATGCTTGTGCAGAAAGAACAAATGCAAAGCTCAAGAGAAGTTGACTTTGTGATTAAAGCCACTTTACTAGAATGATAATGTTACTTTGTGCCATTAATGGAAATGCAACTTGGATAAAGCTTGAATCAAGTGGATAATAGCTTAAAATCAAGTGTAATCTTCTGATTGTGGAGAGATCTTGAGGTTTAGACGCCTGCAAAACAAGATTGTGCAGCATAGGTTTGTAATTTAAGTGACAAAACCCTAACTTCATCTCTTCGATTATCCCTCCTCAAGAATGATCTCAAGGAGTTCTTTGACATTTTGAAAAGCTTGAAATGTTCTCTACAACCCATATTTGAATTACTTTTGAATATTCCCCTTGGAACTATAAGAAAAAGTGCCATGAAGTTAGGTCAAAATCCTGACCAAATTAGGGCAAAATTTCACTAAGTGTTAAGTTTTCATGACCACATGTTCATAAAATTATAACTTGAGATCCAAGCATTTTTGGAAGGAGTTTTTTAAAGTAAAGTTGTAGATTTCATGGAGATCTACAACTTTCATGTTGGTAGTTTCTCTTGAATCATCTTTCAGCAAGTTCAAACTCAAAATTCTCACTACTCAAGCAATATAAATGAAATCTATGGACATGTATAGTTTCAGGGAAATGATGTCTACATTTTATCTTCACAAATGCAAGCCTAACAATGCCTAAATGAAAAGATAGAAGTTCAGAAAACTCACCTTGTAGTTGGAGATCGTGTTTTGAGTTAGAGCTTGACTCAAGTTGTTGTGGTGATCAGGTTAGCTTCCTCAAGTTCCGAGAAAGCTAATGCATTGATTAGCTTGGCCAATTGATGGCTGGAATGGCTTGGAGAAGTCAATGTGAAATTCTCTGTTTTTGGTTATGGAGTTTGATGCAAATGGTGTTACAGTCGTGTAATAGGGATAGGGACAAGTTATATTTTATGTCTAGGAGCTGTAGGAACTAAAAGGCTAAAGAACACACGAGGGAAATAAAAGATACAAGTTCAAGGTCAGAATCTGCACATAAATGGAGTTTGTGTGGAATTTCTGGATAGAGGGAAATTGAGAGAGTTCCAGGCTTGCAAAAATCGTTCCCTAAGTTACATAATAGTGTCTCAATGTATAGGAAAATGTTTTTAGAGCTTGGGTGATCAGAAGTACAAGTTCACATATTATGGTTTTTTAGCTTGTTTTTGAAGCAAGCTTGACAAGCATTGTTCCAAGGCAAGATACAAGGTTATCTAAAGTGGTTAGGAACTTTAAACATGATTATCTGATTCTGTATAGGATGCTTGTGTAGAAAGAACAAATGCAAAGCTCAAGAGAAGTTGACTTTGTGATTAAAGCCATTTTACTAGAATGACAATGTTACTTTGTGCCATTAATGGAAATGCAACTTGGATAAATCTTGAATCAAGTGGATAATAGCTCAAAATCAAGTGTAGTCTTCTGATTATGGAGATATCTTGAGGTTTAGAGGCCTGCAAAACAAGATTGTGCAACATAGGTTTGAAATTGAATTCTTGTTCATCCGAAAATGCCTTGTAATTTAAGTGACAAAATCCTAACTTCATCTCTTCGATTCTCCCTCCTCAAGAATGATTTCAAGGAGTTCTTGGACATTTTGGAAAGCCTTGAAATGTTCTATACAACCCATATTTGAATTGCTTTTTAAGATTCCCCATGGAACTATATGAAAAAGTGCCATGAAGTTAGGTCAAAATCCTGACCAAATTAGGGAAAATTTTGACTAAGTGTTTAGTTTCATGACCACATGTTCATAAAATTATAACTTGAGATCCAAGCATTTTTGGAAGGAGTTTTGTAAAGTAAATTTGTAGATTTCATGGAGATCTACAACTTTCATGTTGGAAGTTTCTCTTGAATCATCTTTCAGCAAGTTCAAACTCAAAATTCTCACTACTCAAGCAATATAAATGAAATCTATGGACATGTATAGTTTCAGGGCAATGATGTCTACATTTTATCTTCACAAATGCAAGCCTAACAATGCCTAAATGAAAAGATAGAAGTTCAAAAAACTCACCTTGCAGTTGGAGATCGTGTTTTGAGTTAGAGCTTGATTCAAGTTGTTGTGGTGATCAGGTTAGCTTCCTCAAGTTCCTAGGAAGCTAATGCAATGATTAGCTTGGGCAATGGATGGCTGGAATGGCTTGGAGAAGTCAATGTGCAATGATCTGTTTTTGGTTATGGAGTTTGATGCAAATGGTGTTGCAGTCGTGTAACAGGGACATGGAAAAGTTATATTTGATGTATAGGAGCTTTAGGAACTAAAAGGCCAAAGAACGCACGAGGGAAATAGAAGATACAAGTTCAAGGTCAGAACCTGCACAAAAATGGAGTTTGTGTGGAATTTCTGGTTAGAGGGAAATTGAGAGAGTTTCAGGCTTGCAAAAACCGTCCCCTAAGTTGCATAATAGTGACTCAATGTATAGGAAAAGGTTTTGAGAGCTTGGGTGATCAGAAGTACAAGTTCACATGTTATGGCTTTTTGGCTTGTTTTTGAAGCAAGCTTGACAAGAATTGTTCCAAGGCAAGGTACAAGTCTATCTAAAGTGGTTAGACGCTTTAAACATGCTCGTCTGATTATGTATAGGATTATTGTGCAGAAAGATCAAATGAAAAGCTCAAGAGAACTTGACTTTGTGATTAAAGCCACTTTACAAGAATGACAATGTTACTTTGTGCCATTAATGGAAATGCAACTTGGATAAAGCTTGAATTAAGTGGATAATAGCTCAAAAGCAAGTGTAATCTTCTGATTATGTAGAGATCTTGAGGTTTATAGGCCTGCAAAACAAGATTGTGCAGCATAGGTTTGAAATTGAATTCTTGTTCATCACAAAATGCCTTATAATTTATGTGACATAACCCTAACTTCATATCTTCGATTCTCCCTCCTCAAGAATGGTTTCAAGGAGTTCTTGGACATTTTGGAAATCTTGAAATGTTCTTTACAACCCATTTTTGAATTGCTTTTGAAGATTCCCCTTGGAACTATATGAAAAAGTGGCATGAAGTTAGATCAAAATCCTGACCAAATTAGGGCAAAATTTCACTAAGTGTTTAGTTTCATGACCACATGTTCATAAAATTATAACTTGAGATCCAAGCATTTTTGGAAGGAGTTTTGTAAAGTAAATTTGTAGATTTCATGGAGATCTACAACTTTCATGTTGGAATTTTCTCTTGAATCATCTTTCAGCAAGTTCAAACTTAAAATTTTCACTACTCAAGCAATATAAATGAAATCTATGGACATGTATAGTTTCAGGGCAATGATGTCTACATTTTATCTTCACAAATGCAAGCCTAACAATGCCTAAATGAAAAGATAGAAGTTCAGAAAACTCACATTGCAGTTGGAGACCGTGTTTTGAGTTAGAGCTTGATTCAAGTTGTTGTGGTGATCAGGTTAGCTTCCTCAAGTTCCCAGGAAGCTAATGCAATGATTAACTTGGGCAATGGATGGCTGGAATGGCTTGGAGAAGTCAATGTTCAATGCTCTGTTTTTGGTTATGGAGTTTGATGCAAATGGTGTTACAGTCGTGTAACAGGGACAGGGACAAGTTATATTTTATGTATAGGAGCTTTAGGAACTAAAAGGCCAAAGAACGCACGAGGGAAATAGAAGATACAAGTTCAAGGTCAGAACCTGCACAAAAATGGAGTTTGTGTGTAATTTCTGGATAGAGAGAAATTGAGAGAGTTTCAGGCTTGCAAAAATCGTCCCCTAAGTTGCATGATAGTGTCTCAATGTATAGGAAAAGGTTTTGAGAGCTTGGGTGATCAGAAGTACTAGTTCACATGTTATGGCTTTTTGGCTTGTTTTTGAAGCAAGATTGACAAGCGTTTTTCCAAGGCAAGGTGAAAGGCTATCTAAAGTGGTTAGGCACTTTAAACATGCTCATCTGATTTTGTATAGGATGATTGTGCAGAAAGAACAAATGCAAAGCTCAAGAGAATTTGACTTTGTGATTAAAGCCACTTTACTAGAATGACAATATTACTTTGTGCCATTAATGGAAATGCAACTTGGATAAAGCTTGAATCAAGTGGATAATATCTCAAAAGAAAGTTTAATCTTCTGATTATGGAGATATCTTGAGGTTTAGATGGCTACAAAACATGATTGTGCAGCATAGGTTTGAAATTGAATTCTTGATCATCAAAAAATGCCTTATAATTTAAGTGACAATACCCTAACTTCATCTCTTCGATTCTCCCTCCTCAAGAATGATCTCAAGGAGTTCTTGGACATTTTGAAAAGATTGAAATGTTCTCTACAACCCATATTTGAATTGCTTCTTAAGATTCCCCTTGGAACTATATGAAAAAGTGCCATGAAGTTAGGTCAAAATCCTGACCAAATTAGGTCAAAATTTCACTAAGTGTTAAGTTTCATGACCACATGTTCATAAAATTATAACTTGAGATCCAAGCATTTTTGGAAGGAGTTTTGTAAAGTAAAGTTGTAGATTTCATGGAGATCTACAACTTTCATGTTGGAAGTTTCTCTTGAATCATCTTTCAGCAAGTTCAAACTTAAAATTCTCACTACTCAAGCAATATAAATGAAATCTATGGACATGTATAGTTTCAGGGAAATGATGTCTACATTTTATCTTCACAAATGCAAGCCTAACAATGCCTAAATGAAAAGATAGAAGTTCAGAAAACTCACCTTGCAGTTGGAGATCGTGTTTTGAGTTAGAGCTTGATTCAAGTTGTTGTGGTGATTAGGTTAGCTTCCTCAAGTTCCCAAGAAGCTAATGCAATGATTAGCTTGGGCAATGGATGGCTGGAATGGCTTGGAGAAGTCAATGTTCAATGCTCTGTATTTGGTTTTGGAGTTTGATGCAAATGGTGTTACAGTCGTGTAACAGGGACATGGACAAGTTATATTTAATGTATGGGAGCTTTAGGAACTAAAATGCCAAAGAACGCACGAGGAAAATAGAAGATACAAGTTGAAGGTCAGAACCTGCACAAAAATGGAGTTTGTGTGCAATTTCTGGATAGAGAGAAATTGAGAGAGTTTCAGGCTTGCAAAAATCGTCCCCTAAGTTGCATGATAGTGTCTCAATGTATAGGAAAAGGTTTTGAGAGCTTGGGTGATCAGAAGTACTAGTTCACATGTTATGGCTTTTTGGCTTGTTTTTGAAGCAAGATTGACAAGCGTTTTTCCAAGGCAAGGTGAAAGGCTATCTAAAGTGGTTAGGCACTTTAAACATGCTCATCTGATTTTGTATAGGATGATTGTGCAGAAAGAACAAATGCAAAGCTCAAGAGAATTTGACTTTGTGATTAAAGCCACTTTACTAGAATGACAATATTACTTTGTGCCATTAATGGAAATGCAACTTGGATAAAGCTTGAATCAAGTGGATAATATCTCAAAAGAAAGTTTAATCTTCTGATTATGGAGATATCTTGAGGTTTAGATGGCTACAAAACATGATTGTGCAGCATAGGTTTGAAATTGAATTCTTGATCATCAAAAAATGCCTTATAATTTAAGTGACAATACCCTAACTTCATCTCTTCGATTCTCCCTCCTCAAGAATGATCTCAAGGAGTTCTTGGACATTTTGAAAAGATTGAAATGTTCTCTACAACCCATATTTGAATTGCTTCTTAAGATTCCCCTTGGAACTATATGAAAAAGTGCCATGAAGTTAGGTCAAAATCCTGACCAAATTAGGTCAAAATTTCACTAAGTGTTAAGTTTCATGACCACATGTTCATAAAATTATAACTTGAGATCCAAGCATTTTTGGAAGGAGTTTTGTAAAGTAAAGTTGTAGATTTCATGGAGATCTACAACTTTCATGTTGGAAGTTTCTCTTGAATCATCTTTCAGCAAGTTCAAACTTAAAATTCTCACTACTCAAGCAATATAAATGAAATCTATGGACATGTATAGTTTCAGGGAAATGATGTCTACATTTTATCTTCACAAATGCAAGCCTAACAATGCCTAAATGAAAAGATAGAAGTTCAGAAAACTCACCTTGCAGTTGGAGATCGTGTTTTGAGTTAGAGCTTGATTCAAGTTGTTGTGGTGATTAGGTTAGCTTCCTCAAGTTCCCAAGAAGCTAATGCAATGATTAGCTTGGGCAATGGATGGCTGGAATGGCTTGGAGAAGTCAATGTTCAATGCTCTGTATTTGGTTTTGGAGTTTGATGCAAATGGTGTTACAGTCGTGTAACAGGGACATGGACAAGTTATATTTAATGTATGGGAGCTTTAGGAACTAAAATGCCAAAGAACGCACGAGGAAAATAGAAGATACAAGTTGAAGGTCAGAACCTGCACAAAAATGGAGTTTGTGTGCAATTTCTGGATAGAGAGAAATTGAGAGAGTTTCAGGCTTGCAAAAATCGTCCCCTAAGTTGCATGATAGTGTCTCAATGTATAGGAAAAGGTTTTGAGAGCTTGGGTGATCAGAAGTACTAGTTCACATGTTATGGCTTTTTGGCTTGTTTTTGAAGCAAGATTGACAAGCGTTTTTCCAAGGCAAGGTGAAAGGCTATCTAAAGTGGTTAGGCACTTTAAACATGCTCATCTGATTGTGTATAGGATGATTGTGCAGAAAGAACAAATGCAAAGCTCAAGAGAATTTGACTTTGTGATTAAAGCCACTTTACTAGAATGACAATATTTCTTTGTGCCATTAATGGAAATGCAACTTGGATAAAGCTTGAATCAAGTGGATAATAGCTCAAAAGCAAGTGTAATCTTCTGATTATGGAGATATCTTGAGGTTTAGACGCCTACAAAACATGATTGTGCAGCATAGGTTTGAAATTGAATTCTTGATCATCAAAAAATGCCTTATAATTTAAGTGACAAAACCCTAACTTCATCTCTTCGATTCTCCCTCCTCAAGAATGATCTCAAGGAGTTCTTGGACATTTTGAAAAGATTGAAATGTTCTCTACAACCCATATTTGAATTGCTTCTTAAGATTCCCCTTGGAACTATATGAAAAAGTGCCATGAAGTTAGGTCAAAATCCTGACCAAATTAGGTCAAAATTTCACTAAGTGTTAAGTTTCATGACCACATATTCATAAAATTATAACTTGAGATCCAAGCATTTTTGGAAGGAATTTTGTAAAGTAAAGTTGTAGATTTCATGGAGATCTACAACTTTCATGTTGGAAGTTTCTCTTGAATCATCTTTCAGCAAGTTCAAACTTAAAATTCTCACTACTCAAGCAATATAAATGAAATCTATGGACATGTATAGTTTCAGGGAAATGATGTCTACATTTTATCTTCACAAATGCAAGCCTAACAATGCCTAAATGAAAAGATAGAAGTTCAGAAAACTCACCTTGCAGTTGGAGATCGTGTTTTGAGTTAGAGCTTGATTCAAGTTGTTGTGGTGATTAGGTTAGCTTCCTCAAGTTCCCAGGAAGCTAATGCAATGATTAGCTTGGGCAATGGATGGCTGGAATGGCTTGGAGAAGTCAATGTGCAATGCTCTGTTTTTGGTTATGGAGTTTGATGCAAATGGTGTTACAGTCGTGTAACAGGGACATGGACAAGTTATATTTAATGTATGGGAGCTTTAGGAACTAAAAGGCCAAAGAACGCACGAGGAAAATAGAAGATACAAGTTCAAGGTCAGAACCTGCACAAAAATGCAATTTGTGTGGAATTTCTGGTTAGAGGTAAATTGAGAGAATTTCAGGCTTGCAAAAATCGTCCCCTAAGTTGCATAATAGTGTCTCAATGTATAGGAAAAGGTTTTGAGAGCTTGGGTGATCAGAAGTATAAGTTCACATGTTATGGCTTTTTGGCTTGTTTTTGAAGCAAGCTTGACAAGTATTGTTCCAAGGCAAGGTACAAGGCTATCTAAAGTGGTTAGAAGCTTTAAACATGCTCATATGATTATGTATAGGATTCTTGTGTAGAAAGAACAAATGAAAAGCTCAAGAGAAGTTGACTTTGTGATTAAAGCCACTTTACTAGAATGACAATGTTACTCTGTGCCATTAACGGAAATGCAACTTGGATAAATCTTGAATCATGTGGATAATAGCTCAAAAGCAAGTGTAATCTTCTGATTATGTAGAGATCTTGAGGTTTTGAGGCCTGCAAAACAATATTGTGCAGCATAGGTTTGAAATTGAATTCTTGTTCATCACAATATGCCTTGTTATTTAAGTGACAAAACCCTAACTTCATCTCTTTGATTCTCCCTCCTCAAGAATCATCTCAAGGAGTTCTTTGACATTTTGGAAAGCTTGAAATGTTCTCTACAACCCATATTTGAATTGCTTTTGAAGATTCCCATTGGAACTATATGAAAAAGTTCCATGAATTTAGGTCAAAATCCTGACCAAATTAGGGCAAAATTTCACTAAGTGGTTAGTTTCATGACCACATGTTCATAAAATTATAACTTGAGATCGAAGAATTTTTGGAAGGAGTTTTGTAAACTAAAGTTGTATATTTCATGGAGATCTATAACTTTTATGTCTGATGTTTCTCTTGAATCATCTTTCAGCAAGTTCAAACTCAAAATTCTCACTACTCAAGCAATATAAATGAAATCTATGGACATGAATAGTTTCATGGCAATGATGTCTACATTTTATCTTCACAAATGAAAGCCTAACAATGCTCAAATGAAAAGATAGAAGTTTAGAAAACTCACCATGTCGTAGTGGTCTTTCCATTCTTTGTTGATTGTTGCGTTATGGAGCAACTGCATGCCTAGGTATCATTATGGCGCTTACTGTCTGACGATGTTTAGCCCTGTTTTGGCCCCTCGGGCTATAGATGGCACTCGCTTACTTATTACCAGCAAAAGGCTTATTTACTGAGCTCGAAGAGGTATCCTTCTGTACCTTGCCGCTCCGAATCCCAACTTCTACTCTTTCTCCAGTTAGAATCAGCTCTGTGAAACCAGCTGACGAGTTATCGATCAAATGATTGAAAAATGGACCGGATAGCGTCCCCAGAAACATATCAACCAACTCCCTATCAGGAAATGGGGATTGAACTCTTCCATCCAAGTCTCTCCATTTCTGTGCATAGTCTTTAAAGCCTTCACTTGCACCCATGGACATACTCTGGAGTTGAGTACGAGTAGGAGCAAGGTTGGCGTTGTATTGATACTGCTTGTAGAAAGCAACAACTAGATATTCCCAATTTCGGACATTGACTCCCTCCAGCTGGTAGAACCATTCAAGCTGAGTCCCTGACAGACTATCTTGAAAGAAATGAACCCACAGATTTCTATCAGCGGTGTGGGGCTGGATCTTTCTAACATAAGAACGGAGATGGAGTTTTGGGCAGGACAACCCATCATACTTAGCAAAAACTGGAGCTTTGAACTTCTGCGGGATGACCACTCCCGACACCAATCCCAATTCTTCGAAATCCAATCCAGGTATCCTCTGAACTTCCATGGCACTCAAACGATCTTCCAACTGCTTGTATATGTCCTCAGCAGGAGGATATTGCTCATTATTGTAGTCGGTATCATTGTCAGAAACTGCAGGACTGGGATCCTTTTCTTCTTCTTGATTCTCCCATTCCTTGGATGAAGAGGTCAGATCGACTTGTCGCTTCAACGGCTCTCCAAACCTTCTGCCCATATTCAAAATACCGGCAACCTTCTTCTTTTTCTTTTTCTCTTTCAGGATGAGGGCTTTCAGATCCTCCTGCACTTTTGCCAGACTTATGAACATTTGTTGGAACTGGGTATTTTGTGCCTGAAGTTCCTTGATGCTTTGTTCGGAAGACATTTCTACTGAAATAAACAACGAAGAAGATGAGAAACCTGTAACGGTACCTGTACATGCAATGTTATGAATGGGATGCACATGCAATGATTTCAAAGACTTTTGGAAATTTAAATTTGCAAACCAAAATAAAACAAAGGCTTTATTAGCTGAATTCAAAGTTCAAATGCCTTTTAGGCGTTACAATTAAAAACAAATCTAAAACTAGGAAATGAATCAAAATTCCCACGGATGCTTCCTTTTTGTGCCGAGATAATCATTGAGTCCTTTTCCCTCGTGGAGCTGCTTTGTGAGCTCTAAAACCTTCCTCTCCTGAGCATGGAACTGATCCCTGTAAGTATCCCGCTCCTTTTTCAACTGAATCCAAGACCTTTGTAATTCCCCAAGATCAGTGGGCATATAAGGATAGAGAACCGTGTAAGGAATACCCCCTTCAATAGTGGGTTCCATAATCACTGGTAAAACGGCCACATAGGGCATCAAAAGCTTCTGGGAGTGAGCTCGTACCCATTGGAGGTAAGGTTCCATAGGAATGGAAGCCTTTGGCCCCAAAGCCTTGGCTCCAGATCTGTTTACCATGCCCCATGCTCGTATGAACCTTTGGCGATACTCTTGAACATCATCCTCATAGTTGAATATAATGCCCTCGATAAGTAACTCATGGGGACTATCTCTTCGAGCGTAACCAAATTGTCGTAGAGCTAAAAAATGATTGTAGGTTATGCCCCCTCTGATGCCAAGTAACGGGACATTAGGGTACTCCCCACAGCGGTTAATAATGGCAGTGTTTTCCATAGCTCGGGAACACCAGAGAATTTCCATGTGAGCGAGTGACATTATCCTTTGCGACCAACCCAAACCTTCTTCATTCTTGTGTACGGACTTAGGGAGGTGAGAAATAAACCACCTCAACAGCAATGGCATGCAACACATAAGAACCCCTCTTCTCTTCATGGTACGAGTATGGAGAACATGCAAAATATCTCCGAGCAAGGTAGGCACGGGGTTGCGGGAGAGGAAGATCTTGATAGCATTCACATCTATGAATGAGTCTGGATTAGGGAATAGAACTAACCCATAGATTAGAAGAGCCAAAACCTCCTCAAAAGCCTGAAAATCCATATCATCCCAAAATAGTTGGGCCTTGTCTATCAGAAACTTAGCTAGAAAACCCTTGACTCCGTTTCTTGTTTCCCAATTGGATACCATGTCGGCCCGTTTCAGATGCAAAGTTGAGGCAATGACTTCTGGCTTAGGAACTTCTTCTAGACCTATGAAAGGCAACTGTTCAAGAATGGGTATATCCAGCAGCTGAGAGAATTCTTCCAAGGTAGGCACCAACTGATAGTCTAGAAAGGTGAAGCAGTGGTGCTTGGGATCAAAGAAATGAAAGAGTACACTCATCATCTTTTCATCAAAGTTTGAAGTAACCAGGTTGAGAAGTCAACCATGTCTCTTAGTGAACGCAGAAGTTTCAGAAACCTTTGATACTAGCTCTTTGAGTTGGGAAGGTATCTTCAGAAAGCTGATTCGAATAGTGTTTCTACGAACGGAAGCCATGATCTGCAAAACAGAACAAAGATAAATTCCCTTGGTTTTTGAAATGGTTAGTGCAATAAGAATGGATGCTATTTTATGATGCATGATGTCATGATAAACCACAAGTATAGCAAACATAGTCAAAACACACTAAGTCCTTAGGTTTAAGGCCTACATGAGGTTAAAGGTCATACCCTCTTGAAGTTTAGTTAGTTTCAAACCTGAATTAAAAAGTAACCAGGTTCTAAGGGATCTCAATATCATTGACCATCCTTTATTGGGCATTGTCTCAGCTCAAGCAATCTTTTCTTGCAGCCGAAATATCCCGAAAGTCTGATCTCAATGAGTGTAGCATCGAGTATCAACCAATCCTTAGCTCTATACCGAGGCCGATTATCTCACTACTTTATAATGGCCAAGTTTGTTCAACTAAGGTTCTAAGGTCCGTTAGTGCTTCACGACACCACGCGGCGGCCCCGTATTCTCCTCATTTCCCCATGAAGGATGCCAGTACCAACCAAAGTGCCACACCAACACATCCATCGCTTAAACCATATCGGTCTATGCCATACAGTCTCCATGATCTATTGCTGGAGGATCTTTAACAATACCCAAGCAAAAACCCTTAAAGATAAAGCAGGCAAAGAAAACAAGAAAGTAATTTAAAAATTACCTAGATCCTAAGGTATACCCCACTTTTCTTAATCCCCAACAGAGTCGCCTGTTCTGTGATACGGTGGTAGAACCGGCTGTTAATACTGGTTTGCGTTTTTTGTTCGCAAAATGTCGCGGTAAGCAAGAGTCGCCACCGACTTTTATTTTATCCAATTCGGAAAAGGAAAATGAATAGAAAAAACCTTTTTCGAGAATATTTCTGAGTACGGGGGGTAGATTATAGAAAGGAAGGTGTTAGCACCCTTTCTATCCATGGTTTTCCATGGGCTCTTAGGTACTTGCTCATCTTTTTAAAATTGCTTGTGTGTGCTTGTTTTAAAAAAAAAATTTACTTCGTGATAACCCTTGTATCAGTCCTCAAGGGTGTGACGAAGTTTGTTTTGAAAAGTTGTTTTGAAAGGTGTTTGTGTGAAAAGTTTTGTCGAGCAAGTACTTATGATTCTACCTACTCGAAACAAGGTTGTTTGTTCTCATTTCCTTTAGACAATGCTATCCTACTATTAAGGAGTAGGTAGCCCCGTCGTTGGAGTTTGTAAGGGACGTTCAAAGGGACATATACGGTCACAAAAGCAATGTTAGGAGGTGTTAGTAATCATCCTAAAGCCTTAAAGATCTGTTTCCGAGGTAACATCTGAATGGGTCATTTGAGATCTTTCGGGGCTAGAGGATGACCACTAACAAACCCTATACTTCATGACCACTTAACCGGAGGCAACCGAAGTGGAGTAAACCCTAGGAGTGAGCATGTGCGAGTGAGCTTTTTCAATTAATTTGTCTTTGCACATTTAGGTTATATACCGTTTTAATTTTCAAATATTCTTGCCATACAATCCTATTAACCATGCATCTAACAGTTAAAGATTGCGGAAATTAAAAGTGCGAGAAAATAAACCTAGCTATTACAAGGCTTCGAGGATAGGGATTAATTACATAACCAAAATCGGGGGACAAAAGCGCTAAATGAAAAAACCTAGTTTAACTATTACAAACCATTGGCAGTTACAAAAATATGAAAATAATTAATTAAACGCGCGGCGAATTAAATACGAGGACGCTTAAAAAAACCTAAAACCCTAATTTAGAGAAAAATATTTTTGTACATTTTTATTTGAGAAAAAATTTAATTGGAAATTAATTAAAACCCTAATTTCTAATTGTTTTAATTATGGAAAAAAGTACATTAAATTAACCTAATTTTCTAATTAAATTAAAATAAATATTTTATGAAAAAATGATTTTTTTGTGATTTTGTGGTTTGTTGATTTTATGATTAATAAAAAAAGGTAATTAATTTTTGTGGAAAAATAATTAAACAAAATAATTAAATAAAGGAAATAAATAAAGAAAAGAAAATGGGCCTGTGTTGAGTAGCAAATCTGGGGGGGGGGGGGGTATTGTTGAAATTGTTGGGCCCAAGGTTGATGGCCTAGTCCTGCGCCTGATCTAGTGGTGGCAGCGTCTGATGGTCCACCATGCTCTGCCTCCATGAGCGCGTTAGATCTGATGTTGTACTGATCTAATGGATGGATGTGAAAGGTGTATGGTAGATGCTTGAACGGAGGATGTACCTGATCCTGTATAAGAAAATAAAACAAAGGAAATTGTTAGGGTCTGGGATCAAACCCAGGTCCTTATGATTCCCACCAACACGCTCTTCCATTGAACCAACCTGCTTAGTTGTTAATGTAATGAAAATAAAACATAATATATTAAAACAAAGTGAGTTAGTTGGAAAGAAAAAAAAAACACGTGTGGAATTCAAATGGCCCAATGGAATCACGCCACATATCTTCTTCTTCCTGGAACCGTCGTATTAGGTATATACCTTTTACCTACAGTTGAGTGTTTGTAGCTATAGCCCTGTCACCTTCAAAAAATTATAAAATGCATGATAAATGAAATGGAGACCAGAATTCAATTGGTCTTGATGTCACGATCAACATGATACCTTGTTCATGGTCTGATTTTTCCTGTAAACAAAAACCCTAAAACACACATGGAAACCCTAGCAATGGGAAATACAAATATAGGCATCAAAAATACAATTGAACCATACAGTCATGTTGCAAACATCTAAAACATCACAAATATATCAATTAAATATGCTAATGATGCAGGGATTATAGTAATCGATTTTGAAAAAAAAATGCAAACCGTGTGAGTTACAACTTGCGTTTCTTGATGCATCAGGCCTTGTAAATGATCCAGTTAGCTTCAGTGCATGCCCAGGAAGAGATTGTTGGCCTTAAATTGCTTTAAGAGGTCATGTGGAGTGAAATTCGATCCCTACTTTTTGACAAAAAAATTGAGTTTTTTTCTCTATTTCCACGACTGCAAAAACCTTGTTTCATGCTTTGTTCTTGTTCCTTATATATCCCTCAATGAATTAGGGTTGCAAAACATATTGAATCTTGAAGTTTTGATGAGATTTGATTTGATTCTTTAGCCATATGCAAACTTTCTAAATTGAGCCAAATTATCCCATTTTTGTACCAATCATGCTTGATGCGATTTTGTCTTGATATTTCAGCATATTTTGATAGAGATTATGTCCAAAATCATACCAAAACATATCTTTGATATTATTTTCCAATTATTTAATTTTATTCAATTTTTAATAAATAAAAAATCAAAATAAAAATAAATAATGAGGCAAATAACATGTGAGTGAACATTTAGGTCGTGGACCAAGCTACAAGCGAGGTGCAATCATGAAATGCAAAGCCCATTTGGTAAAAAATGCACTTTTGAGCATATTTGACTTTTGGCAATTTTGCAAAAAAGGTCAACTTTGACAAGGCATATCTCCTCCAATTTTAACCCTAGAGAGGTGTTCTTGGACTTTTTAGAAATCTTAGGATGTCCCCTAAGCAACCCTTTTGGTCTCATATCAATTGGGTCTTCCATGTTCATGTAAGAAGCTTTGATCCAAAAAGTGTTTTTGTTGACTTTTCAAAAGGACCTATAATGTAGAAATTCATATATTTTTATGAGTGCATATTTTGAAATAATGGGCTGAAGATAAGTTGTAGGGAATTGCATCCTCTTCAAAGCGAGCCTTGGATGGAAAATTTCTGATAAAGTATGTGGAAGTTATGCTTGGTCAAAATTTGGTTTACTTTTCCTGAGAAACCCTAATTTAGCAACTTTTGGGTTTTGATGAATTTAGGGCATTCCTTAAAGAATCATGATCAACCCTTAATAAAATGATGGATATCACTTCAAAATGTTAATGTCGACCAAAAATCTTGAAGTTTGATTATATGTGGGCCACAGTTGACCTTTGACCTAATATAGTTGATTCTCAAGCATCTAAGCAGTTGACTGAGCAAACTTCTTGTGTAGTGCTTGAAATTTGACATGGAGGGTATTGAGAAAATATTAGGACCATGGAGATAATATGAGGTCTTTGGATTTCACCTATCTTGATGAAAATGGAAACCCTAATTTGAGACACACTGCCTTAGGAGAGAGTTTATCTGGTCAACTCTTGGGCAAACTTGAGCAAATTGAGGATCTCTAGGAGTACGTATTGAGTAAAATGAGAGGGAAAATTTTGGGGTACAACAATCGCGAGATTGAATCAGTTTTGGATATTTAGTATCCCATTCGCCATTGACCTGGCATATGGCTTGTGAGCATTCTTTGAGGGGAGTCAAAACTGCCCATATATCGTGCCCCAGTGTATTTGAAGCCCAATCGAACGTGAATATCCAGCGTGCCCCTGGCTCGGGTTCTTCGTTAGGTCCTGGTATTTCATAGTTGCTTATTTTTACTACATTGTTTATATTTGACCTTGGTATGTTTCTGTAGGAATAAGCAGATATGTGCCATAATTTGATCAGCTTCTTTGTGGCTCCGCTCTAACATTGCCCCTTAGCTTAGCTTCTTCCGAATCTTCCGTTGTGCTTAGATTAATAGCCTCTTGATACGGTTGTATATTGTTAGCCTTTAATTTTATTTCCCTCATCATTTTCTCAGAGAGTTCAAGATCTTTATCATCTTCCTCTTTAGCTTGGTTGATAGGAGCATCAAAATTATATCGGGTCGTAGCAGTAGCATTATCGGTAGTTGTGGGCATGAATTTGCACCGTTATCATGTTTTGATGCAGATTTAGTATGAGTTTTGAAAATGCATATGCAGAGAAAGTATTTCCATTTTTAAATTTAAGATATAAATGCAAGAGAAAGAAAGGGATCTTAATTGAAAATAAAATATAACTTTTATTAATCGTAAATATTGTCTAAAACAAAACGGGGGAACCCTTACAAGAAACCCCTATGCCCCGGGCTTGACACATGTTCTTTCAAAAATAGGAAAATTAATTAGGAAATAAAAAGATCTCAGGAATCTCCATGGCGGTCCATCTTTTGAGTTCTTCTCCTAGGGCTCATTCTCGGATGAATTCAGTTGCCCCTTTGGTGTTTGCTTTGTTGGATATCTTTGCCACGTGTCCTCCATGATCTATAAAGGTCTTTCGGATCAGAGGAAAGTGTGCTTCACCCTTCAGAATAGCTTTATATTTTTCTTCAGGGTATGGTCTGAATTAGACTATCCCCTGGTCCCCTAGCTTTTGCAGAGTTTTCTGGAAGGCTTCATTATGCTCCAGTAGGAATCCACATTCGAACAGATATTATTTCAGCAAGTTTATCGGGGTTTTTGCTTGTCTTCTTGCCCCACAGTCATTGGCTACTTCGATTGTATTTATTATCGGCCTGTCATGCGGAGGCATGAGATTTAATTTGATGTTAGGTTTCTCAAAAGTGATGTCCTAAGAATCCAACAAATCATACACCTTGTGTTTGAATGGCCAGCACTATTCTATGGTATGTCCAGGAGAGTTAGCATGAAACTCACATCTGGCGTTGGCATTGTACTTTCATGGGAGCGACCCAACTGGGGGAGATAGGGGCTTGATTTCCTCTAAGGATACCTTAAGTAGCTGTTGCAATAATTGGCTAGGTGGCATAGGGAGCGGATCAAATTTTCTTTGTGGCCTTCTGAATCTGTCTTGTTGCTGTCCTTATGGGATCACTAATGGTTGTTGTACCCTAGGTTGTGACGCTACAACATTAATTTCTCCCTCTTTTCCTTTGGGGAAGTTTGAAGCAGGCCTTTTTGAATTGTATGGAGCAGTTTATGGTCCTCCTGATATCTTCCCACTTTTTATTCCAAGCTCAATTCTTTCTCTGATAGTCACTAGATCTGAGAATCCCAAAGAAATACTTCCAACCATCTTCACATAATACATCCATTGCAAAGTCCCCATGAACGTGTCTACTAATTCCTTCTCCAATAGTGGTGGTTGCACACAGGATTCCATCTCCCTCAATCTCTGAGCATACTCTTTGAAGGACTCTTCTTTCTTCTGGGACAGATTCTGGAGTTGCATACGGGTAGGCGCCATGTCCAAGTTATATTTGTAATGCTTTAGAAAAGCATTAGCAAGATCTGCCCAGGTTTGAATATGTGTTCTCTCCAATTGCATATACCAGTCTGAAGATGCCCCACTCAGGATATCTTAAAAATAGTGAATCATCAGCTTCTGATCGTGGGCACGGGCATGCATCTTCCTGCAATTCATACAAAGATGATTTCTTGGACAAGTGAGCCCCTTATATTTTTAAAAGTAAGGTACTTTGAACTTTAGGGGGATCACCACATTGAGAACTAGGTCCATTTTGAGAGTGTCTACTTCGAAAGCGTCAAAACCCTCCATAACTTTTAATCTTTCCTCCAGAGCTTTGTACTGATTCGTCACCCGTGGTTCATCAATAGCTTGAGTACCCGTCGTCTTTAAGGGTGCTCGGTTGGCATCCTCTGGGTCACGGTCTCTGTATTGTAGCTCCAAGTAGTTGTCTGCATTATTAGTCGAAATCTGTAGGGTATGTGATGCCCCTGCTTTTTGTGGCGGTAGGACAAAACCTTCAGTTTCAGTTTCTTGTTGGGCCATGACGGACTTCTTGAGTCCTGCTTCTAGTTCCTTCCTTGGTTGGTGGCCGCTTGGTGCACCAATAGTTTGGGATACTTCCTCGAAAGCTACCCTGGTGTTGTATCCCAAAGTTTTCCCTCTCATTTATCAAATATTTTCTCACAAAGACCTCTCTTGGTTCAAGACTGCACTAGGGTTGATCAGCTCAAGACACCTCTTTAAGCACTGATGACCAAAATTAAGGTTTGAGATTGCACAAGGACAATTGAACTTTCAATTCTTCATAGGACTTTCATGGATCATTATGGACCCCCAAGATTACTCATGTCAAGTTTCAAGCCTTGGATCACACTTTTTCTCAATCAATTGAGCAGTTCACCTAAAAATCAATTGTATTAGGGAAAAAGTCGACTATGGCCAATTTACAGTAAAACTTCATAATTTTTATCCACATCAACATTATAAACTCATATGTATCATTTGATCAAGTATGGACCATAATTCCTCAAGAAAATTGATCAAATCATCAAAAGGGCAAAATGGTCAAAATTAGGGTTTTTACTGAAAGAGGGCAATTTCTGATTTTTGACCTAGCAAATGGTCAATTGGTTTGAAGTATGATCTCAAGATTTCAATTGCATCATTTTGACCTAATGTCATGACCTAAAACATTTCTCAAGATCAATTGGATTGATAGTGAATTTTCAGTCAACTGATCCAAAGTCAATTGTACACTGAAAAGTCAAACTTTGACCTTTTGGTCAAAATTCAATGTCAAAGATCACAATTCATCAAAACATGTCAAAATATGAAACTTATTCATCAAGAAATCAAAAAGTCAAGATTTTATTTTGAAAAGTCAAAGTTTTCTAACATAGAAAATTTTCTAAGTGTTTAAAACTTCATGTTTTTTCATAACTTTGAGCAAATTTTTCACCATGATGCAAGAGGATTCAGAAGAAACTTTCAACATGAAAGTTGTAGATCTCCATGATATCTACAACATTTATTTATACAACTTCTTCTAAAAATTCTTGGATCTCAAGTTATTAATTCCTAAAGTCATGGTCTTTAAATTGGACACTTAGTGAAATTTTGCCCTAGTTTTGGCCAGCATTTTGACCTAACTTCATGGCACTTTTTCATATAGTCCCAAGGGGAAGTTTCAAAAGTGATTCAAAGATAGGTTGTAGATCACATTACAAGCTTTCCAAAATGTCCAAGAACTCTTTCAGATCATTCTTGAGCAGGGATAATCGAAGAGATGAAGTTAGGGTTTTCACACTTGAAATACAAGTCATTTTGTGATGAACAAGATTCAAAATTCAAACCTATGCTGCATAATATCTACTTTACAGGGCTCAAACATGTTAGGAACTCCATAATTAATTGCTTGCACAGCTGTTAGAGGTCTCAATTCAAGCATTCAATGTAAGGTCATGCTTTATATCCATTTTGGGAAGAAAGTGCACAATGCCATTTTGATAAAGTAGCTTTTTGCACAAAAAAATTTCTTGAGCCTTGAAATTTTTTTCTTCTGATCATACATGTCCTATAACTCGAGAAGTTTTTCTAAACACTTACAATCACTCATCCCATGCTTGTACTTCCTCTTGGAACCATACTAACCACTTTTCTTCAAAATCAAGTAACATAGCAATCAGTCTAGAACTGGTGCTTCTGACCCTCTCAAGCACTCAAGCCTTTTACTTATACATGCAAAAGTAATTTGTCACAAAACACACGCATGCTTGAGCCCTGAAAACACCAAGAAATGAGATTTGCATCTCACACCCCCATTGTTACATATTCTGGCTAGAAATCCCAAAACCAAAAACTACTTGTGCGTTTCTTGGCTTCTTGCTTCCAAAAGCTTACAAGCATCATACATAAACAATCCCATATCCTTTTACAGTTCTGTAACACCATCTTCCTCCATTTCCAAGTTCAAAAACAGAGCGTTGCAAGTGGACTTCTCCAGACCATTTCAGCCATTCTCCAACCAAGCTAATCGTTGCATTAGCTTCCTGGGACCTCAGTGGAGCTATTCTGATCATCACAACACCTTGAGGAGTGCTCAAACTCAGAACACGATTTCCAGTTTTGAGGTAAGTTTCCTTAACTTTGAACTCTTCATACAAGCATCATTAATGGTTTATTTTTTAATGAAAAATGTAGATATCATGGCCCTAAAGCTAACCATGTCCATAGTTTTCATTTATGTTGCTTGAGCTTAGAGAATTTTAAGATTGAAGTTTCTGAAATTTTTAGGATTCAGATTAGGGCCATTAAAATTCATGCTTGTCTTTGATCTATAATTTTATTGCTTTACATTTCTGAAACCGTGAGGAAATTTGCCACAAGATTCATGTTTATACTTTTGCAAATGGATGAGAAATGAACAAGATGCAGGTACTCTGGCTGGGCGTGAGGTTGAAGATGAAGTTCAGGCCATGGACTTGATTTCTAATATATATTTATTATTTTGTTTATATGACGCATGTATAGCCAGCCCAATGGTAAAGCGCGCGCCTGTTAACCTTTGGGACCTGGGTTCGAGCCCCAGTGGTACCCTTTTGCTTATTTTCTCATTTTTCTCACATTTTTATGTTTGTTTGCAGCGCTGGGCCCCCTGTGTTGGGCCTAGTATTTTTGCTCATTTCATACTCCCTGCTCACTATTCACACTCCTGGTCCATTTTATTTTCCTTTTTCTCTTTTTTTATTTATTTGTTTTCTTTAATATTTTATTTAATATTAAAAAATCAGAAAAAATATAAAAACATTAGATTTATATTTTAATATAGTTTATTTATTTTTTACAATAAAAAATTATTTTTATTTAACCATACTTTATTTATGTTACTAATTAGTTTGTAAATTTAATTAGAAACTAGGGTTTTAATTATTTATTTTACAATTAAAAAATATTCTTTTAAAACCAAAAAGACCAAAAATATTTTATAATACCATATATTATTTTCCAGACAAAAAAGACATTAAAAAATATTTTTCTTACAAACTTAATTTCTTTTTCTTTCTTAATCAATTAATATTTAGATTAGGGTTTTATTTAATTTTCTTTTTATAATTAATGTAGGTTTACTTTTACTAATCTAACTAATTATTTGTTTTTAGTTAATTTGGTTAAGACCAAACCCTTTCCTAAAAAAATTCAAACAAAAATCCCTTTTTCTTTCCATTTACATTCTTGTATATTTATTCATTTTTGTACATTATTTATTCAAATTCAATATGGTTGTAATAGATAATTAGGTTTATTTTCTTGCAATACCCATTTGTAATTTGTACACCCCCTCCCACAAGTATTATAATAGCATAGTGATTTTAAATTCCGCAATTTATCGCTTTATATAAATGCTAGTAATTAGGGTTTGTATGGAAAGACTAAAACCAATCAATTAGAAAACCCTAATCAAAGACAAATCAAGCATGAAAAATTAATACACTTGCACACAAGCACCCCTAGGGTAAAATCCACTTGGTTGCCTTACAAAATGGCCATGTTATGCACGTGAGGTATCTTAGCAAAAACAAACAAATACAAGATCATAGTCCCTCGATGATGCTATCAAAAGTTGTCTTTCAAAATGTTCTTAGCCCCTAAAGAAAGACGCTAAGATACCTTGCAACATTGCTAATCATGGCTATACGATGACCCTTGCTCGTCCCTTTTACATCCAAAGATAGTGTTGCTTATCAAATCAATGGTAAGATAACAATGTCAAAGGAAGAAGGAAATGAACAAGAAAGACTTTTGAGTAGGAAGAATGTTCCTAGTTACTTTCTCCATTTCAAAACAAAACATCCTTTCTATTTTCAAAACAAACACCAACACTTTCAAAAACATCTTCCAAACTTGAAAACATTTTCAAAAGATCAACACTTTGTATACATTCTTACGAACGGGAATCATTACAAAGTTTGCTTAAACGATGGAGCCTTTTCAAAATACTTTCAAAAACCACACAAAGTAAAATTTCAAACAAAAGCAAGTTATCTAGCAAGTAACTAAGAGCCCATGGAAAACCATGGATGAAAAAGGTGCTAATACCTTCCCTTTTCATAATCTACCCCCTAACTCAATAAACAATCTCAAAGGTATTTCCTGTGCTTTTTCACCTTTCCTTATGGATAAAAGAAAAGTCGGTGGCGACTCTTGCTAAACCGCAACATTTGCGATAAAACGCAAAACACCCAAATCAGTTCTCCCACCGCATCATAGAACTGGCGACTCTTCTGGGGAAAATTCTAAAAGTGGGGTTACCTTAGGGATAGATCACATTTACTTGCTTTCTTTGTTTGACTTATATGCTTTACATTTTGGTTCTTTGTTTGGGTTTTAATCCTCTACCCGGATTTGGGATACCTTATAGGTAAGTAGCTATACGTTGTGGAAACTGTGCGGGGTATACCGACACGGTTTAAGCAATAGCTACATTAGTGCAACATATTTGTGGGTACCGGTAGCCCTTGAGTAGTCAAGTAGAATACGGGGCCGCTGAGTGATGTCATGAAGCACTAATGAACTTTTAGAACCTTTACTTGATCAACTTGGCCATTAGGACATAATGAGATGACCGGCTTTGGTGCAGTCCGAAGTTGGTAGATACTCGATACTACACTCATTGAGGTTTAGTTTTTTGGGATATTTCGGTCGCCATTAAAGAGGCTTGCGCTGAAACAATGCCCAAGGAAATAAATCAGTGATATTGAGCTCCTTAGAAACCGGTTACTATTACTAGGACAGGTTTGAGCCAACTAAACTTCAAGAGGGTACTTACCTATGAGACTCCATGCAAGCCTAAACCTAAGGACTTGTTTGCTTTGTTTGTGTATATATACTTGTACATAACATCATGAACATCATCACATCATGCTCATGCTCACTAACCATTTCAAGGATTTTTGGGATTTATCTTTGTTCTGTTTTGTAGGACATGGATTCTATTCGCAGAAAAACCATTCAAGTCAATCTCGTAAGGATCCCTCCTCAACTCAAAGAGTTAGCATCAAGGATTCCTGAAAACTCTCCATTTAACGAAAGACATGGTCGCCTACTAAAGTTGGTCACCTCCAACACTGATGAGGACATGATGAAGGTGCTATTTTAGTTCTTTGATCCTCTACACCATTGCTTCACATTTCCCGATTATCAACTTGTACCAACTTTGGAAGAATTCTCCCGACTCTTGAGGATTCCCATTCTCAATCAACTACCTTTCAACGGTACGGAAAGAGATCCAAAGCAATAAGAGATTGCTCAAGCTCTACACTTTCAACCATCTGATATCACAACTAATTGGGAAACAAGGAGTGGTGTCAAAGGCTTCCAAGCAAACTTCTTGTTTGAGAAATCCCAAAACTGTTGGAACTCTTTGGATTTGCAAGCCTTTGAGGAAATTATGGCTCTCCTCATCTATGGGATGGTTTTGTTTCCAAATCCTGACCAACTCATAGATGTGAACACCGTCAAAATCTTCATGTCTCGTAACCCAGTGCCTACTTTACTAGGGGATATCATACATTCCTTTCACACTCGTACTATGAGGAAGAGGGGTATCCTCATGTGTTGCACCCCTCTCTTGGCAAGATGGTTTATTTCGCATCTTCCCCAATCTGTGTTGAAGAATGAGCAAGGTTCAAGGTGGTCACATAGGTTGATGGCGCTCAGACATTCAGATATTCATTGGTGTTCCCGCTCTTTGGAGAATGTTACTATTGTCGACCGTTGTAGAGAATTCCATAATGTCCCTTTGCTTATTATTAGGGGAGGTATCACCTACAACCCTTGCTTAGCCTTAAGACAGTTTGGTTATGCCCGAAGGGATGGTCCCCATGAGATGCTTATTCAAGGTTTGGTATTTGACTACGAGAGCGACGATCAAGGTCACCGCCAGAGATTTATCCGAGCTTGGAGGATGTTGAACAAGATGGATATCAAGACAATAGGATACAAGAATTCCATTCCCATCGATCCTTACCTCGAATGGGTGCGAGCTCGTGCCCAGAAACTTGTGATGAGTTATCCCTCTATCCTACCAGTCATCATGGAGCATGTGGTTGAAGGAGATGTTCCCTACATTATCCTCCATTCTGACATGCCTGACTCTCTCGAAGACTTACAAAAGGGTTGGATCCAGCTGAAGGAAGAAAGAGATACTTTCGAGGCTCAATTTTATGCTAGTGAAAAGAGGGTCTTGGAGCTTACGAAGCAGCTACAAGAAGAGCAAAGTGTGAACGCTTATCTTGCGCCAAAGAGGATGCGTTCAGTCTTTTTATCTTAGAAAGTTATTTTGTAAGCCCAAGGGGCATGATGTAACCTTTCTTGTTTTGTCTAATGAAAATTAATGTTTGTTCATTCTTTTGTCTATACAAATTTAAATATCATTAATCCTTGAAATCATGTGCATGTACATATTCCATGCATCATAACTTGATATGTTTTCACATAACAGGTTCCCTCATCTTTTTGCTGTTTATTTCAGCAAGATGGATCTAGAGAAAACTGTGACGGATATCTAAGCCCAGAATTCCCAGTTTCAGGAAGCTCTACTAGCCCTAGCCAAGGGGCATCAAGACATGATGGCTTTGCTGGCCGTTAAGAAGAAGCCAAAGAAGAAAGCTCTACTCAACATGGGTAGAAGGTTCAATGAGACAATCGGTCAAATCCCAATAGGAGAAGACTCATCTGAAGAGGACGAGAACCAGGTCGGTGAGGTCAAAAGATCTCAAGCTGAATGTGTTAATGATCAAGAATCTGATGATGATTATTTCAATGAGCAGTATCCACCCGCTGATATCAAATACAAGCAGTTAGAAGACAGATTGAAAACTGTTGAAATCCAAGCCATCCCTGGTTTAGATTTTGATGATTTGGGCTTGATCTCTGGGGTTGTCATTCCCCACAAATTCAAAATACCAATCTTTGCAAAGTACGATGGGGTTTCTTGTCCAAAACTCCATTTGAAATCTTATGTGCGCAAGATACAGCCGCACACTGCTGATAAGAAGCTCTGGGTTCACTTCTTTCAAGGATAATTTAGTAACACTGCGCGATCCTCCCGCCAACCCTGACACCTCGTCACCAAAGTATAATCCAAATGCTAAGTATGCTTACCATTCAAGCAGCCCCGAGCACGAGACTGACTAGTGCTGGGCCGTGAAGAACAAGATCTAGGATTTAATTGACAACGAGACTATTGAGTTTGATCCTCCTCCAATGCCAAATGTAATTACCGCTCCGATGCTAAAGCATGACAAGAGTGTTAATGCTTTTGAAGATACAATTTTTATTGCCTCTATTGAATAATTGACTACTCCGTTGAATGTAATCAACAATTTGTTAAAAGATGGGATTTTCCATGGCTGTGAAAAAGACTATGTGTGCTGTGCAAGACAACTCAATGGGTGTGAAGGGCTGAAGACTCTCAAAAGGTCTTTTTTTTTGTTCTTTTCACCCTTTCCTTTGTTGGATAAAAGAACAGTTGGTGGCGACTCTTGCTTACCGCATATTTGCGAATACAAAACGCAAACCAGTATTAATAGTCGGTTCTGCCACCGTATCACACCTAGTTGTGGGCCTTTGGCTTAGGAGGAGCATCTTGACTAGTCAACCCTTGTGTATCTTAAGTGTTTGAGAAGCTTTGAAAGAATATCTTAAGGAGAAAAGGGGAGGGATATTTTTTTGGGTACAACAGCCTCTATCCTCAAGCAGAAGTCAAAAATCCCCAACGGAGTATCCTCAAACAGAAAGCGGGAATCCCCAGCAAAATGATTCCTAGCAGAAATTGAAGAATCACTTTCTTCATCCCCAACAATAGTCCGGATTTATTTTCCCCAGTTAGACATTATTACAAGGAGTTACCGATACGCTTCGATAATATATTGCATTCATACATCATTTCACAATACATTATAACATATGCATACCGAAACACATATAACATTCTCATTTATTTTGAGAGCATCATTACCCAATGCATTACATACATCGTGACATTACATAAAGCTAATTTTTTCTTTTTAGGTAAAGTTCGCAAACAGACAAATATCATCAGCAATTTTCAAACAGGTCAAAGATTAATTCCCGAAATAGGACAGAGCAACTATCTAAATGACCAGGTGGTATGAATTCCCGAAATAGGGCGGGTTTACCAACAAAAAATAGGTCGTAGATTAATTCCGGAAACAGGACGGGGCAACTATCTATATGACTAGGCGGTATGAATTCCCAAAATCGGACGAGTTTACAAACAAAAAACAAGTCGCAGATTAATTCCAAAAACACGACGGGGAAACTATCTATATGATCAGCCGGTATGAATTCCCGAGACAAGATGAGTTTACCAATAAAAACAGGTCACAGATTAATTCCCGAAACAGGACGAGGCAACTATCTATATGACCATGCGATATGAATTCCCGAAACATGACGAGTTTACCAATGAAAAATAGGTCACATATTAATTCCTAAAACAAGATATGGCAACTATTTATATGACCAGGTGGTATGAATTCCCGAAACAGGGCGGGTTTACCAACGAAAAATAGGTCACAGATTAATTCCGGAAATAGGATGAGGCAAATATCTATATGACCAGGTGGTATGAGTTCCCGAAACAAGACGATTTTACAAACGAAAAACAAGTCACAGATTAATTCTCGAAACAGGACGAGGCAACTATCTATATGACAAAGCGGTATGAATTCTTGAAACATACGGGTTTCCCAATGAAAAACAGATTGTAAATCAATTCCCGAAACAGGACGGGGCGACTATCTGCATGACCAAATGATTTCCTTCAGAGATTGAGTTCTGACGAGCTTTTACTTCAAAGACTAAGTTCTGACGAGCTTTTACTTCAGATATTTTTTGAAAAGCATCCTTCGGATACAATCACGCGTAGACTCATTCTAATAATCCTATCTACAGTTACTTTGGGTGGCATCTGTATACCCATCTTCAGTGACACTCTATCACCTTTCTGAATGGCATCTTTAAGCCCATTCAAGCAGTATAATCAACCAACAGTGTCACTTCGTGCACATGTGAGTGCAAATTTCTGGGCACTTAAGTGTTAAATCCTCTTACACCTTTAGACCACGAATGGCGAGAATGCCAATCTAACTCTTTAGGTTTAAGAAGATTGAACAGGGGCAGCTGTTGAACCCCAAAATTTTCCCTATCATTTTTTAAGACAAGTTGATTTAAGATACCTCCTCATGCTCCTAAGAGTCTCAAACACTCAGGACTATTCAAGAATTAATCAGATGAACCTTCCTCCTAAGCAGTGACCTACAATTAGGGTTTTGGTTTTCTCAAAGAAAATTGAGCTTATAATGCCTCAAGTGAGTTACATGGTTCCTCATATGCTTCAAAGAATCCTCATGTCAAGTTTCAAGCCTTGCATCACAAGTTTGCTCAGTCAATTGCTCATATGATTGAAAATCAACTGTATTGGATAAAAAGTCAATTATGGTCAACATACAGTCAAAACTCAAGGTTTTTGGTCAACATCAAGATTTTGAAGTCACATTCATCATTTGATCAAGGGTTGATCATGATTCATCAAGAAAACTCAAGATTCATCATAAGTGGCAACCTTCTCCATAACCCGGAAATAAACCGGCCTTCAATAGGTTCCACTTAATAGTCAAGAGAGGAGTAACAAGTTCTTCAACAGAAGTAACAAACACATCATCTTCAACGGTGTTAACACCATGGTCGTGCTTGGGCATAGGAGAAGTGATAACATTTGGGATCTCAGGGGCATCAAATTCAATTTCCTTCGCCTCGAGAAGGTCTTGCACCTTGTTTTTCAAAGCCCATCAGTCGTTGGTATAATGGCCTGGACTTTCTGAATGGTATGCACAACGAGCATTAGGGTTGTAGCAGGGAGAGGCAGTGTTGGGATTCTTCGGAGCCTCCCACAAAGTTACCAGATTAGATTTCAACAAATGAGGAAAAACTTGGGATAAAGTCATATTTATCCGGGTGAACTGTCTTACCGGCCTTTCTATCCTCGGTTGATTGTTCCTTTGTTGACTAGGTGCAGGCTTAGAGATCATGACAGCCTCTACCACTGGACAACATTTTGTTATGTCTTGATTCCTTTGATTGTACATAGCATTAACCTCTTTCTTCCCAACAAATTGCTTCCTTACTGCACTGGAGGATGCATCCTTTTGAATCTTCCCACTTCTAATTCCAGCTTTCACTATTTCTCCTATCAAAATTAATTCGGTAAAGTCGACTGAGGAGCTTCCAATCAGATGATTGAAGAATGGTCCAGATAGGGTACCCAAAAACATATCCACTTGGTCCCTATCAGAAAGGGGAGGTTGAACTCTTCCTGCTAAGTCCCTCCATTTATGAGCATAGTCTTTAAAGCCATCGCTCGAACCCATAGACATGCTTTGGAGTTGAGTACGGGTGGGAGAGAGGTTTGCATTATACTGATACTTCTTGTAGAAAGCAGCGGCCAGGTCTTCTCAATTATGAATGTTGGCCCTTTCCAGCTGGTAGAACCATTCTAGTTTAGTTTTGGACAGACTATCCTAAAAGAAATGGACCCATAAGTCTTTGTCAGCGGTGTGAGGATGAGTCTTCCTCACGTAAGATCGGAGGTGCATCTTGGGAAATGAAACTCCATCATATTTGGCAAACACTGGCACCTTGAACTTTTGTGGGATGACCACTCCAGACACCAAACTCAGCTCTTCAAAGTCCAGCCCAGGCACTTTCTGGACTTCCATTGCACTCAGGCGCTCTTCCAGCTGTTTGTACTTTTCGTCGGCCGGAGGATACTGCTCTTGATTGTTTCCTTCCTTTGATGAAGTTATCAGTTCAGAGGCTCGCTGCATTGTTCCTCTGATCCTTCTTCCCAGATTCACTAACCCAGTTGGCTTTCTTGGCTTCTTTTTTTCTTTAATAAGAAAGGCTTTTAGTTCTTCTTGCCCCTTGGTCAGAGCCATGATCATCTGTTGAAACTGGGCATTCTGAGTCTGTAGATCCTTTACTGTTTGTTCTAGAGCCATTGTTGAAATAAACAGTGAAGAGGATGTGAAACCTGCTTATGCAATGATATGTATGATATATGTATGCAATGTTTTCAAGGATTTCTAAGACTCAAATTTTCTTAAACAGAAATACCCTAAGGATACAAGTGTGAGAAGTGTTTTTTTTCCAGTTATTTATCTTTTGCATTAAGGTTTGCTAATGTTTATTTTCAATCTTTCCATGCAATCCTAGTTACTAACAATAATATTGTACAGTAAATGTAAGTACGGAAAATAAAAGCAGAAACATAAACCCTAAACTATTACAATGCTTTGAGACAGTTACAAAACAAAAAAAAAAGGTGCAAGAAAATAAAGTGCGGAATTTTAAATCTAAAACTATTACATCCATGATCAGTTACAATATTAAGAAAAGGCAAAAACGATAAACGCGCGCGAGATAAAGATGAACGTCTAAAATCCTAAGAAAATGCTAGGTAAACAAAAGAAAATCTTTTTTTGGTTTTTTTGTTTTTGTTAAGAAATCCATTAAATAAAAATGAGGAAGATTAAGTTTTAATCCTAATTAATTAAATCAATGCAAACAAAGACTAATCCTAATATTTTTTTTTGTGATTTTTAAGAAAATATTTAGATAAAAAGAATCTAAGTCTAATTAATTTTGAATTAATAAAAATAAGTTCCAAATTATTAATTAAGTTAATTTATAAATTTAAGGTTAATTCAAGAAAAAAAACCTAAGTCTATTTTATTTTAATTAAAAAAGAAAAGTTAAAGTTTAATTAATTAATTGATTAAAGAAATTAATTACATTAAAATATCTAATCCTATTTTTTTGTTACTTTTTGATTATTTATTTGCTGAAAAAAAAGTAAAAAAGAAATAAATACTAACAATATAAAGAACAATTAAATGGGCTAGGATAAAAAATTAAATGGGGGGTGTAGAGATTGAAGTTGGTTAGGCCCAACTGAAGGGAGTCCAATCTCGTCTGGATCCAGTGAGGAGATATATTGGGGGCGCATGGTAGTCTGCACATTGGAGGCGCTAGATCTTGATCAAATTTGGATCTGATGGCTCAGATTGGTGGTCCATGATACACTTCTGGCCATGTGGAATGCTGGATCATGTATGAAATATTAAGAAAATGGAAAATGTTGGACCTGGGATTCGAACCCAGGTCCTCTCTCCCATGCACATGTTCCTTTGCCAATTGAGTTGTACGATCATTCGTTTACGTAACCAAAACAATAATATAATATGAAAAAATTGGTCAGATTTATTAGAAAATAAAAAATGCGCGCTAGTTTTAAATGGTCCAATGGAGGGCTGCCAGCACGTTGTATTCTTCCTTCCTCCGTCGTATTAGACCTAGACCTATAGTGACAATTTTCTGTCCTTCACTACAGCCTTTGCATCCTGAAATAAGCCAAATACGCAATATAAATTATATGAGAGACCATGAATTGCTGGCCTCACTCTTCTGAGCATCATGGTGCCCCTGTTTAAGCCTAATTTTGGCCAATGTAAAAACACCCAAATCTAAGCTTTAAACCCTAAAAATGGTAACGCACAGTTCCTGCATCAAAAACTTAATACAACCATATAGGAAGCTTGCAAATGATCAATAAACCGAAAATGAAAGGTTAAATCACATGGAAATTACATGAATTGTACAAAAAAAAATTTGAAAATGAAGCAAATTGTGGATGTTGGTGGACGCGTTAGGCGATGCTTCCAGGCTTGATAATGGCTGCAAATGATTCAAGGGATCTCCAGGAGTGGATTAGAATCCTTGGTTTGGAGCAAGGGATGCTGTAATTTGAAATCCGAGTTTCACAACTTTGATTTTTTTTGTAAAATGGGCAGGGGTTCTCTAGGTTCTGTGCCTGTCTTTTGAGCTGGCCAATATGTTATTCTTATAGTATTAAAGAAGGGGACAAGATAATGAGGAAAGAATCAAGCCCATAAAGCCATGGTTTAAAACCATTATCACCATTTTGAAAAATTTCCAAACTTGGTATTTCATGCTATTTTTCCATGTCCAATGTACCTGGTCAGGTTAGCACGAATCCTTGGGCCTCCAAGAAAGCAAAAACACTAGTCCACATGCCTAAGCCCATTTCAAAATATTTTATACCATTTATTTTATATTTACTTAAAATAAATATGTAAAAAATGGGTGGAAAATATAAGACCATGCCAAAATAATATTAGAGGTCCTATATGACCTTAGTAAGACATTTGAACCTTAAAAAGTTAGCTCATTGACCCAAAAATTTCAATTTGCTCAATGCACCAATCTTGAAAATTCCAAAACTTTCCCAACTTGGGCAAACCATAACTTGCTCAATTTTTATCTCATGATGATGATCTTGTACTTTTTGGAAAACCCACAATGTCTACTTTAATCCCTGTTTTGTTCAATTTTGCATTTGAAGATGTTATCTTGATGTAAATGGTCTTGGAAAAAAGTGTCTTTTGTTGACTTTCTAAAAATGACCTGTAATGTATGAACTTGTATCTTTCAAATGGTGCATTTCTTGAACTTGAGGGCTGGAGATAAGTTGTAGGGAATTGAGTTCTATTCAAAATGAGCTTTGGTTGGAAAAAATTTGATAAATCATGAGAAAGTTATGCTTGGTCAAAGTTTTGTTGACTTTTTCTATAGAAACCCTAATTTGCCATTTTTGACTTTTGATGAATTAGGAGAATTTCTTGAGGAATCATGATCAACCCTTGATCAAATGATGGATATCACTTCAAAATGTTGATGTTGACCAAAAATCTTGAAGTTTGAATGTACATGGGCCATAGTTGACTTTTGACTTAGCACAATTGGTTTTCCAATACTTGAGCATTTGACTGAGCAAACTTGTTGAGCAAGGCATGAAACTTGGCATGGATGATATTGAGGACATATTAGGACAATGGAGAATATTTGAGACCATTGGAGCTCAACCATCTTGGTGAAAATTGTAACCCTAGTTGGGGGTTTATTTCCTTAGGAGGAGAATTGTCTGGTCAATTCTTGGTTAACCTTTGAGAAATTGAGAACCTCTAGGAGTATGTCTTGTGTGAAAATGGGAGGGAAAATTTTGGGGTACAACAGTATGAAATGTGTGTAAGGTGTGCGTATGCCTCGAAATGTTATGAAGACTATTTCTGGAATTCTCCTTTAAACCATTGACTTAGAGTTACCAATCCCCCGGCGTTGTATGTTTTGTCGTCATAGCTTTGTTGAATTTGTTTTGAATGCAGTGAAAATGTTAGCAGAATTTTGAACATTGATTTTGTATTGTGAGCGCAGGTGTAGACGTAGACGTATACGTAGACGTAGGTAATTGCATATGCGTAGATTTGTATGTTGTAAGCGCAGGTGTTGTACCCCAAAATTTTCCCTCTCACTTATCAAGAATTTCCTCACAAGATCTCTCTAATTCAAGAATGCATTAGGGTTTGACCAGCTCAAGACATCTCCTCATGCACTGATGACCAAAATTAGGGTTTGAGTTTGCACAAGGATTTTTGGACTAGCAATGTTTCATATGACTCCCAAGGATCATTATGGGCCCCTAAGATTACTCATGTCAATTTTCAAGCTTTAAATCACACTTTTGATCAGTCAATTGAACAGTTAACCTAAAAATCAGATGTATTGGGGAAAAAGGCAACCATGGCCAATTTACAGTCAAACTTCATAATTTTTTATCCAGATCAACATCTTAGACTAATATGTATCATTTGATCAAGTTTGGACCATAATTCCTCAAGAAAATTTATCAAATCATCAAAAGGGCAAAATGGTCAAAATTAGGGTTTTGACTGAGAAAAAGCAATTTCTGATTTTTGACCTAGCAAATGATCAATTAAGTTAAGGCATGATCTCAAGATTCCAATTGCATCATTTTGACCTAATGACATGGTTCAAAACACTACAATTCCATTGGATTGACAGATGAATTTTCCAGTCAACTGATCAAAAGTCAACTGTACAGTGAAAAGTCAAACTTTGACTTTTTGGTCAAAATCAAGTGTCAAAGATCATAATTCATAGAAACATGACAAAATGTGAAACTTGTTCATAAGAAATCAAGGATTCAAGATTTTGTTTTGAAAAGTTGAAATTTCTTAACTTAGAAATTTTTCTAAGTATAGAAAATTTCTTATTTTTTCTCAACTTTGAGCCAAATTTTCACCATGATGCAAGATGATTCAAAGGAAACTTCCAACATGAAAGTTGTAGATATTCATGAAATCTACAACTTTTCTTCACATAATTTCTCCTAAAAATTCTTGGATCTCAAGATATAATTTTGTGAATACATGCTCATGAACTAAAAATAACTTAGTGAAATTTTGCCCTAGTTAGGCAGATTTTTGACCTAACTTCATGGCAATTTTTCACATGGTTCCAAGAGGAATTTTCGAAATAAATTCAAATATGAGTTGTATAGAACATTGCAAGCTTTCCAAAATGTCCAAGAACTCCTTGAGATCATTCTTGAGTAGGGAGAATCGAAGAGATGAAGTTGGTGATTTGTCACTTTGATTTCAAGCCATTTCATGATGAACAAAAATTCAAATCCAAGCCTAGGATGCATAATCTTTGCTTTGCAGGCCTCAAACTTGTTTCTCACTCTATAATTAAAATTTTTCACAGTTGTTGGAAGCTTTAAGCCAAGCATTGAATGCATTGTACAAGATTAATTCCATTTTTGGGAGAAAGGAAACATTGCCATTTTGAAAAAGGAAGCTTTATGCAAAGTCAGCTTGCATTGAGCCTTGCACTTGTTTTTTCTGCACAAACACACTCCACTCCATCAGAACAAGTATGCTTAAAGGTCTCAGCCCCCCTACAAGCTTTGTACTACACCTTGGAACCATGTTTACTAGCTTTGCTTCACAAACAAGAAACCAAGCAAACATGTGAGTTTTTGAAATCTGAGTTGTTACAAGACTTAAGACCTTTTGCTTATAAGTAAACACATTATTTACAAGTTGACACACGAATGCTAAGACTCCAAAACACTCTCAAACACTTTGCAACTGAAAATCTGCCATAGCTTGACAGTTTTGAACCTTACATAGCCATCTCCAAATCCCCTCGTGTGTATTGAGTTTTAACCACCCAAACACTTAATATACATCATGTCTAAGTGATCTAGACCCCTCTTCCATCACTGTAACTCCTCCTCCACCATCCACCATTTTCAAATATCAAGCTTGCAGGTTGACTTGAGTGGAGAGATTCAGAGACTTTCAGGACAAAGTAAGGATTGGAATACACTCAGGGAGGTCTAGGCAAGCTAAACAGATCCTCAGGCCTTGTCAAAACTTGCCCAAACTCTATTCATGATCTCAGCTGCAAGAGGTAAAAACTCAAACTTTTATCTCTTCGTACAAGCATCATTTGTTCTTGATTTGTGAAAGAAAAATGTAGATATCCTTGCTCTAAAGCTAACCATGTTCATAGTTTCCATTTATATTAACTGTGTGTACAGAATTTTGGATTTGAAATTTCTGCAAAAATTAGGTTTCAAATTAAGGCCTGTAAATTTAGATCTTATCTTTGACTTTTAGTTTACATAAATTATATGGTTGAACTCGTGGGAAGAAACACTATAACTTTCATGTTTGAACTTTCCATTTTTATGGAGAAATGAAGAAGATACGGGTGATTCGGCCATGGCTCAAGGCTGAAGATGAAGTTGCCTTCAGGAGGCATTTTCCTAGTGGTAAGGCAGCGCGCGTAAATGCTAGAGGTCACGGGTTCGAGCCTTAGCGCGCTGCCTTTTACATTTTCTCACATTTTTCCTTTTTTTTGTCACTTTGCAGCGCTGGGCTTTTTGCTTCACGGCCCTATGATTATTTGCTAACATTATGCATCCTATTTACTTGTGACACCCCTGGCCCAATATCATTTTATTTATTTACTTTATTTTCTTAAATATATTTTTCTTAATATTAAAAATCATAAAAAATATGAAAATGATAGATTTATATTTTGGCTTGTTTTATTTTATTTTTCTCACATAAAAATATTTTTATTTAGTTATATATTATCTATTTTTATTAAATAAACTTTGTAAATTAAATTATAACTAGTTTAATATTTTTTTATACCCATTAAACATTTATTTTAATATAAAAAAGGACCAAAAATACCTCATAATGCCATATATTATTTTTAAGACAAAATACAAAAAAGATACTTTTTTCATAAAGAAACCTATTTTCTTTTAATCAAATAGAATTAGGATTTATTCAAAAATCTTTTCTTAAATAATTCCTTTCCTTAATTAATTTAAGTTAATCTTGATTTACTTATTTTGTAATTAGGTTTTAGGTTAAAGCTTTTCCATATAAAAAACCAAACAAAAATCTTCTTTGCATTTACACATCTTTGCATTTTTAATTCATCTTGTATATTATTTATTCCAATATTTGTACATATTCAATTTGGTTGTAATAGATTAATTAGGTTTATATTATTGCAATCCCCATTCATAAATTGTATACCCCCTCCCACAAATGTTGTAATAGCGTAGTAACTTTAAATTTCGCAATTCATCACTTTTACATAACATGATAGTAATTAGGGTTTGTAAGGAAAGATAAAACCAATCAAATAGAAAACCCTAATTCAAGACAAAATTAAGCATGAAAATGACACACTTGTACACAAAACACCCCTAGGGTTATCCCACTTGGTTGCCTTATACAAAAAATGGTCATATTACGCATGTAAGGTGTCTTAGCATAAACAAACAAATACAAGATCATAGTCCCTCGATGACGCTATTCAAAGTTGCCTTACAAAATGATCTTAGTCCCTAAAAAATGCTAAGATACCTTGCAACATTGCTAATCATGACTATACGATGACCCACGCCTGTCCCCTTTACATCCAAAGATAGGGTTGCTTACCAAATCAATGGTAAGACAACAATGTCAAAGGAAAAGAAAATGAACAAGAAAGACATTTGAGTGGGTAGATTACTTTTAGTTACTTGCTCCATTTAAAAACAAAACATCCTTGCTATTTTCAAAACCAACACCTACACATTTCAAAACATCTTACAAAATTGAAAAACATTTTCAAAAAGATCAACATCTTTGTATACATTCTTACGAACGAGAATAATTACAAAGATTGCCTAAACAATGGCCTCTTTTACAAAATACTTTCAAAAACCACACAAAGCACAATTTCAAACAAAAGCAAGTGATCTAGCAAGTAACTAAGAGCCCATGGAAAACCATGGATGAAAAGGGTGCTAGTACATTCCCTTTTCATAATCTACCCTCAGAACTCAAGAAACAATCTCAAAGGTCTTTCCTGTGCTTTTTCACCTTTCCTTTTGGATAAAAGAAAAGTCGGTGGCGACTCTTTCTAACCGCAACATTTGCGATAAAACGCAAAACCCTCAAGTCAGTTCTCCCACCATATCATAGAACTGGCGACTCTGCTGGGGAAAATTCTAAAAGTGGGGTTACCTTAGGGATTAGATCACATTTACTTGCTTACATTGTTTGACTTGTATGCTTTACATTATGGTTCTTTGTTTGGGTTTGAATCCTCTACCCGGATTTGGGATACATTATAGGTAAGTAGTAATACATTGTGGAAACTGTAAGGGGTATACCGACATGGTCTAAGCAATAGCTATGTTAGTGCAACATATTTGTGGGTACCAGTAGCCTTTGAGTTAATCAAAGAGAATACGGGGCCGCTAAGTGATGTCATGAAGCACTAATGAACTTCTAGAACCTTTACTTGACCAACTTGGCCTTTAGGATGTAGTGAGATGACCGGCTTTGGTGCAGTCCGAAGTTGGTAGATACTCGATACTACACCCATTGAGGTTTGGTTTCTTGGGATATTTTGGTCGCCATTAAAGAGGCTTGTGCTGAAACAATGACCAAGGAAACAAACCGGTGATATTGAGCTCCTTAGAACCCAGTTACTATTACTAGGACAGGTTTAATCCAACTAAACTTCAAGAGGGTACTTACCTATAAAACTCCAAGCAAGCCTAAACTAAGGATTTGTTTGCTTTGTTTGTATACGCATACTTGTACATAACATCATGGACATCATGAAAATCATATACATCCACTAACAATTTCAAGGATTTTGGGGATTCATCTTTGTTCTTGTTTTGTAGGATATGGATTCACTTCGCAAGAAAACTATTTAAATCAACCTTGTGATAATCCATCCATAACTTAAGGAGCTAGCTTCAAGGATTCCTGAAAACTCTCCATTCACCGAGAGACATGGTCGTCTACTCAACTTGGTCACCTCCAACACAGATGAGGACATGATGAAGGTTCTCTTTCAGTTCTTTGATCCTTTACACCATTGCTTCACATTTCCCGACTATCAACTTTTGCCTACTTTGGAAGAATTCTCCCAAATCATGAGGATCCCCATTCTCAATCAACTACCTTTCAACAGTATGGAAAGAGATCCAAAGCTAGAAGAGATTGCTCAAGCTCTACACTTGCACTCATATGATATCACAACTCATTGGGAAACAAGGAGTGGTGTTAAAGGTTTCTTAGCAAAGTTCCTGTTTGAGAAAGCCCAAAACTGTTGGAATTCCTTAGACTTGCAAGCCTTTGAGGAAATTGTGGCTCTCCTCATCTATGGGATGGTTTTGTTTCCAAATCCTGACCAACTCATAGATGTGAATGCCGTCAAAATCTTCATATCACGCAACTCGGTGCCTACATTACTAGGGGATATCCTACACTCTTTTCACACTCGCACAATGAGGAAAAAAGGTGTCCTTATGTGTTGCACTCCTCTCTTGGCAAGATGGTTTATTTCTCATCTTTCCCAATCTGTATTAAAGAATAAGCAAGGTTCAAGGTGGTCACAAAGGTTGATGATGCTCAAACATTCAGACATTCATTGGTGCTCTCGATCCAAAGAGAATGTTATCATTGTCGAGTGTTGTGGGGAATTCCCTAATGTTCCTTTGCTTGGCATTAGGGGAGGAATCACCTATAACTCTTGTTTAGCTTTAAGACAGTTTGGTTACGCCCGAAGAGATGGCCCATGAGATGCTGATTCAAGGTTTGGTATTCAACTACGACAACAACGATCAAGGTCTTCGCCAGAAATTTATCCGAGCTTGGAGGATGCTAAACAAGGTGGATAGCAAGACTTTGGGGCACAAGAATTCCATCCCTCTTGAGCCTTAACTCAAATGGGTATGAACTCGCGCTCAGAGTCTTATGATGCCTTACCCCTCCATCCTTCCGGTAATCATAGAGCCTGTTAAGGAAGGAGATGTTCCATACACTATCCTACATCCTTATATGCCCACATTTCTTGAAGACCTACAAAGGGATTGGATACAAATCAAAGGAGAGATAGATACTTTCGAAGCCCAATTCTACGCAAGCGAGAAGAAGGTTTTGGAACTCACTAGGCTACTTCATGAGGAGCGGACTCTGAATGCCTACATTGCACCAAAGAGAATGTGTACTACTTTTTTATCTTAGAGTTTTTGTATTATTTTGTCCAAGAGGCATTGATGTACTCAAACTTTATCTTATTAATATAACGTGTGTTTCCTTTTTGTCTAAAACAAATTTGAATCTTTGAAATCCTTGAAAACATTGCATATGCATATGTCATTCATCATAACATAAACAGGTCTTTTGCAACAAGTCTCCTCATCTCTCTACTGCTTATTTCAGTAAGATGGATCTCGAGCAAACAGTGAAAGATCTCCAAGCTCAGAATACACAATTTCAACAGTTACTCATGACCCTAGCCAAGGGGAAAGAAGAGTTGAAGACTCTGCTGGCTGAAGAGACGAAAAATAAAACAAAGAAAGTAACGGGAGTCTTAAACATGGGAAGAAGATTTCATGGGCAGACAAGAAGAACTTTGGACTTTGCAACAACATCCGGTGAAAGAGACAACCAAGATGGTAAAGGAAAGGAAATAGTTGTCCCGTTAGAATCGGAAGAGGAAGAGGAAGATTACTCTGAGGAACAGTACCCTCCAGTTGATGACAAGTATAGACATCTCGAAGAGCGGTTGAGCGTGATGGAAATCCAAAAGGTGCCAGGCTTGGACTTTGAGGAATTGGAACTAGTGTCGGGGATTGTGATTCCTCCGAAATTCAAAGTACCTACATTTGCCAAATATGACGGGGTTTCATGCCCTAAAATGCATCTCCGGTCATATGTGAGGAAAATCTAACCCCATACCGTTGATAAAGACTTGTGGGTGCACTTCTTCCAAGACAGTTTGTCTGGAACTCAAATTGACTGGTTTTACCAACTAGAAAGAGCCAACGTTCACAATTAGGAAGATCTTGCCGCAGATTTCTACAAGCAATATCAATACAATGCTGATTTGGCGCCTACCCGTACTCAACTCCAGAGTATGGCTATGGCTTCCAATGAAGGTTTCGAGGACTATGTACAAAAATGGAGAGATTTGGCTGGAAGAGTTCAACCCCCTTTGTCTGAAAGAGAATTGGTAGATATGTTCTTAGGCACCTTATCTGGTCCCTTTTTCAATCATTTAATCAGAAGTTCATCCGCTGGCTTTACTGAACTAATATTGACTGGAGAGAGGGTAGAAGCCGGCATAAAGAATGGAAAGATTCAGAAAGACACATCCTCTTCTACAACTTTAAGGAAGCCCTTCTTCGGAAAGAAAGAGGTGGTTGCCGTATATCCGCAAAGAAACCAAGATAGGGACGAATGCCGACCAATGGTGCGGGCCGTTATGATCCCAAAACCTGCATCTGATCAGCAAAGAAATAATCAACCAAGGGTGGAAAGGCCAGTCAGGCAGTTCACCAGAATTAACATGACTATGTCTCAAGTATTACCACATCTTCTAAGATCCAATTTGGTAACCTTGAAAGAAGCTCCGAAAAACCCCAATACAACATCTCCTTATTATCATCCCAATGCCCGTTGCGCATATCACTCTGAAAGTCCTGGTCACGATACTAATAATTGTTGGGCCTTGAAGAACAAAATACAAGACCTCATTGAAGCAAAAGAAATTGAGTTTGATGCGCCCGAGAAGCCAAATGTCATTTCTGCTCCTATGCCCAGACATGGCCACAATACTAATGCCATTGAAGAAGAATTGTTTGTTACCTCAGTTGATAAACTCATGACCCCACTTCTGACTGTTAAAATGAACTTGTTGAAAGCCAGTGTGTTCCCGGGCTGTAATGAAGTTTACCATCTCTGCTTGTCCTCACCAACTGGTTGTCCTTTGTTGAAAGTAGGCATTCAGTGCCTGATAGATAACAAAGAGATTTTGTTTGAAAAAATTCCTGTTCCACCTATTCCTGTTGAAGATGTTTCTATCATTACCATTTCTGCCAATTCTTCCAGGGTCTCCGCCAAAAGACCCATTAGAATTACATCAGTTTCGAAAACAGCTCCTTTAATAATCACAATGCCTGGGCCAGTCTCATATGTGTTAGACAAAACTGTGCCATGGAATTATGGATGGGACGTCTACTACCATGGCATCAAGCAAGACTGGCCGGCCGCCGAAGAGATAAATTTCGAGAAAGAAGACTTCGACATCAGTAACATTGCAGGAACTAGCAAAATTACCCGAAGTGGTAGGATCTTTTCTCCAGAAATTGCTCCCCCAAAAGCTGTTTCTGGACCCGTAATCATCCCTGTGGCTGCTCCAAAGGTTACTCCCACCCCTATAATTATCTCTACAAGTACTCCAATTGACAAAGCCATTACAACCCCTGTAATCATTCTTACTGACACTCCTGCTGTTTAGTTAACCGAGGCCCGAGAAAAAGGTGTTATGATCGAGCATGTCCGAACGAAGGCTCAGTCATTGACTATCCCTGAGACCTCCAAGAAAGAGATGGAGGAGATCCTAAAAATTATAAAGAAAAGCGACTATGATGTAGTTGAACAACTGGGGCAAACTCCCTCCAAAATCTCCATGCTGACATTACTACTATGTTCCGAGGCACATGCAAAAGTCCTGGTGAAGTTCTTAAAAACCGCCCATGTACCTCAAGAGACGTCTGTCGATCAGTTTTAAGACTGTGTAGCCAGCCTAACTGCGGACAATGGTTTAGGTTTTTCAAATGCTGATCTGACGCCGAGGGGGAGGAAGCATAATGAGGCATTGCATGTTTCAGTGGAATGTAGGGGCACAACTCTGGGGCATGTTTTGGTGGATACTGGCTCATCTCTAAATGTATTACCCAAGAAAGATCTTGATAGACTCGACTGTGAGGGGTTGACTTTAAAGCCAAGCAACATAGTGGTAAGGGATTTTCACGGCTCGAAGAGGATGGTGCATGGGGAGGTAGACATTCCCATAAAGGTTGGAACCCAAACCTTCAATTCAACTTTTTATGTGATGTACATCCGCCCTTCATACTCCTGCCTGCTAGGCCGACCACGGATCCATAATGATGCTGCTGTTACCTCTACATTGCACCAGATGCTGAAATATCCGGTTCAAGAGAAGATTATCACCGTTCATGGAGAGGAAGAATACATGATCAGCCATCTCAATTCCTTCAGATATGTGGAATTGGATGTTGAATTCATTGAAACTCCATTTCAACACTTTGAAGAGGTCCCTCAAGAGGTTGCAGTAACCAAGCTTGTTCCCAAGATTACAAGGCCTCCACTCCGGATATCGTCACTAAAAGATGCTAAAGCAGTGGTGGAAGAAGGTGGATGCACTATCTGGGGACAACTCCCAGATATCCCATATAAGTGTGACAATTTTGGCCTAGGTTTCACTTCAAATGCTCAAAAGGTTGTACGTTGTGCCCGTGCTAGAGGGCCACCCTTGAAAATCAACAACCGTGGAGTCAACGTGGTAGGAGATGGTGAAGATGATTGCAACCTAGAGGATTAGATCTTTCCGACTGTCAATGGAAGGCTCAACAATTGGGAGGCTAAAGACTTTGTCCCAATCACTTTTATCCCACAGTAATTTATCTTTACATTTTGTTGGAATCTGTAATATTCAAAACAATTCGCACTCTTAAAACCTTGTATCTTACCCAAGGCACAATGGTCCATTTGTAAGGGTTATTATCTCATTTTCATATGACATCAATGAATCATGGACGTTTTCGCATACAAACTTTTGTGCTTATTGTTTTTCTTTTACATTTTTATTCTCTTTCAAAGATAGCTATACTCTTACACACACCCACCCTCAGAATGCAGGTATACGTCAATTCTGGATCCCATGGGTAACAATACTACTATGGCCTTCCGTGACTCTGAGAATCTAATCTACCAAGCCGAAGACGAAGGTGAGGAAGATTGTGAAGTACCAGGGGAACTTGCCAGACTGCTACAACAAGAAGAAAGAACCATTCAGCCTCACGAGGAACCCCGTGGATACAATCAACCTAAGTACTGAAGAGGACAAAAAAGAGGTCAAGGTGGGTGCCAATATGTAACCCAGTGTTAAGGAGCGTCTGATTCGATTGTTGCACGATTATGTCGAAGTCTTTTCCTGGTCGTATGAAGACATGCCAGGACTTGATGAAGATATCGTGGTACATTGTTTGCCTACAAGAGAGGATTGCCCGCCAGTAAAGCAAAAAGTTCGTTGCATGAGGCCTGATATGTCAGAAAAGATTAAAGCAGAGGTCATGAAGCAATTCAACGCTGGATTCTTGGTTGTCACCTCTTACCCCCAATGGGTTGCCAATGTTGTTCCCGTACCCAAAAAGGACGGAAAAGTGCGAATGTGTGTGGACTACCGAGATTTAAATAAGGCAAGCCCTAAGGATGACTTTCCACTCCCCCACATTGATATCCTAGTTGATAATACGGAACAACACAAAGTGTTTTCCTTCATGGAAGGATTCTCAGGTTACAACCAAATCAAAATGGCGCCTGAAGACATGGAGAAAACAACATTTATCACACAGTGGGGCACTTTTTTCTATAAGGTGATGCCATTAGAACTGAAGAATGTTGGGGAAACCTATCAGCGTGCCATGGTAGCTCTATTTCACAACATGATACATCATGAAATAGAGGTCTACATGGACGATATGATAGCCAGATCTCAAACAGAAGAGGAGCGTCTTGATCACTTACAAAAACTATTTGAGAGACTGAAGAAGTACAAGCTGAGGTTGAATCCAAACAAGTGCACATTCGGGGTACGGTCTGGTAAGCTCCTAGGCTTTATCGTCATCAACAAAGGCATCGAGGTCGATCCTTCCAAAGTTAAAGCAATACAAGAGATGCCTGCTCCTCGCACTGAAAAGGAAGTCAGAGGATTCTTGGGACGTTTGAACTGTATTGCCAGATTCATTTCTCACCTAACAGCTACTTGTGAGCCAATCTTCAAACTATTGAAGAAAGATCAAGTAGTCAAATGGAATGATGAATTCCAAGTTGCTTTTGACAAAATCAAGGAATACTTACAAGAGCCTCCGGTGTTGATGCCACCAGTCGAGGGAAGACCATTAATCATGTATCTAACTGTTTTAGAAAACTCAATGGGGTGCGTATTGGGGCAGCATGACGAGTCTGGCCGAAAAGAGCACGTTATTTACTACCTGAGTAAAAAGTTTACCGACTGTGAAACCAGATATTCACTGCTCGATAAAACTTGCTGCCCTCTGGCATGGGCTGCTCGCCGGCTAAGACAGTATATGCTGACTCTTACTACCTTGTTGATATCTAAAATGGATCCAATAAAATACATCTTCGAGAAGCCTGCTCTTTTTGGGAGAGTAGCGAGATGGCAGATGATCCTGATAGAATATGACATACAGTATACTACCCAGAAAGCTATAAAGGGCAGTGTACTAGCTGATCACCTTGCTCACCAAGCTGTAGAAGACTACCAGTCCATGAAGTTTGAATTTCCGGATGAAGAAATCATGACATTAGACAACTGTGAAGAATTCAGGACATATGACGGACCTGAACTAGGATCCCGATGGACCCTGTTCTTTGATGGAGCCTCCAATGCACTCGGAAATGGTATTTGTGTTGTACTCATATCTCCGATAGGGTGTCATACTCCATTTACCGTGACACTTTGCTTCAATTGTACAAACAACATGGCAGAATACGAAGCGTGCATCTTCGGTCTCAAAGTTGCCATAGACTTGGGGATCAAATCCTTGGATGTATTCGGAGACTCGGCTTTTCTTATCATCCAGATCAAAGGGGAATGAGACACCAAACACCCTAACCTTGTCCCTTATAAAGAACATGTTTTGACATTACTACCACATTTTGAGAAGATTACCTTCGAGCATTTCCTGCGAGAAGAAAATCAGCTAGCAGACGCTCTAGCCACAATGTCATTTATGTTTAAACTTAATTGGGATAACGAGGCTCCCCAGATCACCATTGAACGAATGGATGAACCAGCACACTGTCACGAGATTAATACTGAAGAAGTAGTGGACCAGCCTTGGTTTCACGAAGTCAAGAGGTATCTCGAGGCTCAAGAATACCCAGAAGGAGCTTCAATCAATGATAAGAAGTTCTTAAGGAGATTCTCTGCTAAATTTTTCCTTAGTAATGGCATCCTGTATAAACGCAATCATGACTCTGTGTTACTTCGGTGCGTAGATAAGGTTGAACCTGTGAGGATCGTGGCTTAATTGCACGAAGGCACTTTTGGTACCCATTCCAGTGGGCATACGATGGTAAAGGAAATCCTACGGGCAGGCTATTATTGGTCTACCATGGAAGCAGATTGTTATCAACACTCTCGAACCTGCCATAAGTGTTAAATTTATGCTGACAAAGTGCACGTACCTCCAGTTCCTCTGAATGTCTTGACGGCTCCTTGGCCCTTTGCTATGTGGGGGATTGATATGATTGGGGAAATAAAGCATACAGCCTCCAATGGACACCGCTTCATCCTAGTGGCCATTGACTATTTTACAAAATGGGTGGAGGCAGCTTCCTTCGCTTCCGTTACCAAGAACGTTGTTTCCCGTTTCATCAAGCAAAATCACATATGTCGGTACGGTATCCCGAAAAGGATCATCACTGACAATGGTACAAATCTCAACAACACTATGATCACCGCATTGTGCGAGCAATTCAAGATTCAGCATCACAATTCTTCTCTCTATCGGCCAAAGATGAATGATGTTGTAGAAGCCGCAAATAAAAACATTAAAAAGATCATACATAAAATGACAGTCATATACAAAGACTGGCATGAGATGCTCCCGTTTGCTCTCCATGGGTATCGTACCACAGCTCGCACATCAACCAGGGAAACACCTTATTCTCTGGTTTACGGCATTGAAGCCGTCTTGCCTATTGAGGTTCAGATCTCCTCTCTGAGGATTATGAAGGATGCAGGATTAAACAAAGACGATTGGATCCAGACTCGACTTGATCAACTGAATTTGATTGATGAAAAGAGACTTTATGTTGTTTTCCATGGTCAAATGTATCAAAAACTGATGATCAAGGCTTTCAAAAAGAAAGTCAGGCGCCAAGTGTATCAAGTTGGAGATTTAGTGATCAAACGCATCATCTTGCCACAAGGTGATCCCAGAGGCAAATGGACTCCTACCTATGAAGGACCATTTGTAATCAAAAACATATTATCCGGTGGGGCGATGATCTTGACCACCATGGATGGAGACGACCTGCCACACCCTGCGAATGCGGACATAGTCAAAAGATACTACGCATAAGAGACCCGCTAGGTTGACATACCTAAGCAAAACAAGCGCATCCCGACGAACCAAAAAGGTTCGGGCAAAAATTAGGGATAAAACAAAAATCTGTACACCAGGCAAGTTGAAAACCAGAAAGGGTGACTTGGGCAAAAAAGGGTTTCCCAGTGGGCTGAAAACCCGGAAGGGAGGTCCAGGAAAAAGTTAGGGAATGTAAAGCGTATGATTATGTCTCAATGGGTCACTTTACGAACAACCTTTGGCTTCCACTAACAAACTCAAAGTTTCTGATCAATTCAATCAACTCCGGACAAGGCAACAAATAGATAAGACGCTCGGAGATATGAAGGCTATAGCAGAATGGAAACCCCATGGGATTTTTGTACACATAGCTATATTTTCTTCGTGTCAAAAATTTTCTTTATTACAACAACGTTATCTTACTAGAATGTTTGTCTCCCTGGTACAAAATTACTTACTCAAAGTCAATGAAAAGATATCCCTTTGAAAGTGCAAAAACTATTTGTCTTTTCTTTACGCTTGTGTTTGGTTTACAAAAACGTCCAATGATTCATTGTTGAACATATGCATTTGAACATAATTACTGTTTACAAATAAACAAAATAAAAAAAGAGGAAATTACTGATAGGTTGAAAGGATAGGGAAATATCTCTAGGCTATTCCATAAGTAATCCCCTGCAGTACGTCGTTTAAATCCCCAACGGAACAAAGTTTCAAATTATTGATCCCCGGTAGAAGTCGTCAAATTTCTCAGGATTCCCCAATAGGATTTTACAAGCAGTACATGGCATTTCCCTTACAACAGGGTTTATTTCTCAAAACGGAAATTCATCAACACTTCGACTTCAAGGCATGAAGACTTACATATCCTCAGCAACATTCAGGGATTTATTTTCCTCAATCCAACTACAATGCAACAAATTAGCACATACGCATACATTGCATCCATATATCATAAACATTGATAAAGAAAATACATCACATCATACAACATGACTTTGCATTTTAGCTAACATTTTACCCTTTTCAGGATAAGATTAACAACTATCATTAATAATATTCAAAACTTGATAGAGTTCAGATACGCTCCAGACACGGATGCCATCCTGATACTCATTTAGATTCGGCTTTCAGATACAGTTCAAATATGCTCCAGACATGGATGACATCCTGATACTCATTCAGATTCAGCTTTTAGATACAGTTCAAATACGCTCCAGACACGGATGCCATCCTGATACTCATTCAGAGTCAGCTTTCAGATACAGTTCAGATACGCTCCAGACACGGATGCCATCCTGGTACTCATTCAGATTCAGCTTTCAGATATAGTTCAGATACGCTCCAGACATGGATGTCATCCTGATATTCATTCAGATTCAGCTTTCAGATACAGTTCAGATACGCTCTAGACACGGATGCCATCCTGATACTCATTCAGATTCAGCTTTCAGATACAGTTTAGATACACTCCAGACACAAAATCCATCCTGATACTCATTCAGACTCAACTTTCAGATACAGTTCAGATATGCTACAGGCACAGACGCCATTATGACATTCATTCAGCTTTCAGATACAATTCAGATACGCTTCAGACACGGATGCCATTCTGATACCCGTTCTTCCAACTTACAAGTTACAATTCAACAATCACTTTTGGATGGCATATTTAAGCCCATCTCCCCACAACTTTATATCACCTCTCCAAATGGAATCTTTAAGCCCATTCCTCAAATCATCGCATCGCTGAGTGCAAATTTCTGGGCACTCTAGTGTCCAATCATCTTCCACCTTCCAGTCACGAAAGGAAAATCTCACCAGTCTAACTCTTCAGGTTTAAGAAGATTGAACAGGGGCAGCTGTTGTACCCTAAAATTTTCCCTCTCACTTATCAAGAATTTCCTCATAAGATCTCTCTGATTCAAGACTGCATTAGGGTTTGACCAGCTCAAGACATCTCCTCATGCACTGATGACCAAAATTAGGGTTTGAGTTTGCACAAGGATTTTTGGACTAGAAATGTTTCATATGACTTCCAAGTATCATTATGGACCCATAAGATTACTCATGTCAACTTTCAAGCTTTCAATCACACTTTTGATCAGTCAATTGAACAGTTGACCTAAAAATTAATTGTATTGGGGAAAAAGTCAACCATGGCCAATTTACAGTCAAACTTCATAATTTTTTATCCACATCAACATCTTAGACTCATATGTATCATTTGATCAAGTTTGGACCATAATTCCTCAAGAAATTTGATCAAATCATCAAAAGGGCAAAATGGTCAAAATTAGGGTTTTGACTGAGAAAAGGAAATTTCTAATTTTTGACCTAGAAAATGATCAATTAGGTTAAGGGATGATCTCAAGAGTCCAATTGCATCATTTTGACCTAATGACATGTTTCAAAGCACTACAAGTCCAGTGGATTGACAAATGAATTTTTTAGTCAACTGATCAAAAGTCAACTGTACACTGAAAAGTGAAACTTTGACTTTTTGGTCAAAATCAAGTGCCAAAGATCATAATTCATCAAAACATGACAAAATGTGAAACTTTTTCATCAATAAATCAAGGATTCAAGATTTTGTTTTGAAAAGTTGAAATTTCTTAACTTAGAAAATTTTCTAAGTATAGAAAATTTCTTATTTTTTCTCAACTTTGAGCCAAATTTTCACCATGATGCAAGACGATTCAAAGGAAACTTCCAACATGAAAGTTGTAGATCTTCATGAAATATACAACTTTGCTTCACACAATTTCTCCTAAAAATGCTTGGATCTCAAGATATAATTTTGTGAATACATGCTCATGAACTAAAAATAACTTAGTGAAATTTTGCCCTAGTTAGACAGATTTTTGACCTAACTTCATGGCAATTTTTCGCATGGTTCCAAGAGGAATTTTCAAAAGAAATTCAAATATGAGTTGTAGAGAACATTACAAGATTTCCAAAATGTCCAAGAACTCCTTGAGATCATTCTTGAGTAGGTATAATCGAAGAGATGAAGTTGGTGATTTGTCACTTTAATTTCAAGCCATTTCATGATGAACAAAAATTCAAATCCAAGCCTAAGCTGCATAATCTTTGCTTTCCAGGCCTCAAACTTGTTTCTCACTCCATAATTAAATGTTTTCATAGTTGTTGGAAGCTTTAAGCCAAGCATTGAATGCATTGTACAAGATTAATTCCATTTTTGGGAGAAAGGCAACATTGCCATTTTAAAATAGAAGCTTTATGCAAAGTCAGCTTGCATTGAACCTTGCACTTGTTTTTTCTGCATAAACATAATCCACTCCATCAGAACAGGTATGCTTAAAGGTCTCAGCCTCCCTACAAGCTTGGTACTACACCTTGGAACCATGTTTACTAGCTTTGCTTCACAAACAAGAAACCAAGCAAACATGTGAGTTTTTGAAATCTGAGTTGTTACAAGACTTAAGACCTTTTGCTTATAAGTAAACACATTATTTGCAAGTTGACACACAAATGCTAAGACTCCAAAACACTCCCAAACACTTTGCAACTGAAAATCTTCCATAGCTTGACAGTTTTGAACCTTACATAGCCATCTCCAAATCCCCTCGTGAGTATTGAGTTTTAACCACCCAAACACTTAATATACATCATGTCTAAGTGATCCAGACCCATGTTCCCTCACTGTAACTCCTCCTCCACCATCCACCATTTTCAAATATCAAGCTTGCAGGTTGAATTTAGTAGAGAGATTCAGAGACTTTCAAGACAAAGTAAGGATTGGAATACACTCAGGGAGGTCCAGGCAAGCTAAACAGATCCTCGGGCCTTCTTAAAACTTGCCCAAACTTCGTTCACGATCTCAGCTGCAAGAGGTAAAAACTCAAATTTCTATCTATTCGTACAAGCATCATTTATTCTTGATTTGTGAAAGCAAAATGTAGACATCCTTGCTCTAAAGCTATCCATGTTCACAGTTTCCATTTATATTAACTGTGTGTAGAGAATTTTGGATTTGAAATTTCTGCAAAAATTAGGTTTCAAATTAGGGCCAGTAAAATTAGATCTTACCTTTGACTTTTAGTTTACATAAATTATATGGTTGAACTCGTGGGAAGAAACACTATAACTTTCATGTTTGAACTTTTCATTTTTATGGAGAAATGAAGAAGATACAGGTGATCCGGCCATGGCTCAAGGTTGAAGATGAAGTTGCCTTTAGGAGGCGTTTTCTAATATATATTTATGCTTTTGTTTATATAAACAGATGTACAGCCACCCCAATGGTAAGGCAGCGCACGTAAATGCTAGAGGTCACGGGTTCGAGCCTTAGCGCGCTGCCTTTTGCATTTTCTCACATTTTTTCATTTTTTGTCACTTTGCAGCGCTGGGCTTTTTGCTTCATGGGCCTATGATTTTTTGCTAACATTTTGCATCATGTTTACTTGTGACACCCCTGGCCCAATATCATTTTTTTTATTTTTTTTATTTTCTTAAATATATTTTTCTTAATATTAAAAATCATAAAAAATATGAAAATGATAGATTTATATTTTGGCTTGTTTTATTTTTTTTCTCACATAAAAATATTTTTATTTAGTTATATATTATCTATTTTTATTAAATAAACTTTGTAAATTAAATTATAACTAGTTTAATATTTATTTTTTTTTCTTTATACCCATTAAATATTTATTTTAATATAAAAAAGGATCAAAAATACCTCATAATGCCATATATTATTTTCAAGACAAAATACAAAAAATACTTTTTTCATAAAGAAAACTATTTTCTTTTAATCAAATAGAATTAGGGTTTATTAAAAAATCTTTTGTTAAATAATTCCTTTCCTTAATTAATTTAAGTTAATCTTGATTTACTTATTTTCTAATTAGGTTTTAGGTTGAATTTTTTCCATATAAAAAACCAAACAAATATCTTCTTTGCATTTACACATCTTTGCATATTTAATTCATCTTGTATATTATTTATTCCAATATTTGTACATATTCAATTTGGTTGTAATAGATTAATTAGGTTTATATTATTGCAATCCCCATTCATAAGTTGTATACCCCCCTCCCACAAATGTTGTAATAGCGTAGTAACTTTAAATTTCGCAATTTATCGCTTTTACATAAAATGCTAGTAATTAGGGTTTGTATGGCAAGATAAAACCAATCAAATAGAAAACTCTAATTCAAGACAAAATCAAGCATGAAAATGACACACTTGCACACAAAACACCCCTAGGGTTATCCCACTTGGTTGCCTTATACAAAAAATGGTCATATTACGCATGTATGGTGTCTTAGCAAAAACAAACAAATACAAGATCATAGTCCCTCGATGACGATATTCAATATTTCCTTACAAAATGATCTCAGTCCCTCAAAAATGCTAAGATACCTTGCAACATTGTTAATCATGACTATACAATGACCCACACTCGTCCCGTTTACATCCAAAGATAGGGTTGCTTACCAAATCAATGGTAAGACAACAATGTCAAAGGATAAGAAAATGAACTGGAAAGACATTTGAGTAGGTAGATTGCTTTTAATTACTTGCTCCATTTCAAAAAAAAACATCCTTGCTATTTTCAAAACCAACACCTACACATTTCAAAATAACTTACAAAATTGAAAAACATTTTCAAAAAGGACAAACATCTTTGTATACATTCTTACGAACGAGAATCATTACAAAGATTTCCTAAACAATGGCCTATTATACAAAATACTTTCAAAAACCACATAAAGCATAATTTCAAACAAAAGAAATTGATCTAGAAAGTAACTAAGAGCCCATGGAAAACCATGGATGAAAAGGGTACTAGTACCTTCCCTTTTCATAATCTACCCCCCGAACTCAAGAAACAATCTCAAAGGTCTTTCCTGTGCTTTTTCACCTTTCGAAAGTCGGTGGCGACTCTTGCTAACCGCAACATTTGCGATAAAACACAAAACCATCAAGTCAGTTCTCCCACCATATCACAGTAGGCATAGACGTATGTATTGGCATATGTGTAGCCTTTTATGTTGTAAGCGCAGGCGTAGACGTGGACATGTATAGACTTTGTATTGTAAGTGCAAGCATAGCCGCAGACGTATGTGCGGAGGTAGTCTTTTTGCATCGTGGGCATAGACATAGGCGTAGACATGTGTATAGACTTTTGTGTTACAAGACGTAGGAGTAGCCATGTGCGTGGATGTAGACGTGGACATGTGTATAGACTTTGTATTGTGAGTGCAAGCATAGGTGCAGGCGTATGTGCGGACGTAAATTTTTTGCATCGTGTGCATAGACATAGGCGTAGACATGTTATTATACTTTTTGTGTTGCCAGACGTAGAAGTAGCCATGTTCGTGGATGTAGACGTGGATTTCCTTTCGATATTTTTCTAACCAAAATGCTTTTTCGATGTTTTGTCAAATACTTTTAGTCGTTAATTCTCCGAAATGATTTCAAGACAATATTCATAAGAAATAATTGTAGTATTTTGTAAACAAGTCTGATAAAAGAAAAAACACAATTTGAAATATGCAAAGAAAGCAAATGTTTTATTGATTATGCCTCTGTATAGGCGGATGTACAGGATGCAATTCCTAGAAAGAGGTAATTACAGAAATCCTTAGAATTGTAAATGGCAATAAAAAAATGATAATTGTTGTTGTTGTTCCCCAATATCCTTTTAATGGCTCTTATCTCCTTTGCTTATGAGTTGTATGATTTAGATCTATTTCTCCCTTCGTGGTTCGTAGTCGCAGTTCTTAGATCGTAGTCTTTTTGTTCTTTATTTATTTGTATTAAATCCCTAACTTTTGTCTGGATTACCCTTTCGGGTTTTCAATCCACCAGGATAATTTTTTGTTTATATGCCCCTAATTTTTGCCTGGATCACCCTTTAGGGTTTTCGATCCACCAGGACGCTCCTTTTTTCCTAAGTCGCCTGTTTGAGGTTCGAGCTTAGCGATCTTCTTATACATAGTATTTTTTTAACTGCGTCTGGATTTTCTAGATGCGGTAGTTCTTCCCCATCCATTGTTGTGGGGGATAAAACCACCACCGGAGAATGTTGATTTGACTATGTCTAGACCTTCGTAGGTGGGTGTCTGTTTACCACGTGAGTCGAGGAAAGGTAGCAGAATCTTCTGGAGTACTAGACCATGTTGTGGTTCATCTTGTGCAGTACATTGTTATCCAAAAAGAATTTCGAGGCTAATTTTCGTAGAGTGTGTTTGTCGATGTTGGAGGCATGTTCTTGTTTTTCGAGGTATTTCTTGATGTCATAAAACCAAGGATTGTCATCTGGTCTTTCTTTGATAGCAAGACAGTGTGTGGGCTCTTGATTGTGATGCGTGGTTCGTGGTTTGACCAAGTTACGTTGAACATAGCTGAGAGAGTTTCCAGGGCGTCTTCCATTTGATTTTCTTTTCGTGGGATGTGCCTGAAAATGATCTTTGTAAATTCCATAGTCAGTTTTAAAACATGATCCTGATATGGAATTAGTTTTGGATATTTAGTATCCCATTCGCCATTGACCTGGCATATGGCTTGTGAGCATTCTTTGGGGGGAGTCAAAACTGCCCCTATATCGTGCCCCAGTGTATTTGAAGCCCCATCGAACATGAATATCCAGCGTGCCCCTAGCTCGAGTTCTTCGTCAGGTCCTGGTATTTCGTAGTTGCTTATTTTTACCGCACTGTCTATATTTGACCTTGGTCTGTTTTTGTAGGAATAAGCAGATATGTGCCATAATTTGATCAGCTTCTTTGTGGCTCCACTCTAACATTGCCCCTTAGCTTGGCTTCTTCTGAATCTTCCCTTGTGCTTAGATTAATAGCCTCTTGATACGGTTGTATATTGTTAGCCTTTCGTTTTATTTCCCTCGTCATTTTCTCAGAGAGTTCAAGATCTTTATCATCTTCCTCTTTAGCTTGGTTGATAGGAGCATCAAAATTATATCGGGTCACAGCAGTAGCATTATCGGTAGTTTTGGGCATGAATTTGCACCGTTATCATGTTTTGGTGCAGATTTAGTATATGAGTTTTGAAAATGCATATGCAGAGAAAGTATTGCCATTTTTAAATTGAAGATATAAATTCAAGAGAAAGAAAGGGATCTTAATTGAAACAAAATATAACTTTTATTAATCGTAAATATTGTCTGAAACAAAACGGGGGAACCCTTACAAGAAACCCATATGCCCTGGGCTTGACATAGGTTCTTTCAAAAATAGGAAAATTAATTAGGAAAGAAAAAGATCTCAGGAATCTCCACGGCGGTCCATCTTTTGAGTTCTTCTCCTGGGGCGCATTCTCAGATGAATTCAGTTTCCCTTTTGATGTTTGCTTTGTTGGATATCTTCGCCACGTGTCCGCCATGCTCTATAAAGGTCTCTCAGATCAGAGGAAAGCGTGCTTCACCCTTCAGAATAGCTTTATATTTTTCTTCAGGGTATGGTCCGAATTGGACTATCCCCTAGTCCCCTAGCTTTTGCATAGTTTTCTCGAAGGCTTCATTATGCTCTAGTAGGAATCCACATTCGAACAGATATTCTTTCAGCAAGTTTATCGGGGTTTTTTCTTGTCTGCTTGCCCCACAGTCATTGGCTACTTTGATTGTATTTATTATCGGCCTGTCGTGCGGAGGCATAGGATTTAATTTGATGTTAGGTTTCTCAAAAGTGATGTCCTGAGATTCCAATAAATCCTGCACCTTGTGTTTGAATAGCCAACACTATTCTATGGTATGTCCAGGAGAGTTAGCATGGTACTCACATCTGGCGTTGGCATTGTACTTTCATGGGAGCAGCCCGACTGGGGGGCTAGGGGCTTGATTTCCACTAAGGATGCCTTAAGTAGATGTTGCAATAATTAGCTAGGTGGCATAGGGAGCAGATCAAATTTTCTTTGCGGCCTTCTGAATCTGTCTTGTTGTTGTCCTTGTGGGATCACTAATGGTTGTTGTACCCTAGGTTGTGATGCTACAACATTAATTTCTCCCTCTTTTCCTTTGGGGAAGTTTGAAGCAGGCCTTTTTGAATTGTAGGGAGCATTTGATGGTCCCCCTGATATCTTCCCACTTTTGTTCCAGTCTCAATTCTTTCTCCGATAGTCACTAGATCTGAGAATCCCAAAGAAATACTTCCAACCATCTTCTCATAATACATCCCTTGCAAAGTCCCCATGAACGTGTCTACTAATTTCTTCTCCAATAGTGGTGGTTGCACACGGGATTCCATCTCCCTTCATCTCTGAGCATACTCTTTGAAAGACTCTTCTTTCTTCTGGGACAGATTCTAGAGTTGCATACGGGTAGAAGCCATGTCTAGGTTATATTTTTAATGCTTTAGAAAAGAATTAGCAAGGTCTGCCCAGATTCGAATATGCGTTCTCTCCAATTGCATATACCAATCTGAAGATGCCCCACTCAGGTTATCTTGAAAATAGTGAATCACCAGCTTCTGATCGTGGGCATGGGCATGCATCTTCCTGCAATACATACGAAGATGATTTCTTGGATAAGTGAGCCCCTTGTATTTTTCAAAGTCAGGTACTTTGAACTTTGGGGGGATCACCACATCGGGAACTAGGTCCATTTCGAGAGCGTCTACTTCGAAAGCGTCAAAACCCTCCACAGCTTTTAATCTTTCCTCCAGAGCTTTGTACCGATTCATCACCTGTGGTTCATCAATAGCTTGAGTACCTGTCATCTTTAAGGGTGCTCGGTTGGCATCCTCTGGGTTGCGGTCTCCATATTGCAGGTCCAAGTAGTTGTCTGCATTATTAGTCGGAATCTGTAGGGTATGTGATGCCCCTGCTTTTGGTGGCGGTAGGACAAACCCTTCCGTTTCAGTTTCTTGTTAGGCCATGACGGACTTCTAGAGTCCTGCTTCTGGTTTCTTCCTTGATTGGTGACCGCTTAGTGCACCAATAGTTTGGGCTAATTCCTCGAAAGCTACCCTGGGAATCTGGTCTTGCCTGTCAATAATGTTCTTCAAAGCTAGGAGAACTTGACTCATATCTCCTTTTATTGAAGTGACATCACCTTTTACTTGGTCGAGATCCTCTTTGAGTGCAGCTTGAGTTTCCTCGATTTTCTCTATTGCTTTTTATTGATAGGCCCTTATTTGATATGGAGGCCAAGGAGGTGGAGATATTCTTCTACCAATGGTTCAACTGGAGAGATGTTTTTGGAAAATGAGTTTTTATATGATATGCAGGTGTTCGTGAATGCATGTGTGCGAACGGATGTGTATGAACATGAAATGGTTTCTTGTGTTAAATGTCTTATTCGCTTGGTCACATGCTTGTCTTTTTCTTATTTTTATTCGGTGACCAGCTTAAAAATAGATATGCAAGCAAGATGTGGGAACAAAATGCCTTTATTAAAGGTAACATAATTCAGATATTGAAAAATATTATAATCTTAAACCAAAACTTGTTTGTATGAAATTGAACCAAAAAAATAAGTCTTCTTGGTGCGCTTGCGGACGTCTGCTCTTGAAACCATCCACCTTTTCTTGACAAAGCTTGAGAAGGTCTTTAGCATATTATTTCCTTTTTGTGGCTTTGATTTCAGACATGTTTGGCGCATTGACGCGGACAAGTTGTTTCCTTCGGTATCCATTTTTTTTAAGACAGTCACCGAGATCTTGAGTTTATTATTATTTTTTGTACCCCCTGTGAATAAGACAAATAAAAAGAAACAGGTAACGAATATATGAAATGTATGAATGCACGAATGTATAGACGCAAGGTTGAGTGGCGGGGTTTTGTGATAAGTATCCTCAGAAGGTAGATTCCTTAATTTTGACCCACGGTTGATCTATCCTTCTAGAAGGTGGTTTCCTTTAGGGTGTCATGAATAACACCAGAGGGAAAAAGCACAAAGGCCTCAAAGTCGTGAAAGGTCTCGTCATGAGATTTTAGGTTAAGGTCGTTACAGAGAGTCATGGGTGACCTTCCAAAGTCCTACTCATGAAGAGGGTATCTCTCGATAAGTATTCCTTTTTCGAAAGTCCACCGACTCTAGGTGAAGTCATCACATAAACTCGTAGGGATGATGTACCCCCTAATCTAATAGACGAACCTTCTTTCTAAGGATTATTGAAAAATATTTTGAGAAAATAAAAAATACCACCACACAGTATATATGATAATAAACAATAGACAATAATTAAATAAGTGCAATTAATAAATGAAAGCAATAAATAAATAAAGCAATAAAAACCCCAAAGCAAAAACCCTTAAAACCTAAAGTTGAATTCCTCAGCAGAGTCGCAAGTTGTTGCGACTGGCTTTTTAATCAGAGTTGTCACTATTAGTTTTTATCCTAGGGAAAGGAATCTCACAGAAAACCCTAATTCGCAGACAGAGATTCTAGGTTTCTGACTTCTTTAGACAAAAGGAAGGTGTTAGGCACCTTTAATCTACCTTGTTCACAAGGATACTAGGTTTTAGGTTTGAGTTGGAGAAACAGGATTTAAATTTTATTAGGGGAAGGGTTTAAATTTTTTATAGGGGAACTCGCTACAAATTTTGATCATATGCCTACGTATCCTCTTAAGAGGAATCAGAGTCCCAATTCGTAGTTCGTATGGGGTTGGTGTTTTTTATGGGTTGCAAATGTATTTTGAATCACCTCGCATTTTGACCGGGAGTAGTGATTGCGGAGATTTTGGCTAAATGCGCGATTAGTCAAAATCCGTTTGAAACTCTTTTGCAAAAAATAGTTGTTTAGATTAATTTGTTGCAAAAAATAGTCTGAGATTTATTGTGTGTTTTTTATGAATCGTATTAATTTCCAAATACCTTATTAATGCATGATTGAAATATTTAATGCAAATATATATAAAATAATGTATGCATTTTGAAAAAAAATGGTTTACATGTTAATATATAAATAATAATAGTATTTACATATAATGAATAATAATATATAAATTAATAATAATAATACTTTATATGATTATAAAAATTAATATTAATAATAATAATTATAATTATAAATAAAAAGATGTAAATAATATGAAAGAAAACATAGAATAAAAAATAAGAATTCAAAAAATTAGTTAAGACCAGGGGGGTGTAACTCTAGTTAACCAGTAAAACGAGGGGGCGCTGTTAATAATTTTGGGCTAAGCCTAATGCGTAGGGTGGCAGGGGGGTATTGTTTGTTTGGCAGTTTCATAAAATAGGAGAGAGGGGCTGCTAATAACAACCGGGCTTGGCCCAAAACAAAATTTTAAAGGGCCTGATGGGTTACATGCGTGAGGGAGTATGAGTGTTATGGTGAGACTTGGCATGCGGCCGTCTGATCAACATCAAGCGGATAAGCATGAGGGAGCATGTTAGTTACTATGGGCGCATGTGTATTAGATTGCTACGGATTACAAAAATATTGTTTTTTCCATTATTCACTCTATTTTATTTTCAACCCACAACCATGTCTCTCTTTCTCTCGCGAACAGCAAACCCTTATCCTTCCTCTTTATAAACCCTAGGTCTAAGCCAACACCGCGGAGGCGCTACCACAACCTCACCATAAAAAACCCCAATCGACACAAACACAAAAACTAAAAATCTAGGATGTTTACCCTCGTGTGATTTCCTTGTTCTACTTTTTTGCGCTTCGTCCGATTCTGCGCTAATCCTTGTTCTCCTTCTTGTTTTCAGGTTCCTGGCGGTGTAGCGGTGATAGCGATTAGAGGATGATGATGATGGCGGCGAGAGCGAGGAATTAGGGTTCTAGATGTTAGAACCCCAACAACGCTCTTCTGCTCTTCTCGGTTCTTCCGATCTTTCTCTATTGTTCTTGTTCCTCTTTTTATTGTTATCCACCGTCCAGTATTCAAGCCCTCTGTTCTTTTCTTTACTGTCAAAAAATCCTCGCCCTTTGTATTCTGATTTTTTTAATTTATATTGTTTAGTATTTAGGGTTTTATCAATTAGCTGTTACAGTTTAGATTAACAAAGATTTAGGGTTAGATATAGAAATTAGGGATTAGATTTATTTGTGATTGATTTCAATTTGTTTTTACTGGATTCGGTCCTTGTAGCAAAATTGAAAGATTTGATTCTGGATATTTTCTAGGATTTGAATTGTAATGAAAATTTATTTAGTATTAAGATTTGATTTAATTGTTTTTATGTTTTGTACTGTAAAAAAGAAATCTGGGTTTTGTTTTAATTTGAACAGTATGTGTTCATTGAGAAAAAAATGTGCGTGATTTTGAGATAATTGATACAGTAACGTTTTGTCAACATTTGGGCCAGCGCGATTGCTATTTTTTTGTTCATCCCAGTACGTTGTTTTTTATTACAGCAAAAAGGGTTTTTTTTTATTAATATAACTAGGCCCAATAGGCCTCCTTTCTGAAACAAAAAACTTTAATAAATAGAATATCAACATAATATTTAACAAAAACATTATCATAATAAAAGTTTGTCAGTAATAATAAAAAAATATTACGTTTTCTATTAATAACGAAATATATGTTACTTATTATATATATATATATATATATATATATATATATATATATATATATATATATATATATATATATATATATATATATATATATATATATATATATATATATATAATTATAAAAAATAACAACCGTTTTAATAATAATGGCTTTTTTATAAAACAGTAACAAGATATAAAATAGACTGCTTAAAAAAACCTTAATGGGCCTGCTGTTTATTATTTGCTATAAAAATGAAATGGGCCAACAAAAATAGACTAGTATATTGCAATCTCACCTCCTATTTTTATTAACAACAACAAACCCTAACGGACTTAAAAATAATTAAGGATTTTAATACTTAATTTTGAAATAATTTTCCATTTTCGAATCTCATGGGCCATAGGCCAACATGATTCGCGAATGGGTTTACGGATACATGGGTCTTTCTGATTTAGAAAGCCCCATTCTCCTGAATTGAAATGTAAACCCCTATTGTCTTGTATAAAGATGGGCCATCAGATGCTACTGTACCATCTTTAATTAAATATTTCTTCTATTTCAATCTCGAAAAATAAAATCATCGAGGTAGGACAAATTTGGGGTACGACACTGCCTACTGGGATGTAATAGAATTAATTAGGACTTTTACTTTACTGTTTTCTTTATTCCCCAAAGTTTGGACTTGTAATAATCCCCCTCCCTGAAGCCTTGTAATAGTTAGATTTATATTTCCGCACTTTTAATTTCTGCAAATTATTAACTGTTTAGATGCATGTTAACTAGGATTGTATGTCAAGAATAAAACAAAACACTAGCAAACCTAACACAAGACAAATAATTGAATACAAACACACTTGCACATGCGCACCTCTAGCGCATCCCCGCTTCGGTTGCCTTTCAATTAAAACAGTCACATCTCTCGAAACGTGAGAGATTTTAGTGGATACCCTCCGATTTAAAGATCATAAGTCCCTCGATGACCCTCTCGACGTTGCCTCGGTATGATCTTAAACCTTAGGATAGTTACTAAAGTATCTCGTCCAGATGCCTTTGTGACTGTATAAACGTTTCTTCGAATGTCCCTCAAACATCTAACGACTAGGGCTACCTACTCACTAATAGTAGGATAGCACTGTCTAAAGGAAAAGAGGAAAAGAACAACCTTTCGAGTAAAGTAGATAGTTGTTAGATGCTTGCTTAAACAATTTTTACACTTACACAAAAATTCTTTCAAAAACATTTTCAAACACTTTGTATACGTTCTCTACCATTCCGAGAAACATTACAAAGTTCTCCGCACTAAGGCGCTTTCAAAAATACTTTTCAAAACACACAAAGCACAAGGTATTTCAAAATGAGCTAAGCATCTAAGAGCCCGTAGATAACTACGGATGGAAAGGGTGCTTACACATTCCCTTTCCATAATCTACCCCCCTTACTCAGAAAACTCTCGAAAGGTCTTTTTCTGTTCTTTTCACCCTTTCCTTTGTTGGATAAAAAAAAGGCGGTGGTGACTCTTGCTTACCGCAACACTTGTGAATACAAACGCATATAACAGTCGGTTCTGCTACCACATTACATATAGGATGTACAAATAATGTAATAGCCTAGTTTTAATTTTTCACAAGTTTTTATTAAATATTGTACCTGCCCTAAAGCCTTGTAATAGTAATTAGGGTTTTATTTTTCCGCATATTTACTTTCTACACTTATATTTTATATACATGTATATATAATTGCTAGATGTATACTAATAGGGTTTGTATGGAAAAATCTAAAACAAGACGTTAGAAAACCCTAATTCAAGATAATATAATTGAACTGAATCACTTTTTCACATCTACACCTCTAGAGTAACCTCTCTTTGTTGCTTTCGGAAACAATGGTCATGTCTCTCGAAAGTTGGGATACTTTAGCAAAAGACCATCGAACAAAGATCATAATCCCTCGATGACCCTTCGATGTTGCCTACGAAAAATGATCTAGTCCCTCTGATACAATTTCTAAAGTACCTCTACGTGTTACCTTTAATGACCATTCGATGACCCTTCACCTGTCCCTTTACATCCAATAGATAGGGCTACCTACCAACTAATGGTACAGATAACACTATCTCTAAAGGAGAAGGAAAAGAATAATAACGACCTTGAGTGGGTAAGGAACTTTTAATCGCTTACACACAACTTTTTTCACAAAAAAAAACATTTTTTCACATCACACTTTTCAAACAAAATATTTTCAAACACTTTGTACGCATTCTTGAGGACTGACACAAGAATCATTACAAAGTTAGCCTTACATTGGAGATTTCAAAATCTTTTCAAACAAATCACACACACAAAGCAAATTTCAAAAAGAGAGATAGCGGTCAAGAGCCCGTGGATTACTACGGATGAAAAGGGTGCTAACACCTTCCATTTTCATAACCTACCCCCCGAACTCAAAATCTATCAAAGTATTTCCTGTTCATTTCACCCTTTCCTTATATTGGATAAAAGAAAAGTTGATGACGATTGTTGCTAACCGCAACATTTGCGATAAAACGCTAAAAAAGTCAATTCTCCCACCGTATTACAATCTCAATAACCAAACATAACTTTTCCAGGCTAAGTTCTAGAACTTAGCAGATATTTTAAGATTGGTTAATCTCAAGAGCAAAACTCTATTCTTCAAGAGTATCACACTCTTGAAAGTATCAACAATGGAACGACACAAATACAACTCTTTTCTCACGAGCAGTTTTCCCTCAGAAGGCACTAAGCCAACTTTGGTGAAAAGGAAATATTTAGTGAGAGAGAGAGAGAGAGAGATAGTAGAGGAGAGAGGGAATAGAGATAAATCGCAAATGATTAGAGAAATCTCAAATTCTAGTTTGAAACGAAGAAGAGAGACGTCTCTTTTATATATGAAAAGAATTGGCTCAAAAGAAAATGATCCACAGGCCAATTACCTTACCTAATCGATTTTGTATTAAGCCTAATAAATTAGATATCATAAATAATCAATTATTTGAACCCAATTTGAAAAGTTTGGATAGAGAGTTTTTTCCAATTAT